>CM077098.1:83260079-83658476 GCA_039513925.1 Platanthera zijinensis | reverse complement strand
ACTCTAGAGCGTAGAGATTTGGATTTGTAAGAGGTACATATGAATGACAATGAAGCAGATATGCTTACGAAAGACTGTGTCGAGAGGGAAGTTCGAACATTGTGTGAGAATCTTAGGCATGACGGGTGCCTCACACAAGAAGGTAAAGGGGAGAAATAAGTATATTGTGTACAAGTTTCTCATCTTGTTGAGAAAACGGTTGGCTTCGAGTCTTACTAACTCGAATTTGTAGTGTTGGGTCAGCTGATCGATCGAAGTAGAGACATGTTGGATATTTGAAGGAAGATAACAGAAGGAAAACTTTCTTCACTTAGTCAAAAGTGCGAGATTTGATGAGATATTTTATCCTAAGTGTGAAAAGGGCTAGCAACTTTTGACTATAAATTGACATATGTTCTTGAAAGAAACTTCTTGAAAGAGTAGAAGCTAACTATCTTTGACTATGAAACCAACATGTGCTCTTAAAGGAAGTTCTTGGAAATGGTCAAAGGAAGCTTCATGATATTTAACAAATGTCTTTAACCAAAGAAGCTTCATGGACGCTCATTCACATGTTCATCTATCACCTAACCTCGTTGGATTTGACCCAATAATATGCATAAAGGAGGAGGGTAAGACATCCACTTCTCTCCAAGCACAAGCATTTGAAATTTCTAGAAGACCTTTGTGACAATTGTCTTTGTTTGGAGAGATTTGGATAACGTTCTACGATGTTGACGAGTAATACTTCGCCTACACGGATTGGATTTATAGCAGATTTAGGCCCTGTTTGGCGGAGCGGCAGCCACAGCAGCATGCAGCTGCTTTTTCTGCCGCTCCGCCAACAAAAAGGGTGTGCAGGCGGGGCAAGAAGCCACCGCCCGCGGCAGGCAGCAGCGCTGCAGCTTTAAAAAAATATTAAAGCTGCAGCGCTGCATTGTTTAAAAAATTTTTTAAATTAAAATTTAAAACTTATATATATATAGATTTAATTTATATAAACGTTATATATATTAAACTTTTATATTATTAAAGTTATTTATATTATAACTTTAATTATTAACGTTATAATATATATAGTTTTAATTAATATATTAAAAAATTAATCAGTTAATTTGTATTATAATTTATACTATTTAAATTCTTAACGCTAATTAATTTAAATATTAACATTTAATTAATCTATTTGAATTTATATTAATTTAACATTAAAATATTTTAACATTTTTAATTTAAAATAATTAATTAATGTTTTAATGTTTAATAATTTTTGTTGTGAGTCACTCGAGTAGCTCGTAAATCGGTCAAAAATAATCATCCTAGCTCATAAGCGAGTCGAGCGCGCATACGTGTGTTTGATGTCGTTTGAAATATCAAACGAACTCAAATGTGCGAGAATGTGCCTGTTTGAATTGTAGTGTTGAGATGGACGAGATCGCGAAAAAAATCTTCAGCTCGTCCGAACATATTTGGGGAACCCCATGAATATTAATATATTTACTTTATAATTAAATAAAATTAATGTTTGAGCAAATTGTTTATTATTTTTAGATTTCGTAAATTCATCTGGTTGTTTAATATACTATCACTGTTTAATTCTGCACACTGTTTCACACAATACTGTAAATAAACAGTTTTCCAAAAAGTTCACATAAATTTTTCCACCAACTGCAAAAACAGCTGATCATCATGCACGCTGTTTCCCACCACTGCTTCCTGCACCGCCACAACTTAGTCAAACAGACCCTTAGACAAGATTCGAAGAGGCGTCTTGGAGAGGATTTGTGTAATCTGTCTCATCTGCCACTTTCGGTAACTTGCAATTTTTCTGCTATTATTTATGTGTATTATTGTGTGGTGTGAAGTTAGTGAATATTCTGTGTGGATCAAAGAGGAAAATCTTTTAATTGCATATTATTTTCATGCATTTTTAGTAGTGGTTTCGAGTTAAACTCTGATTGTCACGTGGTTTTCACCCTATTGAGTTTGCCACGTTAAATCTCTATGTTTCTTTTATTGTTGTTATTTTGTGTTGTGTTTTGGTTGTGTACGGCATACTGTTAAGCGGTCGTGCAGATATTTGCTCAAACAAATTGCAAGTGTTCTGGCAGACTTGCGTGCTCTCTAGTCCAACACAATGTATGGGACAAATTTATGTGAATCTTGGGTGATAAGACTACCATTTTTTTAAAAAGAAAAAAAAACGCTTCTCTTTCTCTTCGTTATTTTTCTTAGATATAAACAAAAATACATGCACATTAAGGGACATCTTACTATTTCACGGACATCATGATTTTTAGAGTGGTGTTATGAACACACTCTAATTATATATTTTTACTTACTGTATTAAAAGGGAAAACACTCTTTGCTTAAATAGTTATTTTGAGCGGTGTTATGGACACATCATATTTGGCTATGAACAGCCAATGCCTACGTACAACCTATATCGCTATGAACAACCCAATCTCTCTATGTACACATCAAATGTTATTTGCGACAAAGAGATGGCTGCGAAGGAGAGGTGGCTGAGTTTGAGCGATTTTGAGAGCTCTTAGAAAAGAATGGACTTCATTTTGAAAACAAAATCTATGCAGGAAATAAAAAGATCTCTAACACATAACCCAACCTCAAGAAATTGCAGAAAATGGTGGAAAGGAAAAAAATACAGTTAAAATGCAATCTGTTGGCTACAAAAAGGTGCAATTATGAATGTATTGAAGAGATTAATGCAGAGAAGATAATACCAAACAGAAGCATAGGAGTCAGCCGGAAGAAGAATCAAAGCTAATAAAGATAATGCCTGATGGTGGGAAGACAAGAAGACACCCAACCTGGCACAGCAGAAGCCAAAGCATTTTTAATTTATGTCTTTACTATCCAACTGTCTAAAACGCCTATATAACCTGCGCGCATTGTAAGAATGAATCAATGTAATGGAAAAATACAATGAAATGAACTACTTCCCGTGTGTTTCCATTTCCATTTTTTCTCTTGTTTTCTTTGCCTCATGTCTCAACAGTGGTATCAGAGCGCGTTTTTGTTTGATGTGAGGCCATCAGAGGGATGGATTGGGGTAACAAGCAAGCTTCATTCTTTCCCGTTATCTCCACTCATCATATGGCTACTCAATTTACCACCCAAATGTTTCATTTTACCCAATCCGATGTTCCCATTTTTTTATGGAGAACATTATGAGTTTTGGTCAACCCATATCTTCTACTTCTTCAATCTCAACTCGAGGAGCTCTGTGGGAGTAGTAAAAACAAGGGAGGAGAAGGAGGCTGGACAACATCCATCCAAGGGAAGGAGAAAGATGCAGATCCTGCCAAGCTCAAAGATGCTGAAGTAGAAGCCAAGCAAGAAGCAAAGGCTCTCTTATCTTGCATCAAGGAGTAAGCAAGAGCATCTACCCGAGGATAATGGGGGCAACCAGCTCAAAAATTGCTTGGGATACTCTCCAAGAAGAATTCCAGGGTTCAAAAAAGGTAATAGATATAAAACTACAACATCAATGGAAGCTCTTTGAAAATATATCCATGAAAGGAAGATGAGTCAGTAAAAGATTTTGTATCCCGTTTGTTAGGAATGTGAATCAAATTAGGAGCCTAGGAGATAAGCTCAGGATAAGAAGATAGCCCCAAAAATCCTTAGGTGCCTCCCTCCTAAATTTTGATCCATTGTAACTACCATAGAAGAGACAGAATATTAAGACCCTTTCCATCACAGAGCTTATGAGGAATCTCTCACAATGCCCATGAGGAAAGGCTAAAGAGGTCCAATGGGGACCTAGAAAATGCTTTCCAAACAAAAAACAAAATCTCAAAAAGTCCACACAAAGAACCCCAAAACTCATATGAGGGGAAGAGGGGAGAGGTAGGTCAAATGAAACTAGACCAAGCCAGGATTTCAGAAACAACAACCCCAAACTCTTTTGCACTCTTTACAAGAGGTCAAACCATAATGTCATTGACTGCTTCTACAAGTGCCAAACGATGCAAGAAGCCAACCCATATGCCAGAAGTACTGTTGGTCCAAAGATAAGGAAGAGAAGAAGGAGGAAGCTAAATATATTAACACTACAGAAAACACTACTAAAAACAGACTTTTAGCTACGGCAGATTTCCGTGGCTAAAAGTCCAAAACCGTGGCTAATAACTATTAGCCACGGCCTACCCACGGCAAATGGGCGTGGGCAATGCGAGCGTGGCTAATAGTATTAGCCACGTCGAATCCCGGCTAAAAAATAAGTTATTAGCCACGGTTCAATTGTCGTGGCTAAAAGTTCCTCATTGTCACGGTTCAATTGTCGTGGCTAAAGGACCTGTGATAAACCTAACATAAAAAATATTCGGCGCCCGGCAGCCGTCGCCGCCCGGGCCTCCACCGCCGCCTCCGCCGCCCGCCACCCGCCGACCCACCCACGCCACCCGCTGATTCATTTCAAATAATAATTTTGAATGACCTATATAAACCCCAAATCCAGCTTTTTATTGGCGGTGTGGGACTAAAAAAACCAGACTTTTTGCCACGGATTAGGCTTCCATGGCTAATACTAGATATTAGCCACGAAACAGGCAAACCGTGGCAAAAAATCAGGTTATTTGCCACGGATTAGTCATCCATGGCTAATACTAGCTTATTAGCCACGGAATAGGAACTGTGGCTAATACTTCAATATTAGCCACGGTTTTTCCTCGTGCCAAAAAAAACCGTGGCTAAAGCCATTTTTCTAGTAGTGAAAACTCTTAATTTCAGGGGTAAAGGTAGAAGAAAATAATCATGAGACTTAGTACATTGATAGTGGGTGCTCCAACCACATGTCATCATGCAAACATCTCTTTGTTAAACTTAATGAAACAAGCAAATCACATGTAACTCTCGGGGATGGAAGAAATTAAAAATTGAAGGAACGGGAACAGTGGCAGTAAAGTCTAAGGATGGGTATATAAGGCACATTGAGGATGTCCCATTATGTACCAATGCTCACACAAAGCCTGTTAAGTGTAGGACAACTCATGAGGAATGGGTATTCCATAACCTTTGAAGGAGATCACTGTCATATATGCCACAAGGACACAAGAATTGTATTGCTTCAGTTAGGATGACTGAAAATAAAATGTTCCCCCTTGAGTTAGAATCACCACAAGAACAAGCCATTGATATGTACCTCCACTATATATTATGGCACAAACAGATTTAGGTACCTGAATAACAGGGATTTGTGTTCATTAAAACAAAAAGGTCTGGCAGAAGGACTTCCTGAACTCAGCGATGACAGCCTGCCCTGTGAAGACTGCATCTATGCAAAATCACACAGGCTTCCTCTTTCTCACACAGTAAGCTGGAGGGCAAAAGAACCGCTGGAGCTCATACATGCAGATCTGTGGGGGGCCTATTGCAGCTCCCTCACTAGGTGGAATGAGGTACTATCTTTGCCTAATAGATGACTACTCACGTTTTTCCTGGATTTATTTCTTAAAACAGAAGTGAGAAGGCATTTAATAAGTTCAGAGAATTCAAAGCACAAGTTGAGAAAGAATGTGGAAATAGCATTAAGAAACTCAGAACGGATCGTGGAGGAGAATCACAGGAGAGGAATTCATGAGTTTCTGCCGCACCCATGGCATTGCTAGAGATCTTACCTCTCCACGTTCACTTGAGCCAGAATGGGTGGTTGAAAGAAAAATAGGACGATTATAGAAAGGATGGGAGCCATGATGCAGCATTTCAAATTACCTCAAGTTCTGTGGGCAGAAGCTGCAAACACTGCAGTATAGTATCAAACAGATCACCTACAAGAAGCTTGCCAAACACAACTCCTTATGAAATGTGGAAAAAGAAGAAGCCAAACGTCCAACATCAGGACATTTGGATGCCTTGCCTACAGGCACATCCCAAAAGAAGACAGGAAGAAGCTTGAAATGAAAGCAAAAAAGGGGATGTTCGTGGATACAGCAAACATTCCAAGGCCTTCAAAATTCTCAAACCAGCAACTCTACAGCTTCACATCTCCAGAGATGTAATATTTGATGAGGGGGCAACTTGGAACTGGGATCAGTCGTCTAATCTGGTTTCACCTAGTGAAGATGACCAATTTATCAACTCAACTGAAGGCTCTCCCTGTCCAAATCTATGGCGGCACTGAAGATATTCACCATCCATTCCAATCGATGAGGATACTCAGGAAGACATTCAGGCTGATGAAAATGATTCGATGAAGACTCATCACATCCCCCAAGGTACAAATCACTAACAGAAATTTATGAATATGCAGATATTGCCCTCCTCACCAGAGAAGAACCTGGAGATTACCATGAAGCTGTCAGCAATCCAAATTGGATAAAAGCAATGAAAGAAGAACTAGAGATGGTAGAAAAAAATGCTACATGGGAGCTTGTTCCAAAGACCCCAAATAAGAAAGTCATAAATCTTAAATGGGTTTTATAAAATTAAGCAAGATGAAGAAGGTAATATCACAAAGTACAAAGCTAGGATTGTGGCTAAAGGGTACTCACAACAACAAGGGATCAACTATTCAGAAACGTTTGCCCCAGTTGTCAGGATGGAGACCATTCGATCCTTACTTGCTGTTGCGGCCCAAGCCAGTCTCCCAGTCCATCAGCTTGATGTTAGATCAGTTTTTCTCAATGGAAGCATATAAGAGGAGGTGTATGTTAGCCAGCCAGAGGGGTTTATGAAGAAAGGAGAAGAAGATAAAGTTTACAAGCTAAAAAAGACACTCTACGGTTTGAAGAATGCACCTAGGGCTTGAATCAGAAAATTTATTCCTATCTCTTGGCAAATGAATACACAAGGAGTAAGAATGATGCATCCCTCTACACCAAGTTCACCAAGGACAACCAATATCTACTTCGGTGTTTGTATGTTGATGATCTAATATTCATAGGGTCATCAACTTGTATGGTAGAAGAATTTAAAAGAACTATGAAGGAGGAATATGAGATGAGTGATCTCGGTCTCATGAGATACTTTCTAGGTTTTCAGATTAAGCAAAAGCCTGGAGGTATCTTTATCAACAAGGAAGGTACATAGAGGAGCTGCTAGAGAAGTATGGGATGTGTGAAGCTAATCCAGTCTCAACCCCAATGGCCACTGGTGCTAACCTCTCGCAAACAAATCACCAAAAAGGGGCCAGGAAGGAGATTATAGAAGTCTGGTGGGGTCACTGATTTATCTCACTAACACACCAGCCAGACATAGAAAACGCTGTAAGTATTCTATCTCGATATCTCTCAAAGCCAAGTCCAGAACATCTTCTCACAGCCAAAAGAGTTCTACGGTACCTGAAAGGAACCAAACATCTGGGGCTCCAGTATGAGAAAGAAGAAGAGACTGAACTATCAGGCTTCACTGATAGTGATTGGGAGGAGATAGAGAAGACAGAAAGAGTACGAGTGGTTTCATTTTTCTCTTTGGAAGCAAAGTGATCTCTTGGGCTTCCAGAAAATAGAAAATAGTTGCTTTATCCTCTGCTGAAGCAGAGTATGTTGCAGCGTGTGCGGCGGGATTGTTAAGGACTTTGGCTGCAGAAAATTTTGACGTATATGCTACCTCACAGAAAGTTTCCCCCAATTAACATATGGTGTTGACAACATAGCAGGCTATTGGGATAGGGAAGAATCCAATATTCCATAATCGCGCGAAGCATATAGAACAAGATTTCACTTCTTGAAGGATCTTGTGGAGACAAAATAAGTTCAGCTTTCGTTCTGCCAACCAACAAAAAGTTGGCAGACATCATGACCAAGCCACTTCCAAGCCATACCTTCTCTGCAATCAGGAAAACATGTCTCAGCATTATGGGGGGGGGGGGTATTGAAGAGATTAATGCAGAGAAGAGTAATACCAACCAGAAGCCTAGGAGTCGCGGAAGAAGAATCAAAGCTAATAAAGATAATACCTGATGGTGGGGAAGACAAGAAGACACCCAACCTGGCACAGCAGAAGCCAAAGCGTTTTAATTATGTCTTTACTGTCCAAAGTCTAAAACTCCTATATAACCTGCATTTGTAAGAATGAATCAATGTAATGAAAAATCCAATGAATGAACTACTTCCCGTGTGTTTCCATTTCCATTTTTTCTCTTGTTTCTTTGCTCATGTCTCAACAGAATGGTTAAAAAAGAAATAAGCATGGAGTCTCACAATTCTTGAACAATGGCAAAGGCATGAGGATTTCCTGCAGCACTAAGCTAGAAATCTCTTGGCAGAGAAATAGTTCTCACAGTTGAAGAGGTTTAACATGAAGTACCGGTCGAGCTTGGAGTGAGATGCAGTTTTCCAGCGCCGGCAAGGTACCTGGCCGAGCTTGAAGAAATGGAGGGGAGTCCGACAGGAGCAGCGGCCTGGATCAGGAATGGCGAGATGACGGAGCCAAACCCTCGAAATCGCGCGATGCTTGGGGTGGGTTGTACCTAGCTGCAGATGTTTCAGAATGAAATAAGGGTTTATTTTTTTTATAATGGCGTGTACATGGCCATTTATAGTATGTCCATAACACCACTCTTACTTTTCAATCTTACCCTTTTTTTTATTAAAAAATTCTAATTTTTTAAATCTATATGTTTCTTTTTTTATTTTAATAAATGTACTCTCATAGTACAGTCACAATAAAAATGTGTTCTATTCAACCTTGTGCATACCTCAAAAATGAGCGACAAGTGAGTATAAAAATCAGGGGTTTGCGAGTGGCGTGAGCGCCGTCGCATCGGGACAATGTCGTGGACGGGATATTGTCGCGTTGGGCACGGGTGCCTCCGTGCATCGATCATCGCAGTTGAGGTATTGTCGCGGTTGGTCGTAGGGGTGGAGCCCGGATTTTTCACTCGTAGTATAAGATTACATTCAAAATACGAGTTTGCATGAAAATCGAAACCGACTTGAACTGAGCCAACCAAACAGACAGTTTGATACGTTTTTGGTGCTAAAAACTGAGATGGTCTGGTTGATTTCAATTTATAGAGTTGGAAATTGATAAACCGAACCGATATTATTAAGATATATTTTTGTTCTAGGTTCATTGATAGAGCACTTGTGAAGTTTTCTATTTTCTAAAATTGCTCATTATTATTCAAATATTAATTTGTTGCCCTCTTAAGAATATATCATGTTTTCTCAGGCATACTTGGATTTTTGTCTACATTTAAGTGAAACAATACCAAATATCTAGAAAATAAGGCTTCTTTTGTTTAGCAGGTTGGTGGGGAGCAGCCGACGTTTGGAAAGGGGGCATTGGAACCGAAGAGAGGAGGCGGGACTGAAAAGGGAGCTTTTGTCTGACTTTTTTTCCGCCCGGCGGGTGCAAGCGGAGCAAACGCTGTCGGCGCCGTTTATTTGCGCACCGTCCGACGATGTTTGCTTCAAACGGAGGCGGTGAAACGACGAACCAAACGAAGCCTAAGAGTTCATTGGTTCCGCTTTTTCTCCCGTCGTTTAGAGCGACAAACGCCTCCGAACGGCGGGTATCAAAACGGCCACCGGCGGTGTTTGCTCCGTATAGACCCGTGCGTCAAGAGGAACGGAGATTTTCCCTCGATTTGATCCCGAGCTCGGCTCCTCAAGTTCGAAAACCGCGAATCGACCAGACAACTGCTCCCGCACCCCCCAAACAAAAACCCTAAGAAGAACATTTAATCATCATCTGGCAATGATTACATAGGAACTGTCGTTTTGTATTCTCCTTTACAATTCATACATATTCAGATAATTAAAAGTAAAAATAGTAGTCCAGGACTCTTGGAACTCAAATTTGAGAACTTTGACTGTTTGTAATTCAAATGGTTTGCATTCACCTAGGTGTCTGTATCTGAGCTGGTATTTTTTGTATTACAATCTATATTATAAGTGTTAATTGCCAAACCGAATCAATGTTAAATCAACAAACTGAATCGATCGATTGTGGCTCGGTTTTGATTTTGCGTGTGTAAAAACTGAGTTTATTCGATCGGCTTCAATTTATCTAAAACTGAACTGAACCCCTTGCAGACATAATCAAATCTACAGTGAATCATGCACGAGAAATTCTGCCACTTTAAAAAAAGTTCTCCTCACTCTCTCTCCTCCTATATTTAGGTAAATACAAACAAAAAATAGGCATTAAGGACAAGCCTTACTTTTTCACCACTATTTTTTCTTACTATATTTTATGTATTATATATAAATTATTCTCTTTAAGAAATAAGCAAACTCGTGAGGGAGGACCCAATAATTAAGAGAATATATATCATGTATATTATCTTATCTTATCTTATATATATAAGGGAATATAAATATTTGAAGACACGTCATAGATTGAATATTGGCCACTGGATCATAAGAGGGAGCATGAGGGGGAGAGATTTGGGAGAGAGGAAGTGGAGGGAGAGGGAGAGATAGAGGAGGGGGAGAGAGAAGGAAAGAGAGATAAAGAGGGAGTGATAAAGAGAGAGAGATTAATTAATTTTTATAGATTAAAATTTGCCAAATTGTATAAAATAAAATAGGAATAGTACTTCATATTTTTTTGCTGTCATTTAAGTACTCATATGTATATGTTTTGAAAAAAAAAATTGGGTGTATGTGCAACCCGCTCATAGGCTGGCGCAGCCCGCAGCGATGCATCGAGCACGGACAAAGCCCGTGCGCAGGCGGGCGAGAGCGCCTGAATGCGGCCGAAGGCCGCCGAGAGCATCGAGCATGGGCGTAGCCCGTGCGAAGATGATCGTATATAATAAGAGAATATAGATATTTGGAGGCACACCAAAGATTGAATATTAGTCATTGGATCATGAGAGAGCATGAGGGGAGGAGAGTTAGGAGAGAGAGAGAGAGGGGAGAGGGAGAGAGAGGGGGCAGGAGGGAAGGAGAGAGAGGGAGAATTTTAATGAAGAAAGAGAGAGGGGGAGAGAGGGGGAGAGAGGGTGCGCGAGAGAGAGAGGGGAGAGAGGAAGAGATAAATAATTTTTATATATTAAAATTTGCAATATTTTATAAAATAAAAATAGGAATAATATTTCATATTTTATTGCGGTCATTTTAAGTACTCATATGTCTATGTTTTGAAAAAAAGATTTTCGGGTGCGTGCGCACCGGCCCGCCCAAGCACGGGCGCAGCCCGTCTGCATGCGGCCGAAGGCCGCCCGAGAGGATCGAGCACGGGCGTAGCCGGTGCGAAGATGCTCGTAACACACACACCATATATAAAGAAATACCGTGGTATGCAAAAATCATGAGTTCAAAATTTCATAAGTCGTTTGATCATGGATTCATAATTCAACAACTGTCCGATTGAGCTCAATAAAATCGCTCTCTCTCCATATTTTAGTAGGTCTCCTAAACCTATACTACTAGGGTGTCCTAAACCTATGTGAATTTACTATTTTGCCCCTATAACTTTGAAAAAAATTCAGTCAAACGTCATCCAATTACAACCGTCCTTCATATAGATTGCCCGTATGGACCCACCCAATCATAAGCCCAATGTTGCGTTGCCCCCTCTCCATATCATGGCGCGGTTATGTCAGATTTCATTACGCATTCGAATCATATAATATATACCCGAATATAACTCTCCAACCCACGATGTGGGACTATCTATTAGTAAAATATAATAAATAAAAATAAATTAAAAAAGATGTGATGGATGAGCCTCAAACCGCCAACCAATCAAATTCAATCTTCTTATTAATTACGCCACAATAGATTTTGGTACTTACAATAACTGGGGTTTTTATTCAACGTTTGCAATGTTTATTTTGTTTTTTAAATTCGTTTAATTATCTTATTATAATTTAAGAATTAATTAGATAAGATTAGAGAACTAAATTAAAATAATAATTAAATAAAAAATTTAAAGATATAAAAATATTTTAAATGAACATAATCTTTTTAGTCGGGGGGGGGGGGGGAGGCGAAGCCCGCCGTCATCAGTCGGGTATTGTCGCGCTTGGCCGTACGTAGGACGGAGTCCCGTGTCGAGTACTCGTGTGTGTGTGTGGGGGGGGGGGGCTAACGAGTGTGTGTGGGTGGTGTCTAAACGAGTAGCTCCGCACGAGATTCGCCCGTGCTCACTGGCTCTTAGTGGTTGCGCATGCATTATATATATCTTTTATTATACATCTCTCTGGCTCCCACCCTCTCTCTCCCCTCTCTTTTTTCTTTCTTTCCCTTTTTTTATCTTACATGTTCATTAAATGTCTTGGTCCTCACCCCCTTCTCTCCTTTCTTTCTCTCTGTTTCTTTGTCATCGCAGTCAACACATTACATGCAGTACATGTTCATTAAATATTGTGGGCCTCAATTCTTTCTCTCTATTTCTCCTACCACCACATTACTTGCATTACCTCTCTCCCTCCCCCTCTCCCTCTCTCACTACTTTCTGCTCTCTCTACTCTCTCACCCTCTCTCTGCAATTCATGTGATTTGATGACACACCACCACCATCTATCTCTCTCTCTCATATAGCTTAAGATGGCTACAAATATGCTCTTTTTCTCAATCATTTTTTTCTCTTTTCATCTAACGAATGAGATTAAATTTGAACTTTATCAAATGGTTGACGGGAAAAAATGGTGTGCTTGGAGATATGTATGTTAATATATATATATATATAGACACACACACACACACAAGTGCCCGACACAGGGCTCCACCCCTATGGCTATGCGCCATAGTACCCGATCGGCGATGACGGGCTCCGCCCGCACATGACGGTCACTGCAGGTTGCGCCCGCATCAATGCGGGCTGCGTCCGCATCATGGCGGGATAATACCCGGTCGCTGACCGCGGGCTACGCCGCGCGGCAGCGCTCCCTTTCGAGCGGGCTGCTCCCACATTCGTTTGTAGCCATGCGGGCTTCTTCCGCTTCTACACGGGCAGCCTGACACGAAGATCCGCACAATGCAGCCCGACACGGGGATCCACCCCTACGATCAAATGTGTTAGTACCCGACCAACATTACCGTGATCCAATGATGGAATGGAGCCGAGAAATCACAGGTTGGAAGGGAGGAGCAATGGATTTCAGAGCACGACGACAACACCTGCGCAAAAACAAAAACAAAAGATTTCCAGTGATCGACGTCGGAATGGAGCCGAGCAAGCAAGGGTGCGATGGGAGGTGCGATGGATTTCAAAGCACGCCAAGCCCATAAGTAGCTGATTGGTCGTGTGATGGATTTCAGAGCACGTTGCATTCGCCCGTGCTCACTGACTCTTAGCGGGTTGCGCCTGCATTCGGGCGGGCAGCACCTATGTAGGATGCTCTCGACCAGCCTCGACCTCATCCATACGGGCTTTACCATTTATAAAGAAGTATATTTGAAATCCATGTACTCCACAACAAATCCTAGCCATTGAATATAACCTAAATGTCAAATCCTAACCATCCATCCTACTATATTATAAAGAAGTATTTGGACTTCATCTCAACCATTAAATAGGAATCACATCTTTAATCTCCACCCTTCGAACTTCTTTAATTTGAATCCCCCTCCTCAATGCTACATGAAAAAACCCATCCTGTGAGCATTTTTTCTCCTCCCGCCAGCAAAGCAAACAAAAATTGCACCTCTTTATTCCAATTTACAAGGCAATGTCACATCCACTTTATTTTAAAATTGAATCCCTCTCAATGGCAAAGCACCGATAAACGACCAAACAACATTGCAAAACGCAATTATAGGAACACGTAGGTTCCTCAAACATGTGTATTTCATTCCTAAGTGGACATTCATGGGTTCTTTTCATGTTATAACGATGACGCACACACATGTGCTCACCACCCCTTAAAGTGAATTCGTCCACGAATTCAGTTAAGCCTGATCGAAATCGGTAGTCTGATACCAAATGTAACACCCATATTCGTCGCATAGCATATAGCAGTAGGTCCGGCCAGGGCCCGACGCCATATACCACGGACAGACCGGTGGGTTACTCAATGAAACCATTCAACCAATACACAAGTCCTACACAGAGCATCTAGCGAAAGCAATTTGTTAAGTTGCAACAATAAGAACCCAGCCAACAAGCATGAATGTACACTAACAAACAAAAAGGAATGAAATACAAAGTACCAAAGAGTGCTGGCTTTATGGCCTTACAACAGTTCACTTAAATAAATAGTATTTTACAAACTTCGGCTCGTAGGCCGGCCACACATGATTTAAAGTAAGTAAACAAACAAGACCTTCGAGGGCCGGCTCAGCAACTTGGGCTTTGGTCCGCTATTTGTCGCTCGGCTCCGCAGCACCTGCAAGCACAAATCACCGCAATGGTGGCAAACAAGAATAACGGTCAGCTAAAGCTGACCAAATTATAACGATTCCGCCCCCAAACTCGGGGCGGCAAAGCTTCTTCCCTGCACTTGTTAGCATAACAAGTAATAAAGTGAACAAGCACATCATCACAAGTGCAGGCTCACACGGCCACACACCCCGTGCTCTCAGGGCACTAACTCGGTGAACCCGGTCATAACTGTGGTCTCACCACGATTCCTTGGAAAGAAATCTCGTGATCATTTTGTAGTCTTTCCGGTCTAAGCCTAAGACTCGCACGACCATGCCAATGGCCAGTCCCTTTTTCAGGTATCTGACACCAAACCACATAGCCCGGGTCTGTTTTCACTTGCCCGTTGCTCACACCGCCTAGTCACTTTAAGACGTACGCGCGGGCCAAGCTTCTCCCGGATCCCAAAATTCGATCACACAAGCACATAATCCAGTTATGTTCAAGGTTGGCTCCCAGGACACCAAGATGGCAGAAATGCGTTTCCGCCTAGTTTTTCGGGTGCGCCTTGGGGTTAATACCCAAGGATCCCTGCTGCAATCTACCCCGTAGAAACCCGAAAACAATCAAAGGCACGGAGTCTTCTCCAGCTACTTATGCAATGCAACATCACTGATCAAAACCAACTTGTCCGGGTAGGCTTCACGCAACATGCCTATGTCTGTACTTTGATTCCGGACTCTAATAAGGGGGACTTTACATATCTACCCCAAAGGAATACCGTAAACTCACCGCACACTCGCGGGAGAGGGTTTTCCCATACAAATGAAGAAGAGCTTCACATGCTCAAGATGAAAATCATTACCCTAGCATTTTCCTCAGCGCCATGGAAAAATACGCAGATGAAAAGCACCGCGATGATCTTGCCTCCGTAGATCTGGGCTTGGTTTGCGATTTGGCGCTCCGAATCTCCTCTAGCGACCAGATCTTCCTCTTCCTCCAAACTCCTTGCTCTCCCTTCTCTCTAGGTTTTAGAAAGAGAATGGCTAAGTGAAAGTGAGGTTTTAAACACCCAATCCCGGCCTTAACCCTAGCATGGAGAGCCCTGGGCCGTTAGATCCCAAAATAAGGAAATGAACGGCTGCGATTCAACCCGAAATTAAACTTCCTGGCCGAACACGGCTTGCGACACGCCCGTGTCCAAGGCTGTGTCACTCATTCGCCGTCAAAACCGTCGCATCCCAAAAAGAACACAGGCACTTGACACGCCCGTGTCAGGCTTGACACACCCGTATCAGGCTTGACACGCCGTGTCACCCAGTACACGCCTGTGTCACTGGGCGTGTTCCTCCAACGACACAGGTCCAAAACATCCAGAGCACGACACGGCTATGTGAAATGCCTGTGTCACATACCGTGTGCTAGACACGCCCTAGGACATGCCCGTGTCCCAGGTCGTGTAGTTTCCTTAGCACAACTCGTCAAATGACCTTTGAGTGAGGACGCACGGCCCAGGGCGTGTCAGTCACTCAAAGTCTTTCACTCAACGATCGTTGAGTGAGGACGCACGGCCTGAGCCCAGGCGTGTTCGGGTCCGACACGGGCGTGTGAAATTTGACATGGGCGTGTCGAATACACGCCCTGGGACACGCCCGTGTCCCAGGCTGTATCACCTTTACCAAGTCCCAGATTTGGCTCAAAATGCCACCCATCACCCTTTTGAGTTTCGGGGCATTACATTATTCGCCTCATGTGTTGGCATTTACTACATATTTTTGTAATATTCAAATGCGCCTTTAAATAAGGTAGGACAATAAAATGCACATTGTAATACTTTTGATGATATTTTTAGCACTAAAGTGCCCCCACAAGCTTTATCATGACAAAAGGATAATATGCTTCTAAACTCCTCATTTAGGACATACCGTCTAATGATTTGATATGTACAATATTTAAATAAATAAGGTTTTTCTCAATAAAAATATTTCACTTATGAGAAAAATCTATCTTTATCTTATTTCATCCAAAATTATTGTATTTCTTTCGTGATTAAATAATTTATAATATCAGCAAACTAAGGAGTTTGAGAAGCCACATAAACATGTTCATCCAGGAAGTTTTCATTAATCGGTATCATACTAGACACATCATTCTTTAATCTGGAAATATGATCAGCAGCTACATTTTCACACACTTTTTTATCTCGTATTTCTAAATTAAATTCTTATAGTAGTAATATTCAATGGATCAACCTAGCTTTAACATCTTTTTTTTGTTAAAAGATATTTAATTGCAGCATGATCAGTATATATTATAATATGAGATCATATTAGATCTGATCTAAAATTTTCAAGTGTGAATATCATAACTAGAAATTCTTTTTCAATAGTAGTATAATTTTGTTGCACATCATTAAGTATCATACTAGTATAATAGATAACATGTGGTTTTTCATTTATATGTTATCCTAGAATGGCACCTATGGCATAGTCAGAAGCATCACATATAATTTCAAATGGTTTATTCCAATCAGGTGCTTGAATTATAGGGGCAAAAGTTATTTGTTCTTTTAAAAATTGGAATGCTTTATAACAATCATTATCAAAATTAAAGTGCTCATTCTTACCTAAGAGTTTAGTCATAGGTCTAGTTATCTTGCTAAAATCCTTTATAAATAATCGATAAAAACCCGTGTGTCCTAAAAATGCTCTTATTTTTTTAACAGATTTAGGAGGAGGAAGTCCTAATATAACCTCAATTTTTGCTTTATCGACCTTTATTCCTTAGTTTGTAGATTATGTCACTACAACAAATTGCACTTATAGTAAGGACATAAATCGTTACAATAAGTACTAAAAATCGTTACAAAAACTCTTTGGTCAACGAAAAAACTTTATGTAACGGTCGTCCTCTATAGCTCGACGCTAATACTTCTTGTAACGAATGTATGCGTGTCGTTACAATAAATTAGTTACAATAGTAAAAAAAGATTCCTCCGCCGGCCGCCGCCGCCCGCCGCCGCCATAAAATGACATTTTTCCCAATTAAGCACAAGATTCTTCTCCCTGCATCTATTAATACTAACTCTAAATGATTTAAACAGTCAAAAAATGAATCTTCATAAATAGAAAAATCATCCATGAATATTTCAAAAAATCTATCTAAAAATATACTCATCATATACCTTTGAAAGGTGGCAGGTGCATTGCATAATCTAAAAGGCATGTGGCGATAAGAAAATGTTCCAAATGGGCATGTAAATGTTGTTATTTCTTGATCTTTCGGTGAGATGGGGATCTGGTTATATCCAGAGTATCCATCAAGAAAACAATAAAATTTATGTCTGGCTAATCTCAATAACATTTTGTCAATAATGGGTAATGGTAAGTAATCTTTCCAAGTAGCTACATTAAGTTTTATATAATCGATGCAGACTTGTCATCCAGTTTGTATGTGAGTCACAATTTATTATTATTATTATTCTTGATTACAGTTATTCCGGATTTCTTAGGTACAACATGAATGGGGCTAACCCAAGGACTATCTGAAATGAGATATATAATTTTATTATCCAACAATTTAATAATTTCTTGTCTCGCAACTACTTTCATTGTTGAATTTAGTGTTCTTTGATGGTCACGCTTAGGTTTTGCGTTTTCAATCATATGAATTCTATGTTGTACTATGGTTGGATTAATCCCTTTTATGTCTCTCATAGTTCATCCAATGACTTCTCTATTAGTTTTTAGAATTTTAATTAATTTTTCAATTTCATTTTCATCTAAATCTTTTGCTATTATGACAGGAAGTGTCATTTTTTCATCTAAATATGCATATATTAAATGATCAGACATGGTTTATGTTCTAATCTAGGTGCTTTGATCATAGATGGGAGACTAGGGGGCCTAAGTTTTTCACTCAAAGGTTCCAAATGTTATTCTCTATGAGCATACATTAAATCTTGTGTATTAAGCTTTTCTAATAATGCAATCTCATCTTCAAAAACTTCTTCAAAGCTTTTATCAAATATTTTCTAATCTAGTTCTCCTAAATCTTCATCTTCTAATTCTTGGATCTTATTTACATCTAATATTTGATCATGTGATTGCCCATTTATATTAAAAAATTATTCAAATCAATCGTCATATTTTCAAAAGATAGTTTCATTAATTCATTACTATAGTTAATCAACGCATTCAATGTAGCTAAAAATGGTTGCCCGAGAATGACATGTATTTGACAATGAGTATTAGCAATGGGTTGTGTCTTTAATACTATAAAGTTTATCGAAAAGATGAATTCCCCTATTTTAATTAGTACATCCTCCACTTCACCTTTTGGTATTTTAATAGAGCGGCCCGCTAGTTGAAGAGTGACCTTAGTAGGTTTTTATTCTCCTAAATCAAGTTGCTCATAAACAGAATATGGAAGCAGATTGACCCCAGCTCCTAAGTCTAATAAGGTTCTATTAATAAATTTATTCTCTGTACTACACGAGACATGGTAGGACATCATGAGTTTTTATATTTAACGGGAATTGTGTTTGTTAAGACATTTGATATATTATAGGCTAAAAATACTTTCATATGTACATGAGTTTGCTTCTTCTTAGTGCATAAATCTTTAAGAAGTTTTGCATAATTTGGCACTTGTTGAATTGCATCAAGAAGAGAAATATTAATTTTTACTTGCTTGAAAATCTCTAACATTTTTTCCATTTGCGTAGAATTTTTATTACTTTTTAATCTTTGTGGATAAGGAGCCTTTATTTCTCAATTTTATTCTCGTTTGATGATATTTCGATTGGATCTTCAAGAGATTTTTCATTATTTGTATTTATTCAGTTATAGTTTTAGGCTTCTCATTATATAGTTCTACTTTGTTATCCACTTTTTTACCAGATCTTAAATCAGTTATAGCGTTAACTTGACTTTCTTTTATATGATTTATAGGATTAGGATCTCTTGGATTAGTGATGGTTAGCTAGGAAAAGTTCCTCTCTTTCTCTCTCGCTTAATTTGAAACGTAATTTGCCCAACTTGGTGTTCTAATCTAGCTATGGCTTGTGAATTAGTACTCATTATTTGACTATAAGTCTGCATGAATTTAGTTAAGACAAGAGATGTTTGTGATGTTGTTTTCACTAAAACTTTTACACTTTTCACTAAATCAGAAAGTTTATTATTAAATCTAGGAGGTTGAAATTGCTTATTAGAATTTAAATTATTAAAATTTTGAAATTGTGTTTCTTTAAAATTTTGATTTAATTATTTAGAGTTATGATTATTATTATTATTATTAAGTGAATGAAAATTTGAATTACCATTTTGTTTTCATGAAAAAATTGGATGATTTCTCAAACCTGGATTATAATATTGAGAATATGGGTCATTCTTGGGGTTTTGAAAGGTAGCATTCATTTGTTCATAATTTAAATTACTTTGTAAATAAGGGCACTCTTCTCTTATGTGTGATGGATCTTGAAAATTAGAGCATACAAAAATTTGGTTAACTTGTTTATTCTTAATGTCTAATTCATCTAATCTACGGACAAGTGTGTCGATCTTAGTGTCACACATAGTAGTAGGATCAATAACATGCATACCATTTTTATAGGTCATTGATTTTTCTTTAATTGAATTATTAGACCTATCATAATAATTTTGTTCCCATTGCCCAAGTTTTCTCCGCTAAATTTTCAAAAAATTCCCAAGCCTCTCCTCACTTCTGTCCATAAAATTTCCTTGACACATAAATTCTAACAGTTTTTTGCGTTAAAATTCAAACCTTCATAAACAATTTGGCATAGTCTCCTTTTTTCTATAGCATGATGAGGGCATAATGTTAATAGATTTTTAAATCTATCTAAATACTTCCAAAATGTTTCTCTAGGAAATTAGGAAAATTGATTGATTTCATTTTTAATAGCTTTTGCAGTTTTATTATTAGGATAAAATTTTCTAAGAAAAATTTTAATAAATTCATCCCAAGTACTTATATAATCTACGGGTAAACTATCCAACCATTTCTTGACATAATTTTTTAACGCAAGGGGAAAGAAACGAAGCTTAAGTACGTCTTCAGTTAAATTTTGCAATTTCATCAGAGAACAGACCTCTTCAAATTCACTTATAAAGATATATGCATCTTCGCTATCGGCTCTTAGATATTTTAGAATCATATTTATATAGTGAGGTTTGATTTCAAAATTATTTGTTGTAGAAGTAGGTAATCTAATACATGAAGGTAATGATATTCTCATTGGGTAACACCTATCACGTAATGCAACATTTGGATTTATTTCAGCTATTACTAAACTTTTAAATTCAAATATTACTAACTGTTTTGTTGAATCTCTAGTCCAAAGGTGATACACTCTAAGGATAATGATAAGTGTTAAAACTAAAATAATTTTCATAACCCTTTTAGAAATAATTTTTCAATAAATGTTTGTTTTATTTTTATTATTCTTTTTTGTTAATTTTTAAATTTTATATCTCACCTACTCATTAGCTAGATAAGTGTAAGATTTGTGATCGCACTACGTACCGTTAAACGCCACCTCTCTTTTGGAGGATACTGGTTTACCGATAACCACTTCCTAGACACCAATAAATAAGCATAATATGAAGATGAAATTTACAAATTTCAAGTTTAACAAATTCATCAGCCAGGCAAACGTAAAGTTAGTGGTCACACTATATACCGTTAAACACTACCTTTCTTTTAGGGGGATACTGGCTCACCCCTAATCGTTTTCCTAGACAACAAGCTTGTTAGGAAATTTTAAAATTGTAAATTAATTAACCTTTTATAATAATTATTTTCTAATCTAATAATTCGAAGAACTAAAGATAAATAAAAAACTTCACCGACAACAGCGCCAAAAACTTGATGGAAAATTTCAAAACACTAAACTAACAATATAATATAATAAGCTGCATAAGATTGAATTCGATATATTGCAATGAAATTTCAAGTAATAAAAACTGCAAGTATGTCTTGTGTGCTATAAATAAAAGATTGGGTTTATTTGTTTTTTAAAAAAAACAATATCTTAATTTGAGAAAAAAATGTTTTTGACAAATATGTCTTGTGTGCAATTTTATTAAATGATTAAAAAATAATTATTGAATAAGTATTCATCACCGCATACAAAAAATTTTTAGAAGTTTAGATGCAAAGAAAAATTCTTTTTTAATAAGTCAACAAAATACTTATATATTACTTTCCACATAATACATCAAAATCCCTTAAGCATGTGATATATGCGAGCAAAATAATATAAAATCTTAAGTGATAAAATTTGATTGAGAGCTTTGATAATGAGTCCGAAATTCTTGCTTAAGTAATTAAGTATATTTTTTGTGCACTAGCTCCAAATTACATCGAACTTTCGTAGGAATGTAACATGTGCATTCAAGCTACACAAAATATCAAAGTTAGTCAATACAATTTTCGGGCATAAATATTTTCAAAAGAAGTGATGAATCATTAATTTGAAGAAAAAAAATGTTTTTGACAAATATGTCTTGTGTGCAATTTTATTAAATGATTAAAAAATAATTATTGAATAAGGATTCATCACCGCTTTCAAAAAAAATTTAGAAGTTTGCAAAGAAAAAAAAAATTTAATAAGTCAACAAAATACTTATATATTGTTTTCCACATAATACATCAAAATCCCTTAAACGTGTGATATATGCGAGCAAAATAATATAAAATCTTAAATGATAAAATTTGATTGAGAGCTTTGAGAATGAGTCCGAAATTCTTGCTTAAGTAATTAAGTATATTTTGTGTGCACTAGCTCCAAAAATTACATCGAACTTTCGTAGGAATGTAACATGTGCATGCAAGCTACACAAAATATCAAAGTTAGTCAATACAATTTTCGGGCATAAATATTTTCAAAAGAAGCGATGAATCATTATAATAATTATATAATCGCATTATTATGTTGCACCTGAGACAAAAGAAGATTACTCACGAATAAGTTATTTTACAAAAATTATATGAGAGATTATCATAAAAGAAAGTGAAAATAAAGAAATAATTTTATTGATCAAACATTAAGGACTTACAAAAATGCGCGTAGCGCATGCATGAGCTTTCTCCAAATCTCCTTCAACTCATACAATGTCTCTGAAAAACTCGCAAATACAGTGTAAGTAAACTCTCACTAGGGGGTGCAAGTTGAGTTGAGCCGGCTCAAAAAATGCTCGACTCGAGCTCAAGCCTGTGAAGGTCGAGCTCGAGCTCGATTACGAGTCAAGCTCGAGCTCATCTAATGTTGTTCATGAGCTCACGAGCCGGCTCGCGAGCTTTTTACTTATACATTTTATAATATATATAATATATAATATACAAAAATAAGAAAATAAAGCTCATGAGCTAAAAAGCTCGCGAGCTCGAAACTCGAGCTCGAGCTCGATAAGTTGGCATTGAGCTCGAGCTCGAGCTGGGATAAATGAGCTCGTCGGGCTCGAGCTCAAAATGAAAAAGCTCTATTGAAATTTCTCAAGCTGATCAACAAAAAGTTCTGGTATCAAGCAAACACTTCCTAGAGCTATCAAGCTGATCACTTGATAAAGTGGAAAGCGAGAACTAGGCGCAGGAACGCTCCAACCATAAACTGATCAGCTATGTAATCAGAAACAATAGAGAGCAACCACAGATCTTGTATTATCAACTATCAACTTTACAAGGCAATGTATACATGGCGAGACATGATTTCACCAATTACAAAGGAGAAGCAAGCAATCAAAAACAAGACTTCAAGCCGGGAGGACTGCCTCAGAGACCGCCAAGTCAGCTGAGACCGCCAAGCCGCTGATGCTACCACTGATCTACGGAGTCCGCACAGTCCACGGACTACCCGTTATTCTACTGACGACTGCTCTACAAGCTGCCGCCGAACTGAAAGAACAGACCGCCAAGTCCGCCGAGGTCGGCAAACTGGTTATTGAACTTGAACTTCAACTGCTGGAGAGAAGACTGGTTGGCCGCCAAGTGCGACCTGGTGCAAACCGCCGATTGTAAACCGCAAGCTCCACTGCTTCCTGACCGCGATCAGAATCAGACTCCTGGCTTCACAGTGGTAGCCGCACAACCTGCAAACAGCAACCAGTTAAACCTTCTCAAACCTTGCGGACTAGAAAATCGAGGCCGCAACAATTAATCCGCGCTCAACTTACTGTTCATTCTGTTTTCGTAGAAGTGACGGGGGGTCCTATTTATGGGCGGGGTGAGGAGTGTGGTCACTGCCCTAGTGGATAGAGTCACCACCCAAGCTCGCAGCTAACAACAACCCAGTCCGCCGAATCCGCAAGGACAATGTCGGACAACCAAACCGCCAGGCACAGTAAGGAAGCCAGTCCGCAACCTGGCAGACACCGCACCAGTCCGCACGTTGCACAGCATGCAGACACAGCAACATCCCACTCACTGCATCAGTCCGCACGCTACATGCAGACACGGCACCAACCCGCATAGCTCGCGAACACCGCACCAGCCCTCCACACAAGTCCACGACCAACAGACACAGATCGCTCGGTCAACAAGTGGACTCTGCAGACTCTGCAAACACCCTGGACTTGTCATAGTGTGACCAAGTCCAGCAACCCACCAATCAAATGGCGCGAGCTCGGCGGACACAAAGCCAGATCGCCAGCTCCAAGGACAGACTGCCATCATGAATGCGGCTATCACCCACCGCAACACCAGAGATCAAAAGCAATGACCATTTCCGATCTCGCGATCTCCAAAACTCAGTCCGCCACAACAGACTCTGCGGACTCAAACTGAGTCCGCCACATTCCCGCGGATAAACTATCAGTCCGCCCGGTTACTCAAAAACAGGCCACCAGCAGAACCACAAGCCTGGCGGACAGACATCGCCACCAGGTTGCTATCGATAGGCCGCCCATCAGATAACCCAGAACGCACCATCAGTCCGCCCAGGCCGCGCGGTCTGCTCAATCAATCACTTTCACTTCACGATTTTCAACAAGTTCGAGCTCGAGTTTGAAAATTTTGCCAAGTTCGACTCGTTTGCACCTCTAACTCTCACTTTCAAGCCCAGAAATTTGGATGTCCGTTCCTCACTAAAAAGTCTTAATTTATAGGAATCGAGATATTTTGCTAAAAACTTTGAGCGGGAAAATAACCCATTTTCATGGAATGAAACGCAACCGCATAGATAAATTTCAGCGCCCATGCAGGGCGCCGGATTTATGCAGGGCGTTGGAATTCAATGCTCATGCAGGGTGCTGAATTTAATCCAACGCCTTTTGCTAGTCAAAACCTTTCAATGGTTGTTGACTAGTCACACTTTGCTTAGTTAAATCCACATTTAAATCATTGGAGAACTTTGCTCCAATAACCACATTTGCATACAAGCATAAAATACTGTGAAAAATACTATATACGAAATGAAACAATATTTCATGCATTTATCGGGAACCTCCACACAAGCATGTCAAATAAATGACTTAACATGTACTAGTATTTAGAAGAAGAGTCATTACCCTCATAGAACGTTTCGGAGCCATGAAATTGCAGTTGATCCGGATGGAAACGCTCGCAGTGCTTTCCTCTCCGTGGATCTAGCTTTGTCTCGCAATTCCGACCTTGAAAGCTCCTCCAATGGCTGAATGAACCTCTCTTCCTCCTTAGCCCTCTTCTTCCTTCCACTTGTAGAAAGAGAATTAGAAAGAAAGAATGAGAATACTTTCTCAGCTTCAGCCCCTATATCTGGTTCGGGATAAATCTCAACCACTAGATCCCAAGCAAGATCAGATATAATGAATGACCACAATTCAAATTGACCATTATACCAAAAATCGCTATCGTCAGACAGTATCTCTATCGCATGACGATAGCTTTGGTGGTTGCAGTGGTCTCATCCAGCACCGCTTTGCTGCTTAACGGCCGCGTAAACTGTGTTCGACACAGCACATTATCGCCTGACAATATCACTATCGCCAGTGGTAGCAAATCGACTGCATCAGTTTGTCGACTACATCGACTATATCGGTTTGTCGACTGCATCGCTATCGTCAGATATCACTATCGTCAGCGATATCCCCAAAAAGCCAATTTGTTTTTTTCAACTATGGGAAGACTGGAGTGTTACACATACACAATCTCAAAGGGTGTTAGCTTAGTAGAAAAATGGAAATTGGTGTTATGCAATACCCTGACCAATGGAAGCCAAATAACCCAACTCCGTGGCCATTTGAAACACATACATCTTAGATAATTCTCCACACACTAGTTGAGAACCTCCAATTGGTCGTCGGTTTGAGGGTGGTATGTCGATGTTAGCTTCAATTGTACCTACACCAGTCGGAAAATTTCTTGCCAGAAGCCACTGATGAAAATTATGTCTCGATCACTAATAATGGATGTTGGTAATCCATGTAGGAGAAAGAAGGAATCTAAAAAGACCTATATTATCCCCTCCGTTGTATGGGGATGTGCATTCTCAGTCAATCCACAATGAATAAAATGGTGGACTTACCATTACTTTTTGGTGGGACATCAATAAAATCTAAGGTGATGTCTTGCCAAATCCTCTCCAGCACCGACAAGGGTAGTAATAATCCGGCCAGCTTTTGATTATCTCCTTTACAGTGTTGGCAAACATCGCATTTGTTGAATGTAAGAGTAGATTTTCAGCTTCATTTTCTTCCACCAGAAAACCCGTTTGAGCCTTTTGTAAGTTGAAGTTATGCCTCAGTGGTCTCCCTTGACTCCATCGAGATACCATTTAATAGCTAATTTTTAATTGCTGGTACATTTTCGACCACAAGCTTTCCCTTCCATTTATACATGATATCCACTCAAAATGAGATTTGCATAGCGCATCTTGTTCTTTTGCCACTATCACTGTTTATAGATAAGGATCGTGGAGCTATGAATCTTTAATACTATTGATGATATCCGAGTGAATTGTAACCATGGTGCAAAGTTCAGGTCCATCCGTTGTAATGCCCCAAAGTTCCTGAAAAAGGGAAGGAATTGATTTCTGGGAGTTACCGCCAGACGGTAGTGTTAACGCTAGAGGTATCCAGCTGAATTAATCAACCTTCGTTTCAGGTAGGTACCGCGAAGCGGTAGAAAGGTATCGTCCGGCGATACCACTCGATGAACTCAACCCACTCGACAAATCATTGAGAGCCTACCGTGGGGCGATAGTGAGATATTACGCGGCAATAGTCGAATTACATGGACCAAGGTTTATGGTCAATACCGCCCGACGGTAGTAAGCTACCGCATCGCGTTAGTAAGCTACTGCATCACGGTAGTATAAGCGGTAGAGCGGTGCTGGATGAGGCGGTCGCCACCGCCAAAAGTTATTGTGCGGCGATAACTAGATTCCGCGCGATGGTAGCATCCTGATAAATGCTGGGAGTGAGATTTTTTTATCATTTTTCTCTCATTCTCTCTCTCACTCTCTTGGATCTTAAGGAAGGAGAAGGGAAAAGCCTGGAAGTAAGAGCAAGGGTATTCTAGCCTGAGGAGACCTTCGTGTGATCAAAATCGTGATTCGAAGCCAGATTTGCGGAGAGGAAGCTGTGGTAATCAGTTCCATCTGGATCAAGAGCAAGATAAATGGCTCTTAAGCGATCAACGAGGGTAATGACTTTCTCCTTGGACAAGTGAAGTCCTCAATTTCCATACATGCATAGAACCCCTCACCAAAGGGTGAAGAAAAGGGTGGTTTCTAACGGGTAGATCATTGTGATCCCCGAAAGAAATTGCATTTAGAATCCGAAATCGAAGTACGAAATAGGCATGTTGTGTGAAGCCCATCTGGACAGGTTGGTCTGGATTGGCGATGATTTGTTATGCATGTCGGAGAAGACTCCATGGATAAACATGCGGTTAAAGCGTGTAGAATCTGGGGTTATGGGGTGTGCAGGATGCTACAGCTATAGTAGTAGAGGTCGCCTCTAGGAAAAACACCCAAAAGTGGGGAAGAAATGACTTATGTCCCCTACCGCGCGGCGGTAGTGCTACCGTTGGCGATATCTCCTAGTGAACTATGAGAGGCCCGTCTCTTAGTGACCTAGGGGCCATTGTTTGAAGCTGAGAGCGTTACGAGCCCAGCTAAGGTGGTCATGCGAGCTAGCCTAAATGTGGTTGTGAAGCCTGTGCCATCGAGACAAGGTGCGTAGCATGAGAAGTTGTTGATCCTAGAGAGCCCAAATATTATGGTTGTGAGAGCCATTGATGTGATCATTGCAGGCTCAGGTTTTGGTGATAATGTGAGGGGTAATTGATGCTGAGAGCCTGTAGTGCCCAGCCAAAAGGTCAGAAAGCCGAACGGGCAAGGGGAGGCTGACCCGCGTCTTGTCTTTCGCCATGATGGCTGTGACTGTCGGTGTTGGCATGACGATTTGAGCAATGAGCTTGGCTGAACCGTACCCGCGTTATGTCGTTCGGACTAGATCGCCTAAAGTAACTTGCTTTCGTCGTTTGCATAATAAGAGTCTTAGGCCCTGAGCCGGAAAGACTAGAATGCTCAAGACTACCATCAAGTCTGGGACTGTGGATGGTGGTGGGACCCGGAGAAATCTGGTACACCGAGAATGTCCCCTGAGTGCACAGGGAGTGTGCCCGATCGAGCCTGCGTCCGTGGAGAATGGTGCTTAAATGCGCATTTTGTTGCCAAAATATATATATGTTACTGCTTGCAGGAAAGGAGAACCACCACCCCGAGAAAGGGGTGGGGTCATTATAATTTGGCCAGCTAATATTGATCGTTGCATTGTTTTGCCACGTTTTGGTGGGTTGTGCTATGCAGGTGCTAGAGAGCCAAGTGGAAAGTAGCGGGCTAAAGCCCTTGTGCTGTGATTGGCTGGCCCTCGAAGGCCCAAAAAGGCGAACGTTTACTATTTTCATGTGTGGCCGGCATATGTTCCGATGTATTTAAGACACATTTTGTGAAGAGAACAGTTGTAAGGCCTTAAGGCCAAAGCATGTTATATTGTATATATTCATTCCTATGTTATAGTTGACATTCCTGGTTTGTGAGTTATACAGCTCAAATAACTGCTTCCGCTAGAATGCACTCTGAGTTAGGATGCGTATAAAGTGAAATGGTTTCAATAAGCAACTCTGTTGACTTTCTGTGGAATATGGCGTGGGCCCCGACCGGACCTTCTATTATATTCTAGGTGACGGATGGAGGTGTTACATTTGTATCCTCAAATTGGCGAGACAATGCGTTCGCGCATACATTGGCCTTGCCCTGCATAAAGAAAACTTCAAAATCAAAACCCATCAGTTTTGTTATATACCGCTGTTAAGTTGGTATAGCCCATTTCTGCTCTAACATGAATTTCAAGTTGCGGTGATCCGTCTGAATGATAAAATCCTAGCAAGTAATGCCTTCAATGTTGTACCTCAAGAACAATAGCCATCAGTTCCTTCTCATATGTCGAAAGACCTCTGTTCACTTTCCCAAGTGCTTTGCTGAAGGAGGCCACTAGACGATCTTCCTGAGTCAACATCGCTCCCACCCTTATGTCTGACGTGTCTATGTACACGCTAAAAGGCAATTAAAAATTTGGTAACTGTATAATTGTGGATGGATCATTAACTGCTTCAACCCCTGGAAAACTAGATTAGCTTCCTTAGTCCACACAAATTTTTCTTTCTTTAGAAGAACAGTTAGCAGTTGAGCTAGTAACTCATACTGTAGAATAAATCGACGGTAATATCTGGTGAGTCCAAAGAAGCCCCGTAATTTCTTTAAAGAGTTTGGAGTTGGCCAAGACTACATTGCCGATATCTTTTCTGGATTTGTGATAACGCTTTCCCTCAAAATTATATGCCCCAAGTAGTGGATTTGAGACATACCAAATTAACACTTACTCTCCATAAAAAGAACTTATGCAACAGCAAGGTGGGGAAGGCAAAGCGGAGGTGTTGGAGGTGTTGATCCCAGGTGGTGCTAAAATTCAGAATGTCATCAAAAATACAATAATGAACTTGCACAGTGCTTCCGAAAATACCCTGTTCATCACCTGTTGAAAAGTTGTCGGAGAATTTGTCAGCCCAAAAGGCATAACCTTGAACTCATAATGGCCCTCATGAGTTCAAAATGCGGTTGACTGAATATTTGTCTCCGCAATCCTCACCTGATGGTAACCTGCCTGTAGATCGAGTTTAGATAAGAATGAGGCACCATGGTGTTCATCAATGACCGAAATAGGGAATATATCTACATCACTTAAAAAAAGCCTTCCATGACACACGTGCCCCCTCTAAAAAAACCCCACACCAAAAAATGTTGTCTCCACGCTCATTGCCCGAAAAACACCCGGAGGCCCAAATTTGAAAATCTCTCATTTACAATTCCCGCACCTCCCCCTCATTTACATTGCAGTGCAAGGCCAGCGATCGTGTGTTGTTGTTGGTGGCTCTCCCCTGGAGCTGCTCTCCTTCGTCAAGCAACACCACGCTGCAGCGCAAGGCCGGCGATCGCGTGCAGTACCACCCCTCCAGTTCTCCCTCTCAGTAAGCTTTCCATCTCTGCCTCGACTCTCTCTCTTCCTTAATTCTATCTCCCCGTCTCCCATGGCACGACAGAGCACAAATAGTGTTAGAGGTAGTTGTATATGCTTATGTCTCTTGACATCAAATGGTGTTAGAGGATATTTGAGTTGTATATGCTGCTAGAATAGAACTACGTTTTTCATGTATTTGTCGGATTCTTTCCTCTTTTTCTTTGTTCTCCATTCTTCCTTCTTCCCCATTTATTACAATTTCCCATGAATTCAGTTGTGTCTCCCTATACGAACTATGATTTACAGATTTCCCATGAATTCACGTACTAGCCGTGCTCGAGCCTCGGTTCTTTTTCTGTTTTTTTCCTTATTGTTAGTTTATTGATTTTTGTAACGATCTTGATTGCTACAAATTTTTGTGTATGCTTTTACAATTATACTTTTTTATCATGGGGTTTAGATTTATGGGTTCTTTTGTATGAGTTTGCTTATTTTAATTTTGTATTTTAGTTGGTCCTGACTGATTACTTAACAGCTTCAATGTGTGCTTTACTAATTCATCTTCTTCTTCCAAACCTATGTGCAAGGAAGGTATTGATAAATTTTCACAAATTTCTTTCACATACTTGAATCATTAATGTATTTGTTTGAGCAAGTTCATTCTCTTCCTCTAAAAACTGTCTTCATTTTCATCGCACACTCAGAAGTCGAAGATAAATGTGGTGAATCGATTGTTCTAATAGTCGAAGATAAATCTGGTGTAGGCACATCTTCCATTTCAAGATTTTGTATGCACAATTATGTTGTTGTTGTTGTTGTTTTGATTTGACGTGATTTTATTTTATTTTACGCAATTTAATATACACAATATAATATACACAATTTGGCACTCAATGGTGAATTTTGTTTCTCCTGAGGTCGTATATACTAAAAACAATCGCAAATGTTTTTAACATTTTTTCAACGAATATATATTTGGCCATATGGAATTTCTATGTCATCTTTAAAGATTTCCTTTGTACTTAGTTAATTCTCATTTATTTATTTATTTACTTTTAGTCTCTCTCAAATGTTGTCGAGTACAAGTTCTTCGGGAGGACAAGCATGCCGCGGTGTAGAAACAAATGTTGCTACCGCACATAGAATTCAACGCACATCCCAAAGACGTCATCTCACAACACAACAACGTGAACATAGAAATGCAAGGCGTATATATCTACGTACGCAAGCACGACCTTACAGTGTTATCCAAATGTGATAACTACCCACTAATTTCCAAGTCTCAATGCATTTGTCCAATCAATTACAGCCAACTGCTCCCACGAGAATCAGAATACTACATGTGCAACGAACTGCAAGAACGGCTCGGTTCATGCACCATCAACAGAGGCGACGAAACACACCTAACACATCTACGACGCCTTGCAACCAAAGCACACATAACAACTTGGTCGTCCAGACCTCCCTTGCAACCTGAGAATCGTAAATACCCTGCTTCTAATACATCCAAATTTATTTCTACAACTACAGTAGAAATAATTGTATTCTCTTTATATTTGTAGCCTTATCAAAATCAATAGCCATTGCTAGAGATTCAAATAAAATGCAACAACTAGCGATGCAGCATTCCACAAGAGTTGTACGAATGCTAAAGCTTAGAGGACTATGAATACATTACGACGGTCATGGAATTCAACCTCGAACACACAATCTTCATATTGATCCCATTCGAGAGTTATTGTTAATTGTCCAGATAAATGCTCGTTGTGCAAGAATGCAAAAACTAACTGACATGAGACGTCGACGTCAAATACCACATAACAAGATTGACCAGACAATTATTTTGGGTACTCTTACACTGTTCTGTTGCACTATTTCACTAATGTCTTTATTTTCCCTAACGAGTTATCTGATTATGCAGTCGTCGGAAGAATCACCGTCTCCAACATTAAAACTCCAAAACACTTTAACTTTCCACCGGCTAACCCAATTGAAGCATCTACTTCTTAGCAGCAACCACAACTACTATATTGACCAGCACCAGAAGCAATTGTACGAACATCAACAACTACATTCTGTAATTTAGCCCAACAAAGTGACCAAACAACTACAGTCCAACGAATGCAGCTCCCTCCATCAAATTACTGTATACATTGTAATGCAAAATTGCTTGTGCGCGAAACAAGCAGTTTATGTTGTCGAGATGGAAAATTACACATTCCAATAATACCGGTGCCAAGAGAACTCTTTTCACTATTCATAGATCAAACTACTCAGGGTTGATAGTTTAGGCAAAATATACGTTCCTACAATTATTGTTTCTCATTTACCTTGATGAGAGTTAACCTTGACTCGGGCATACCAGAGCCAAATAATAGAATCTACACTTTCAGAGCACATGATGATATATATCATCGGTTGGGAAGCCTACTACCGCCACAGGGAACTTGCTCGAGATTTCTGCAAATGTTCATCTACGACACGGAGCATGGGACGAAAAATCATCTTGTTGAGAATGCTATACTACAAACTAAATTGCTCAATAAGATTAAGCACATACTTAATACATATAATCCTTTCGTCCAAACACTGAGACAACTTGCACAGAGACCTAATATTCTAGATCGTAGATTACTTATACGTGAACGACCAACCGCATATCATCAATACACTCTACCTACGACATCACAAGTCGTTGTTGTATTGGTTGGTGTAGAAGACGTGGGTTCATATGACAGAGACATAATCGTGCAGACGACCGAAGGTCAATTTCTCAATGTCAAAGACTATTCTGGATATTATGATCTTTTGCAGTATTCATTGTTATTGTCGCATGATATATATGGGTGGTCATGCAACCTAAACACAACACAAGGAAGAAAAATCTCTTGTTATGATTACTACTCCTACTTATTGCAAGTATTAGAATTTTTAAATCCAAAGATTTTCAAGTATCTCTTATCTTAAAATTAAATCCAATTTAATTTTGTTCTCTTTACATCAAGATACTTCAGCATTCACCATCACGGCTTCTACTTGGTGGTCGTCTACTCCAACACTATGATTAGATAAATATGCTAAAATAGAAACTCATAATTTGAATTGGATTTGACACCACCAAAAATACATTTGTGTTGTACTATACGAAGGGCTACAAGATTTCTTCAATGCGGGTGAAACAAGTCGAGGTTTGTCTTCAGATCATTTGGATTTGCATTGATAACTTAATTGCATCTAAAACTAATAAAAACATTCGCTCATTTTTTCAGAAACTATTGGGTGAAAGACCATCTTGCCCTCCACTTTCATTGGGAGCCCAGGGGATATATAACAACAATATTAAGATTCAATGTCTATTGTTCAACATTTTTGTAGACTAGATTTATTTATAACAATGACTTACAACCCATCTTGGGAAGAAATCACCTCAGAGCTTCTACCTGGACAAGCTTCGCATGATCATTCTGATTTGCTGACTAGAATTTTTCGAGCAAAATATGAGGAGCTAAAAGAAGATACTTTTCACAGGGGAGTTCAAGGCGTGGTTATTGCACACGTTCATGTAATTGAGTTCCAAAAGCATGGACTGTCACATGTTAGTTATTTTTGATATGGTTGTCAAATTAAACTCACCATATGATTACGACACAATTGTTCGAGCAGAACTCCTAGACCAACAATTAGAACCTGAGTTATATGCGTTTGCACTACAACATATGATACATGACCCTTGCGGGGTCTACAAACCAAATGTTCCATGCATGCGTGATTCCCGCTACAAGAAGGGATATCTTAAACCCTACGCTTTTATAATAGTGCAAGGTGTCGGCTCTTATCCTCAGTGTCGATGTCGTAATGACAATAGATCAGTTAGAATAGACAGACATGAAGAAGCATTTGTTGATAATGGTTGGGTGGTCCCTTATAACTCATGGTTACTACTAAAATACAATTGTTATTTAAACATCAATGTATGTTGTAGCATCAAGAATATCAAATACCTATACATATATGTCTACAAAGGCCCAGATCATATAGCGTTTGAGATTCGTTCAGCATCGAACTACGATAAAGTCAACAAGTATGTCGAAGGAAGATGGTTATACACACCTAAATCATTATGAAAAATATTTAAATTCTCAATGAATCGAATTTATCCATTCGTATAAAGGATGCAAGTGTACTTACCAAACAAGCATCATGTGTTATTTCATAATAATGAAAATATAACGTCGATATTGGCCAATGGCCGTAACTCTCAAATGATGTTGATTGGATTCTTTTAAGTGTACAAGAATGGTCAGGAAGAGCAAAAGTACCTATACAAGGAATTTTCGAAGTATTATAGGTGGCTAAAGCCAGAGCGAAAGTGGAAGAAAAGGTCAACCAATCAAAAAGTTATGTGTAGGCTCTATGCTGTTTCACAAAATGAAGGCGAGCGATTTTTCCTTCGCCTTATTCTATCACACATACCAGGTCCAAAATCTTTTGATGATCTTCTAACTCTTAACGATGTCCACCATAGCACTTTCAAACGGGCGGCAGAGGCTTACAGTTTGCTTGAACAAGATAATAGTATTCATGAATGCTTAGCGGAGGCTAGACTATTCTGTATGCCTTCTGCTTTTAGAAGATTATTTGCAACTATTCTTTTGTATTATAATCATACTGCAGTATGATCACTATGGGAAGAAAATTACGCTAGCATGACCGAAGATTTTGCATCGATAAGCAATCCAGATTACATAAAAAATAAGGTATTTTACAATATAAATGAGTTCTCAATGAGCACAAACTCACTCTACAAGAGTTTGATTTACCTGTAATCAGTGCTGATTTTGAAGATTTACAAAATGTCTCTAACATTCTACAACATGAATTAACAATACTTACTCTGCTTGAAGATCTCTGCGTTGTTGAGTCACTAAACAAAGACCAATTAAACACATTTAGGGCGATAAGTGGCTGGGGCTATAACGACAAAATGCAGTGCTACCTTCTTTGTTGATGGACAAGGGGAACAAGAAAGAATTTCCTTTATCACGCAATCCTTGCAAAATTTAGAAGCAACAGTTGCATTGTTTTGGCAATAACCTCATCCGGGATTGGAGCGGCTTTACTACCTGGTGGCCGAATAGCACATTCAAAATTTAAAATTCCTATATAACTGGATGCTTCAAGAATGTGTAAATTTGGTAAGCAATCTGATTTGCATAAGCTTATACATCAAGTGTATGCAATAATATGGGATGAGGCGCTTATGAGTAATATGCGTGCCTTCGAAACGGTTGATCCTACATTTCAAGACATGCTTGGCATTCGTAGACCGTTCGGTGGGAAGGTCGTAATACAAGGAGGTGACTTCTGACAGTTAACTCCAATTGTCGTAAATGGAGCAAAATCTGAAATTATAAATTTGAGCATTATTCAATCACATTTGTGGGATAACGTTCGCGTGCTACGCTTATCAAGCAATATGAGGTCGGTCGGTGATACTTATTTCAACAATTTTGTTCTTCAAGTTGGTGATGACGCAGAGCCGACACTGGACAATGACATGATCATAATTCCAAATTCTATAATTATTCCGTGGGATGAAGAGAATTCAGTCTCTAATTTGGTAAACTTTGTTTTTAAGGACTAGAGTTGCAATTTTGATAATGTGGAGTACATGAAATGTTGGGTTATTATAACCCCTTTGAATGAGGATGTACATAAGTTGAACGATATGACCGTTGCTCTTTTCTTCGGAGAAGAACATACATACTACTCATTTGACTCTGTGCTTGATGACACAAGAAATTTATACCTACCTGAGTTCTTAAACTCTCTGTCTCTTGGAAGTTTGCCGCCTCGCAAGATTATATTGAAAGTAGGATCACCAATACTGTTGTTGAGGAATATTGATCCAAATGTAGGAGTTTGCAATGGTACGAGACTAATTTGCCATCGTTGTGGAAGAAACGTCGTTGAAGCAGAAATTTTAACAGGACAACACAGTGGTCAAAGAGTTTTCTTACCCCGCATATCTTTATAGATTTCTGAGGATATAAACATATCATTTGTGTTAACTCAAAAATAGTTCCTGTTTGTCTTTGTTTTGCTCTTATCATAAACAAATCTCAAGGACAAATAATTAAAAATATAGGAATTTATCTTTCAGAAAATGTCTTCAGTCATGAGCTGTTATATGTGGCTTTCTCACGAGGGGTTTCCGAGCAAAAAACTAAAATCTTTGGTTAGAAGGGGGACAATACAGGGTCATAAGAGTGCTTACGCAAAAAATGTGGTGTACAAAGAAATCTTTGCAAAACTAAACTACCAACCACATAGTAAGTATAACATCCTCTTCAAACAACATTATTGCTCTCTCAAAATCTAACTGCTTGAATTACATGTAGGTCCATATCGATCGCTGCAAATAACAATGTAACAACTTATTTTTGATCAAATCAATTGATTGGAATTTTGAGACAATCAAGTTGGAGTTGCATCATGTACTTATTAATTTTTGCCTTTCTTATAAATCACAAAAGTAGACGCAAAATGAATTCTATGAATAAAATGTTCGGAACAAATAGCATGTCTGCACAAACATGACAAATCCATTTTGGGTGCGAGCGGGAAAAGCCCGTGAGCACCTGAGGCAACTGAGACAATGAACAAATCACTAGTTTTTGCGGGTGGAGCCCGGGTGGAGGCTGATGAAGGCCGCCCAAGAGCATGAACACAAATTGACAAATCCTCCTTCGCTCGTTTGCACCCAAGGCAACTGAGAGCATCGAGCACGGCCGATAGGCCATGCGAAGATGATAGTTCTTAATGGTGGTTCCATTCAATTGTCGATAGTCGACACAGAACCTCCACGTGCCACCTGACTTCTTTACCAACACCACCGGAGATGCATGAGGATGATAACTCGGCCTGATGATTCCAAAATCCAGCATTTCTTGAACCAGTTTTTCAATTACAACTTTTTGCAAAGGCAGATATCTGTATGGCCGGATGCTGATTTTTACTAAATCATCGGATAAAATAATACAATGGTCATGCTCCCGCTTAGGCGATAATTCCCTAGGCTCGTCGAAAATTTCATTAAATTCTTTAAGGGTCCGTTCGTTTGCACGGAATTGAGCCCCTGGAATTGGAATTGAAGGTCTAATTACAATTCCATTGTTCGTCTGCACGTTTAACGTTGGAATTTAAATTTTAATGAATTCCGTAGAATTCATTTTGAACTAAAGACAATTCCTTCCATCTATATAAGAATTGGACAATTCCGATCGAGACACATTTTTAAGACCGGACGCGTTTTTTTCGCCGGGGCGCGAATTTTTCGCCCGGACGCGATTTTTCGCGCCCGAGCGCAATTTTTTCGCTCGAGCTCGATTTTTTCGCCCGGCACGATTTTTTTTCGCCCGTGCGCGATTTTTTCGCCCGATAGCGTTTTTTCGCCCTGGCGCGATTTTTTCGCCCGGGCGCGATTTTTTCGCCCGGGCGCGATTTTTTCGCCCGGGCGCGATTTTTTCGCACGGGCGCGTTTTTTCGCCCGGGCACGTTTTTTTTCCCCGGACGCGTTTTTTTCGCCCGGGCGCGTTTTTTTCGCCCGGGCGCGTTTTTTTCGCCCGGGCGCGATTTTTTCTCCCGAGCGCGATTTTTTCGCCCGAGCGCAATTTTTTCGCCCGAGCGCATTTTCTCGCCCGGCCGCGAAAAAATTCGCGCACGGGCGAAGAAAGCGCCCCGGGCGAAAGAAAGCCTCAGCCGATTTTTTTCTCCTGGGGCGTTTTCTTCGCCCGGGTGCGATTTTTGAGCCCGGGCACGATTTTTTAGCCCTGACACGATTTTCCGGGCGCGATTTTTTCGCCCGGGTGCGAATTTTTTCTCCCGTGCACATATTTTTTCGTCGGGCGCGATTTTTTTGCCCGGACGCGATTTTTTCGCCCGGGCGCGTTTTTTTCGCACTGGCGCGTTTTTTTCGCCCGGGCGCGATTTTTTCACTCGGGGCGTTTTTTTCGCCCGGGCGCGTTTTTTCCGCACTGGCGCGATTTTTTTACCAGGGCGCGATTTTTTTCACCCGGGCGCTATTTTTTCGCCTGGTGCGATTTTTTCGCCCGGACGCGATTTTTTCTCCTGGGTGCGCTTTTATCGCCCGTGCGTGATTTTTCGTCCGGGCGCGAGCGAGATTTTTTCGCCCGGGCAGGTTTTTTTTTCGCCCAGACGTGATTTTTGCTCGGGCGCGTTTTTTTGCCCCCAGTCGAAAAAATCACATTCGGGCGACAAAAATGGGTCCGAGCTACATAATCGCGCTCGAGCGAAAAAAAATCGCGGTCACATGAAAAAATCCCACCCGTGAGAAAAAATCACGACTAGGTGAAAAAATCTTGCCCGGACAAAAAGATCGCGTCCGGGCAAAAATCACGCTCGGGCAAAAAAATCGAATTCTGATTCCACACTATTCACCAATATTCTTTATTAGACAAACATTGGAATTGAAATTCGTCACCAATATTTAATTCCACAATATTGAATTCCAATATCGAATTCCAATATCGAATTTCAATTCCGTGCAAACGAACGGACCCTAAGTAAACTCTACAACTGTTGTTGCTTTTGGCCGTATACTTGAATTGCACAAAGGAGAGTATTGAATGGTTCATGCTCAGTTGCATGGTTTTTTGAAACTTGTTCCTGCAGCAAGCAAACATCCATTATTTGTAGTTGATGTTCCTTTTCTAGTAGCTTTTGCATTTTGTGATGACCCACCAAGGTTGTTGCATCACTTGTGGAACCTCTTAAGGACATTTTATTCTTTTTCTTGGAAAATTTCATTTTCAGATTCCGAAAATCACAATTGACTACCCCCAAGGTAATCAACCATTGAATTCCAAATACAATCGCACCCCCTAAAGGTAATACCAACATATCACATATCAGAAGTAAATTCCACCACCTGCATTCGCCAACAAAATCCCGCAACTTTGTGAGAGCTGGACAACCTTTTCCCATCTGCAATTGAGACAGAAAACACGAGAATGGAGGTGAGCTAGCATTGCAAACGGACAGCTGCCCTTGCATACAAAAAATTATGCATGCTTTTGATGTCAATGACCACATTGATGGCTTGGCCGTTATAAGAGGCCGTCACTCACACGGCCTGAAAAGAAGGGAATCATGTGAGGCATGCACGGAGACTTGAAGGGATGGAGAATCAACATCTGATTCTGAGTTCAACATGTCGTCGTGATCCTCTGCCGCCAAAAATTCCTCGTCAATATCATCCGGAATGACTTCCAAAAGGTAAGATTGTCGCAGAGCAAAGCATTTATGTCCATGGATATATTTAGCATCGTACTAAAAACATAACCCCTTTCAGCGCTTCTCTTCCATTTCCGATGACGTCAACCGCCGTGCATTTTGAGAAACACCAGAAGGCGGTGCAGATGTCTTGACAAAGGGAAATATCTTGTAAAGTGGCAAGTCCCCTGACGTATGGCTTGCGGAATTCTTTTAACGAACCACTGGAGATTGGTCTTGAATCCTTGTCAAGGAGAACACCTCTTGCAATGTCTTAGCTTGGAACATTCGAATGGATAACTCAGTTCATCACGAAGGCTTGCCAGACAAGAGCTAATTGTGTATTCTTCAGGAATGTCAACTCGATTTGGCAATACATCAAACTCATCCACATACATTTGGACCGATGAAGTAGGAGCCAATTCTTCAGCTCTGTCATGGAATCATCAAAAAGAAGCAAACCATAACTATTTTGAAGGCCTGAGCAGTACTCCACCCAACTAGGCCAATGTCGAATAAGTCGGGATTTGTTGAACGTTTGATTCCAGTAAAGGGCTTTGCCCTTAAGATGCATCGACGTCAGTTTCACCTTCATGTCCTCTAGAGCTTCATCAAGCTCAGAGAATTGGTCACATTTGTTGCGGTTCGCTTAATGCCCTCGATAGACCGGTTCCGGATCGGTCCGTCTTAGCCCCGGGCGATCAAGTACGCACACAGTCAAAGTAGAAAAATAGAGATTGTACACACAAAACTTTAGCGTGGAAAACCCCGGAAAGGGGAAAAAACCATGTGGTCGGGTCTGTGCCAGCCAAGATCCACTATTTGTCTCTGTTACAGTGCTCTTGTAGAGAGAAAGCGAGGGCGACAGGCCGCGCCTCATTACAAATACTGGAGGTTGAGAGAGCTCTCCTTGGGTGACAGGTCACCGCTTAGGAGTTCGTGCACTTTGTCGTGCGTCTTTCTTGGGAGCTTGCACTTCAGAATTGCGCTCCGCAGAGTGCCTACACTTTATCCCTCAGACTGAGGAGGTTTGCCTTCACTGACACTTCGTTTCCTTCCTTCTCTGGGCGGCGCTCGCAGGAGAACCTGCCAAGTTAGTGAGTGAAAGAGGAACAAAGGGGGAAAGTAGAGAGAGAAGTTGTGGGGAGTAGTAGGATTGAAGAGAGAGAGAGAAGGAGAGAATGAAGTCGGATCTCCTGAAATGAACTATCAGGGGTGCTTATATAGGGTTTCTGAGGTGATTAGGGTGGTTACGGTGGTTAATCGCAGATCGGAGGGTTGTGATCGCTTGTGGTGATCGGAGGATCGTAATGGCCTGCCACGATCGGACGGTGGAGAGAAAGCCGGCCCACGATGGTGGTCGGAGGAGGCGCGCTGGCCGGCGGCCGCCCGAGGGAGGGGGAGGCCGGCCACGAGGAGGCGGCCGGTCCTGGGCGGCCGGCCAAGGCCGCCCGACCGGAGGGGGTCGGCCGGCCGTGGCCGCCGGCCGCGAGGAGGCGGCCGACCACGGTTGGCCGGCCGCGGCCGCCGGCCGCAAAGGGGGCGGCCGGCCACGAACGGCCGATCGCGGCTGCCAGCCGCAAGGAGGCAGCCGGCCTCAAAGGGGGCGGCCGACCACGAAAACGAGGGGCGGCCGGCCGCGGGAGGCCGGCCGCCGGCCACCCGTAAAGACGGCGGCGGTTGCGATTTGGCGCGCGGTGGTTACGCGATCCGGTGCGCGGGGGTTACGATCCGGTGCGTGGAGGTTACGATCCAGTGCGCGGGAGTTACGATCCGGTGCGCGGGAGTTACGATCCGGTGTGCGGTAGTTACGATCCGGTGTGCGGGAGTTACGATCCGGTGCGCAGGAGTTAACATAATTATCTATAAATTAGGGGGTACCCATCATTTGCCCCCCAAAATTCCGTTGTCTTGGAGCGAACGGAAAGCGCAGGAATTTTCTTTTTTGCGACGGAGCTAGGCAGCGATGGCCAGAACAGGTACTAATACCGAGATGGGCGGCGAAGGCGACAGTGCTAAGGTAAGAATCCGACCGAAGAAAAGGTCCAGGCACCGGATGAAGTCGGAGGGGAGACCCCCCCCCCCCCCACACACACACACGTAGGTGGTGCGTGCTGGCGCTGGGGATGCGCGACGCTAAACCCGCGCGCTGGTGCGCGGGGGGCTGACCCTGTGCACGGGAGCGGGCGGGGTTAACCCCCCGCGCAGGTGTGCGCGATGCTAGTCCCGCGCGCGGGGCTGACCCCGCGCGCGGGGCTGCACCCGCGCGCGGGTGAGCTTGGGGCTGACCCCGCGCGGGGATGAACCCGCGTGCGGGTGCGCGTGGGGCTGAGTCCGCACGCAGGGCGCGCACGATGCGGCCGCTCCGCTTGCGAGTGGTTCGGTGGCATGTGCGGGCTGATTTTGCGCGCGCTTTGTGTACGTGCATGGCTCGTATGCGTGGGTGCAACGTGTGCTCGGACTTGCTTTTCTGACCTTACTTTTCTGTTTTTTCAGGTTTCCAAGCGGTGCATGCAGAGCCGTCCTATGCGGCTGCGCTCGAGTCTCTCCCCCGAGCACGTAGATATTTGGAGGAGGCGCTTCAACCTTCCCCCCGATTTGGAGGTGCAAATCCCTAGTCCTCAAGAGCGGGTGTAAAACCCTCCGCGCGGCTGGATGACCCTTTGTGAGTCGTCTCTTCGGAGCGGCTTTCGCCTTCCGGCTTGCAAGGAAGTGGCTGAGATCTTGAAGTTCTGCGGCGTTCCTGCATCGCAGTTTACCCTTCTTAGGATGACGTGGATCATGGGGTTGATCGCATTCTTTCGCGAGCGTGGGTCGAGGTTTTCCTTGTATATTTTCAAGGATTGGTGTGAGGTGCGGGCCGACAGCGGGGGCCGCGTGGACGTCCTCAGCAACAAGCGGTGGATGGAGTTTGAGACCCGGGCGGATCGTCGCCACGGGAATACCTTGTTCGGATATGTCAGGAACCCAAGAGGATTGCCAGAGGTGTGGAACGCGCTTCCGGACCATTGCCGGCATTCTAGAGGACATGAGCGGGAGTTTACTCCCACCCTTGGTTTTGCAGAGCCTCGAAAGCTGGGGAACATCTTGTACAGCATCTCTACTTTCGTTGATGAGAAGCGTCTGCTGCTATGCGGGCTGTCTGTTGATTCGGGACGTGCTGCCGCCATCCCTCTCTCCCATGATAGGAAGAGGAAGCTAGTGTTTTAAGGCCATAGAGATGAGGAGGTGGGTCCTAGCCTTCTGTCGCGAGAGGATGTTCTTTCGGAGGGGGCTGCACCTTGCGGCTCTAGAGTTGGAGGCGAGCCGGATGATGCGGATCTTGAGGTCCTGGGGTCCTCTGCCCCCCCCCCCAGGCCTCACCAGCACGGGTTGCGGCGCAGCAGGTGGTGAAAGGAAAGAGGCTCTCCTCTTCCTTGGAGGCGATGAACCATGCGGTACGTATGATCTCAACTTTTGAGTAGTGGCTTTTGAGAAAAGCTCTTCTGACTTGTCCCTTTTCTTTTGCAGATGGAGACTCGGGCGAATATTGCGCTTACGTGGAATGATCACTACGTGAGCCTGAAGGACGGCTATATGGCCCTTCAGAGTGAGCTCGGGGAGGCGAAGAGTGCTCTTTCGGATCTGAAGGGGTGACGAGAGCGCGATATTTCGCGACTTAGGTAGATTGGGTCCGAGTTGCGATGCGAGCTGGAGGACGCTAGAGCTGCGCATAGGTCCGAGAAGACGGCTGCGGAGGATACTTTGTGTCTTCTAGATGAAGCTCAGGCAGAGCAGGAGTTATCCAGGGCAGAGGTGATGCGTCTTTCCACTGCGGAGCGGGAGGTTGAGATGAAGGTGGCTGGTCTGGCAGAGTACCAGGACTCTTTGGATTACATGTGAGACCAGTGTCTGATCTCAGAGGAGGTCCACGAGGACGTGTGAACTCAGGAGGTGGAGCCACAGATGGAGGACTTGCGGGAAGTCGCTTTCTGCCAGGGGATGGCGAAGACCCTTCAGATGGTGTCCCGGAAGCGGGGATACGACGTTGTCGGCCTCGGTCTTGAGGATTTATCAGAGGAGGAGGGCTCCGATGCTGAGGCGGGCGAGGCCGCTAAGTGGCAGCAATATCTCTTTGATGCTCTTTATTGATTTGTATGTACTTCTTTGTATTGGTGGGCTTGTCTTCTTCGATTTGTACCTTTATACTTTTTCGGTTTGTACCTTTGTACTTCTTTAATTTGTACATTTGTACTTCTTTGATTTGTTGATATGTTTGTCGAGTGGTTGTCATTGTCTTTGCTTCTGACTGTTGTGGCCAATTGTTGTCTTAGCCAAGCACCAACTGCGAGGGGCAGGCCCTGAGAGGTGGAAGAGTGTTTGCTCTGGATGGAGGTGAAGAGTTATGGGAGCTCCGACCTATTGCTGGCGGGAGGCCATGTTCGTTCAAACCCCTGCGAGTTGTTGTGAACCCGGTGGCAATGGGGGGGGTGTGGCCCCAAAGACCCTGACGACGTCGCAACTTGCTACGAGGCGAAGGGCGTCCCCTTGTGCCATGGTAGAGAAGCCGAGACCATCGCGTTGTGGGCTGCGCATAACTGAAAGAGATGACTCCCGACGACGTCGCGACCTGCTTCGTAGGAGAAGGGTGAGCCTTACCACCATGAGAGCGAGGTCGAAGCCGCCGTGCTACAGTCTGTGGGGGACTCAACGTTTGGTCCATTTGGCGACTCCGCAACCTGTTGTTAGGCCGAGGACATCGCTTTGTTGGCAGTGCATAACTGGGGGAGCTGGTCCCCGGCGATGTCGCAAACCGCTGGGCGGACGAAGTGTGCACCCCTGAACCGCGCCAGAGAGAGTGAAGTCATCGCGCCACAGTGTGGCTGTGGTTGGTTAAGATGTGGATTTAGCGGGGCCGGAACCCGATTTAGTTGCGATTGTAGCTTAGTTAGGCACCCTTCGCGAGGGGGGCAGGCCCTGCGAGGGTGGGGCGTCAGTATTCGGATGCAGGTGAAGAGTCATAATCCTCGGCCTATTATCGGCAGGAGGACATGGTCGATTCGAACCCCCGCGAGCAGCTGATGGACCCTGAGGTTGTAATTGCACCGATCGTGGGGGCTTTCCAAGGATGGCGGGGCGTCGAGCTTCGGATGCAGGTGAAGAGTCATAATCCTCGGCCTCTTATCAGCAGGAGGACATGATCGATTCGAACCCCCGCGAGCAGCTGATGGACCCTAGTATTTGCTGAGGCGTGGCCCCGAAGACCCGAACAATGTCGCAACCTACTAGGCAGCGAAGGTCGGGTCCTTGCGCCGGTGGAGTGAGGTCGAGGCTATCGCGTTGTGGGCTGCGCACAACTGAGGGAGCTGGTCCCTGACGATGTCACGACCCACTCCGTAGGAGAAGAGTGAGCATTTCTACCATAGGAGATAGGTCGAGGCCACCGTGCTACAGTCTGCGTGGGACTATATATTCGGTCCCCAGGCGACATCGCAACCTGTTGCTAGGCCGAGACTGTCGCGCTATGGGCCGCGGTCAACCGGGGATGCTCATTCCCGACGACGTCGCAATCCGCTGGACGTGTGAAGGGAGAACCTTCGAACCACGGCATGGGAATCGAGACAATCGTGCTACAGTTGCTCGCCGGATCCCAGGGGACGGATTCCAAATCGATCCTGCAAGTTTTAGGAGTTAGTGACATCGCAATAACAGTATATAAATGTAAAGAGATGAGTTGTTTTGTTTTTTCTTTAGCCTGGTCACGTCATTGCACGATGAAGGATTCTGAACCGCCAAGCGGGTCGCATGTCGACGGATCCCGGACCGCCTTGAGGAACAGACGTCCCTGGCCTCAGGGGGGGTCTAGGGGATGAGACGTCCTTCTGACGTTTTTGCTACATGGCAAGAGTTAGAATGAAAGCAGAAAATGCAGTAAGCAGGATAGTGTTGGGTATTGTATCCACAATCACCGGGATTTGAGGAAGCCTCCTTTCAAGCTAAGATGAATTTACTATGTATTTGATGAATTTCTTTAAGTTGTGCTTGCAGTTATTCCACGCTAAGTACACACCAATGTCAGGGTGCAGTGGGTCAATATACACGGGTCTGTGCAACGTAATCCCTCGTTGAGCAGATCAGTGTGTTGGCCTACGTGTACTCTCTCTATTGGGGTGTACTTAAGTTCAAGTACAGGGCTATGATAAAGCAAGAGCAGACAAGAAGCAAGGATGGGCCAAAGACCAGCTCATGGGTGGAAAGACGAGAATTCATCTAAGTATAATTCGTCGAGAATCACTAAGTGATTCTCGCCGATTCGTCGAGAATCACTAGTGATTCTCGACGAGTCGACAAGAATCACTAGTTGATTCTTGCCGGGTTGGGCCGGCTGTCTCGACGCAGTCAGAAAAATCATCTAAGGCAGAATCGTCGAGAATCACCAAGTGATTCTCGCCGATTCGTCGAGAATGACTTTGCATTCTCGACGAGTCGGCGAGAATCCAAGGTGATTCCCACCGATTCTCCCCGGCCTCTATAACCTGTGCAGCCTGAATTCTCTAAGTAGAATTCGGCGAGAATCGTAAGTGATTCTCGCCGATTCGTCGAGAATCACTCACGATTCTCGCCGAATTTGACTTAGGCATTTTTCCAACTCTGTCTGGACCGGTCTACGTTATCTGCGGGATTTTGAACCGGACTTTGGTCTTACTGCTGGTGGGGCCCACAACGGTCATCTCTTGACCTAATGTATAAATACTCTGTATTTGTGAACAGTAAAAACACGGATTACAGATCAAAGAAAAAGAAGCCGCCGTCAAGCCCTAGATCGGAAGCGAGCTCGGCCGACCTGCTCCGCCTCTCGCTAATTGCTCGCCACCGTTGATCGAGGTGTTCGTTACCTCTCCCGGCGACAGAAGCCTAGTCGGGCACAGCGTCTCACGCGTCTATCCAGAGATCTTTTGTCTCTTGATTTGTGATCGGGAAACCTTCCCCATCCGAATCGATCGAGACGATCAATCCTAGTGTGACCGTTGGAAGACCTTGCCGACTTTGCTAAGAAGATTGGATCTACATAGCATCACCGCCTCTCTTGTTGAAGCCGTGGATCTAGAGAAGATTCTCTCCAAGTGAGATCTAAAGTTGTGGACTCTTCGTTGACTTCAAGAACACGTCGTCGAACGAAGAGGGACACCTTAGTCTCCATACGTTGTTTGTATTTCGTACAAGCTATTTTCATTTCTTTGTATAGGACCGTTTGGTCTCTAGTTGTAGGGTTAGGTGCAACCCGTGTTGTGGGAGTGTTGACTCCTATGTGTGGAAGGGTTCCTTCCGTTAGTGCTAGGATTGGATTTCAATCCTGTTGGTGAAGTGACCGAGTCGTCCCTGGTTGGGAGATAGGTCGAAGGGGGAAAGTGGACATACCCAAATCGGGGAACCACAATAAATTGCTTGTGTACTTGTTGTGCTGTGTTGTTTTGTTTTCTTGTGCAGGTAAAATTTTAGTTCCGCAAATACGCTGCAAAGACACCTATCCCCCCCCCCATAGGTGTAAGTAGTTGACACTAGGTGGACTTTCAAGTGGTATCAGAGGGAGGTTGCTCAGCAATAAGGTTAACACCTTGAGTAAGATCCTGCCTCCTGTGTCAACTAGAAGACGAGACTCAAGCATGGAGCTGGAATTTGATGTCCCTCCTCTGAGACTCCCTGCGTGCACAACAGAGTATTACCCTATCTGGAAGATGAGAGTTATGTTTCATCTGGAGGCCATCGACCCTCGGGTGTCAATCATCTTGGAAGAGGGTCCCTTCATTCCCATGAAGGCTTCTGATTCTGGAGAGGATATCCAAATCCCCAAGAGTCCCGAAGAGATGTCTGAGACCGAGCTCTCACTGTACAACTTGGACAAGTTAATACGTCAGATCATCACTGACGTCTGGTCTGGTGTATCTCGTTCAAGAGTGGACAAGTGTAGGACGGCCAAGTCCATGTGGCAAACCATCTCTGACCTCATGGAGGGATCAGAGAAAGCTGGGACCGGTTGTCAGCAAGAGGATGAAGCCTATGTAGGGGTCCTTATTTCTGAAGATGAAGGGCATGATCAATATGTCAATATCAGGGCTCCTGTGTCCTTGTCAGAGACTGAAGAAGAAGCTGAGGAAAGCAGTTCTGATGAAGCTAACTCAACAGTCTCTGCCGATCTGGATGGTAACCATGAACAACAAAGCCTGAAGCAGGTAACTTCTTCCTCATGCCCCTCTCCTCTTGAAGTTCCTGAAGACAGGAATAGTTTTGAGAGTAGTCCTTCCAATGATGCAAGGGATACACATAGCCTCAATCAAAAGATTGATAATCTTGATTCCCTTGAGAGTGCCCTTCAGACGAGCAACTTACTTGTTGAGGAACAAGCTAAGGAGATTGCTCAGCTGAAGATCTTGATGAATCTCCAACTGGATTCCATCAAAGTAAAGGACTCACAGATCTCGGATCTAGAAAGTCGTCTAGAGATCGAGAAGAGGATAGTTTCTAATTTTTCCAAGATTGATGCTATCAAGAGAAAAGCAGAAAATGGGTGGATCTCCCAAATTATTAAGTCATGGAGAAATGGGAAAACTGTGTTCAGACCCCCCACCTCGAGTAGGAAGGACACTCATCATGCTTTCAGGTATGACCATAGGAATAACCATGGTCACTGCAAGAATGATCAGTCCTCTTGTGGAAGCACCCAGAATGCCAGGGCTATCATGGCTACCCAGAAGAGGATACCTCAGGCTTCCACCAAGCCGTTTGTATTCTCGGCCACTGCCCCTACTAATCATGAGTCTGCCAGCATCAGCACACAATGCGCCTCTCACCTCCCTAGGACTCAGGAAAGGGGGGTTAGAAATCATGTTGTTGGCACACATGGGGACCTTGGAAGGGGGCTGACTGAAAGGAAGTCACCTCATCCCAGGCCTCATGACGCCTACCATATGCACTCTTTCCACCCATCCATGAGTCAAGGTGGAAGAGACAAGTCTGTTAGCAGATTCGGCCCCATCCCGTATAGACCTAGGACTTTGACTACCTCAGTCACCAGGTCAGGTCACAAACGTCGGTACAACATTCATGAATGTTGGTGTTGTGGCAAAGTGGGTCATTTTGCCATAGATTGTTGGCACAACCCTTCTGTGTCAAAGGCAAGGGGACTTCCACATCCTCGAGGCAATGTTAGTCCTCTCTCCAGGATCCCTGAGGGGAGGCATCCCAATTATTATGCTGACAGGAATCTAGGACCCAATACTTATTGGGTTCCTAAGGCAAGATAACTCTTTTGCAGGGTAGTCTAGGTTCCCGTAAACCTAATGGGAACCAGACAGGAGATGTTCCAAAAATGACGTGGAACAAGTATCTGGAAAAGGAGCAGTTCCATCAACACGGGCACGTGCAAGTTGACCACTTGGTGTTCCTTGAGCAGAAGTTCTAAATGATACATCCTTTAATCTCAGGTAATTGCAATCAGCTTCAATATATGAGCTATAGCGCATCGATTTTTACATATATGTATATAAGTATGTCTGCATATCCACATTAAGTCATGAATTCCCTCTCTCGAAAGTAAATGGTCATGTATAGACTTACACTTATATGCTTGTTCACCTAAAGAAAGATTAAGATTGCAAAAATAACCTTTAGATACATTGTTAAAGATTTATCTGTAAATACACTAGTAGATTCGAGAATAAACCTCAACAGGCCTAAGTCAGCCCACTGAAAATTAATGAAGATACGCCATTGGAAGTCACTAAAACTTACAACTGACATAAAGAAGATTATGCATATCTCGATCGAGAAATAACCCATTGAAATTGATTGCCACGGTTATTGTCTTGGGTATATTTAGAAGATTTCTAAATCCGGTATGTACTCCCGCCGACTCGTCGATTTAGAAAGCTGCTGACTCTTCATCTCCCGCCTTTCGCAGAGAATCCCGCCGACCCTTCCTCAGAAACCCGTCGATATTCCTTCCCTCCTCCCGGCGACTTCCCGCATCTTGGCTCCCTATCTCGTCGACCTCGTTCCGGATTCCGTAGACTCCTCTCCTCGCGTCCAGGGCGCTCGTCCTAGTTTTCCATTCTCCGCGGTTTCGATCAAACAAGGGCACGAGCTCCTCCAGGCTTTCCGTCGTCTCCGTCAACTCTCGCTCCCTCCGCATTTGGGTAACCATTTCCTCTCCCCTGCAGTGACTCACTGTTCGTATAGCTTCCTTTTTGAGCTCTGATTAGGCGTAAACTTGGGATTCCCTTCCTAGGTTTGCTATGGCTCCAAGGACCACCGCCGGGCTGGTCACTGGCTGTGAGTTGGTTCGAACCGGGTTCTCACATGCCTCGGATGAGTTCAGAAACATCATCATCATGCTGGAGGAGGCTGGACTCACGTTTGTACTGGAGCACCCCTGCAAAATTCTGGATAAAGAAGTGATGGAGTTCTTCGCAACCGCCAAACTTCAGAATGAAGACTCTATCATCAAGAGTAAGGTTGCAGGTGCAAGGATCAAGATGTCTGCCAGGAAACTGACTCAATGCTTGCAGCTCTCCAGTTCTGAGCATGAGGATTATCTGGAGGAACATGATAGAGCCAGGACCCTATTATTCTGTGGGCTAGCTAGGGGCACCAGATTGATAAAGAGAAAAGAAATGAATGAGGAGGGGAAACTCTTGTCCGACATCATTGGGAAAGTACTGATATGCAAACCAGGCTCACACAACCACATCTCAGCCGACATGTTCAAGATTCTTGTGGTGATAGTCTGCCGAAAGAGATTCAACTGGGGGGCCATGCTTTTTGAGAAGATTAAGGACACCCTCAGATCTCCAAGTTTTGGACGAATCATCAGCCTATTTCTCAATCAGTTGAACGGAGATAGGTTCGACATGAGCAAAGGAGTTCTTTTGCATTATTTGAAGAAAATGGACTCCAGCGTCTTTGACAGATGGGAGCGACTCATAGGGCAAGCTGCAGTGGTAGTTGAACAAGAAGAATCTCCTGTCGAGGACAACAGAACTTCAGCAGATTTCGTGGTAACACCCAGTGAAGTTCCTGACGCCCTGATTGCAGGAACTGAGGGGGAGCCTGTAACCGGTTCTGCAAACATCTTATCTGATATTTCTCTGATAGCTAAAGAAGCTATGGAGATGGTGGCAGATGAAGTAGCAAATGATGAGGAGGTTGAGAACGATGAGGAAGCTCTTATCGATGATGATCTGGGAGATGAGGTGGCTGATGAGGAGGAGGAGGAAGAAGTAGAAGAAGATGTGCACAGCTCTGCCAATAAGCATGATCACTTGGAGACTGAGATAGAAGAAGAAGTACCAGAGAATGAGAAAGCAGCAGAGTCTCAGGAGGATGCTGAGGTTCCATCTGTGGAACAAGCTCCTAAGCAGTTAGATGCAAGGATGGAGGGGGAGCAATCCTTTGTTCCCCCTGTGGACTCCATACTACTATCCAGCTCTCCCAGTACTTCTGCGGGGGAGCCTGACCAGGGTCTGCCTGCAGCTCCTCCACTACAAGAAAGCATAGCAAATCTCACTGTCAATTTTGTCCAAGGTATGCTTGATGAGCTCAAGGATACGGTTGAGAAATCGCACGACAAAGTGCTAAAGAGACTGCGGGAGTCTGAGAATCTCATGCTTAAGAATGTGGTTCAGATCAACCACAAACTGGATTTGATGGAAAAGAAATTTGATGAAAAATACACAGAGGCAGGCACAGTAGTATCTCTTCTCATGCAGGGACTGAAGAAGAATACTGACGATCTGGCTGTCGTCAATAAAAATGCACATATTGTCGCAGACAGCATACAAAAATTCGATGCCAACATGGTAACGCTAAACGCAAATCAGAAATCTCTGTTGGACGAATTCAGTAAAACCGTGAAGCACATTGATGCCTCTTTGCATTCCTATACAAACTCTGTAGCCGTCGAAGCCAAAAAGGGGGAGGAAGCGTATAATGCTAAGATGGCGGGGCTTACAGAGTTGGTACTTCTAAATTTCGACCAGACCAATAGGTATGCCTTTCAAATGCCTTTCAAAACTGCACATTTACTCAACTTAATAAATAATAATTGACAAATACAAATTCGATAATTCGAATAGGTACGTGTTTGAAACGGCCCACTGGCTGGTAAAAGAAGCATCGGGAATACATGTCCCTGTTGCCCCACCTGAGGATGAGGGTCGTGCTGGTACTACTGAGGGTGATATAAGGGCTGAAGAAGTACAACTGAGCGAAGTCGAGTTGAAGAAAGCTGCGGAGAGGGCTGAAAGAAGAAGCTGGTTTGACCAAGATGCCTTAGCAAAAGCCAAAGGCAAAAGGCAAATCAAAGAAGGAACTTCGAAGGAAACACCAGCTGAAAAGAAGATTATATTGAAGGAGGATGATGTGAGGAATGAAAAGTGGAGTCCCGTATCAAAGAATATCATCTTGGACACCTTTGCATTACTACAAGAAGGGCAAGTCAAAAGGAGTGACGTATATAGCCAATACGAGTGGGAGCAGCACAAGTTGTATGAAGCCAAAAGAAACTTGTTCTTCAGAAGCAACACTGGGGCAAACAAAGCTGCAAACATAGCTCCTCCTCCGAGATACTATCCTAAGCCCAAGGAGTATTTTGAGCAACAAAGCAAAAGATTCTTAGCTCAGCAACTCAAAGAAGACTTAGCTAAGGACAAAGATCTGTAGGATGTTAGCTCTTGTGATTATCTCATTTAAACTTTTTTATTAAGTAAACCATGAACATTTGTGTGTGGACATTAATATCTATATATACATGTGTGTGGTTTATTATTTGAATCTCACATTGATCTAATTACGCTTATTGCTCACTCTGTTGATTAATGCATATTTTATCTGAAATGTTGAAATTCATCTTAGCTTAGTAGGATTTTGGCTTCGTCAAATAGGGGGAGATTGTTGGGTATTGTATCCACAATCACCGGGATTTGAGGAAGCCTCCTTTCAAGCTAAGATGAATTTACTATGTATTTGATGAATTTCTTTAAGTTGTGCTTGCAGTTATTCCACGCTAAGTACACACCAATGTCAGGGTGCAGTGGGTCAATATACACGGGTCTGTGCAACGTAATCCCTCGTTGAGCAGATCAGTCTGTTGGCCTACGTGTACTCTCTCTATTGGGGTGTACTTAAGTTCAAGTACAGGGCTATGATAAAGCAAGAGCAGACAAGAAGCAAGGATGGGCCAAAGACCAGCTCATGGGTGGAAAGACGAGAATTCGTCTAAGTATAATTCGTCGAGAATCACTAAGTGATTCTCGCCGATTCGTCGAGAATCACTAGTGATTCTCGACGAGTCGACGAGAATCACTAGTTGATTCTTGCCGGGTTGGGCCGGCTGTCTCGACGCAGTCAGAAAAATCATCTAAGGCAGAATCGTCGAGAATCACCAAGTGATTCTCGCCGATTCGTCGAGAATGACTTTGCATTCTCGACGAGTCGGCGAGAATCCAAGGTGATTCCCACCGATTCTCCCCGGCCTCTATAACCTGTGTAGCCTGAATTCTCTAAGTAGAATTCGGCGAGAATCGTAAGTGATTCTCGCCGATTCGTCGAGAATCACTCACGATTCTCGCCGAATTTGACTTAGGCATTTTTCCAACTCTGTCTGGACCGGTCCACGTTATCTGCGGGATTTTGAACTGGACTTTGGTCTTACTGCTGGTGGGGCCCACAACGGTCATCTCTTGACCTAATGTATAAATACTCTGTATTTGTGAACAGTAAAAACACGGATTACAGATCAAAGAAAAAGAAGCCGCCGTCAAGCCCTAGATCGGAAGCGAGCTCGGCCGACCTGCTCCGCCTCTCGCTAATTGCTCGCCACCGTTGATCGAGGTGTTCGTTACCTCTCCCGGCGACAGAAGCCTAGTCGGGCACAGCGTCTCACGCGTCTATCCAGAGATCTTTTGTCTCTTAATTTGTGATCGGGAAACCTTCCCCATCCGAATCGATCGAGACGATCGATCCTAGTGTGACCGTTGGAAGACCTTGCCGACTTTGCTAAGAAGATTGGATCTACATAGCATCACCGCCTCTCTTGTTGAAGCTGTGGATCTAGAGAAGATTCTCTCCAAGTGAGATCTAGAGTTGTGGACTCTTCGTTGACTTCAAGAACACGTCGTCGAACGAAGAGGGACACCTTAGTCTCCATACGTTGTTTGTATTTCGTACAAGCTATTTTCATTTCTTTGTATAGGACCGTTTGGTCTCTAGTTGTAGGGTTGGGTGCAACCCGTGTTGTGGGAGTGTTGACTCCTATGTGTGGAAGGATTCCTTCCGTTAGTGCTAGGATTGGATTTCAATCCTGTTGGTGAAGTGACCGAGTCGTCCCTGTTTGGGAGATAGGTCGAAGGGGGAAGTGGACGTACCCAAATCGGGGAACCACTATAAATTGTTTGTGTACTTGTTGTGCTGTGTTGTTTTGTTTTCTTGTGCAGGTAAAATTTTAGTTCCGCAAATACGCTGCAAAGATTCCTATCCCCCCCCCATAGGTGTAAGTAGTTGACACTAGGTGGACTTTCAGATAGTTTGTGCACGAGGGTTTTCCTCGCAACTTTATAGTTGTATTTAGGTAGTTTGATATAAAGAAACGTATTTAGGAGGCACGTTCGCCTCGGTTCTGGCCCTTCTCCAGAGCGGCCTTTTAGATGCGGTAGATGCTGGTTCCTGAGACAACCTCCGGCCGTGCTTGGTGCAGATAGCATGAGCGCGCCACGTCCTAGCTGCCCCTGACGACCCCAACTCCTACAGGCGTGACAAACTTCATTGCGAGGTGCGGAATTGACGGAACTGCCTGGAAAGCTGTCTGGAGGGGGCGACCGAAAATCGCGTTGTAGGGCGATTCTATATCGACCGCCACAAATTGTACGTCGTGGGTAACTGCCTTGGAAATTCTCCTAGTGTCACTGGAAGGGTGAGGGTGCCTGCTACGGACACAGACACCCCGTTGAAGCCGTAGATGGGGCCTGATGCAGTGCGAGGAGGCCCTGGAGGTCCTCTTCGCCGAAGCTAATGGTAGGAATGATTCCAGCCGCCTTGTCTTCTTGGGGAGCGGCGATGGAGTTGACCGTGGGAAAGGGAAAGCCGGAGATGACTTCCATAATCCCGACGACCTGCCTTCCCCCTGCGCTTCTCGGTGCGCAGGTGGCGGCTCCCTCCGCGCAGGCGCGACCCCGTGCTGCTCTCGCACATATCCTTGCAGAAAAAGCCTGAGTATTCCCTGCCAAACAAGACGCTCTATCTCTTCTCTCAACTTCACACACTCTTCAGTAGTGTGTCTGGTTCCTCGATGGAAGTTGCAGTACTTTGATGGATCAGCCCTTGAGTTGGGCGGGAGCGCCCTTAGCCTCTGGAGCGCCGGATCGTCTTGAATGGCATATAGGACGTTAGCTTGAGTGGTGTTGAGAGGGATGTAAGTCCGGGGAGGCCCGTAGTCTTGGCCTCTCCGGGGCTCCTGATTGCGATGCTTGATGCGACGGTTCTCGTCGCGCCTCTCTGCTCGTCTTCCGGAGGGCTGCTCCTGCTGCTTCTACCCCTTTTGGCCTCCTTCAAACTATCGACGGTGGCCTCAATGGCCTCGTCCGCGGCTATCTGAGCTTCCACTCGGTGTACCAGATCTGCATAACTGGGGACAGTATCCCGTATTAGAGCGGAGTAGAATCCGCCTGGTCGGAGTCCCCCGAGGAAGACCCCTCGAAGGAGTTCGGGGTCTACCCCAGGGATTTATCTAGCTTCCGCAGTAAATCGGTGGAAAAACTCTTTCAAGGTCTCGGTTTCACTCTGTCGGATGTCGGAGAGGTGGGATGGATCCTTTGAGATCCTGCGATTGGCCATGAACTGATCAAGGAATTGCTGGCTCAGCTGGGGAAAGTTCCTGATAGACCCCTCTCGGAGGGAATGAAACCAAGTGCGGGCCAGCCCCTTGAGAATGGTAGGGAAGACCAGACAAAGCAGTTGATCGGGAGCGTTGTAGAGGTGGAGGATCGTGTATAAGTGGTTGATGTGCTCCCAAGGATCGTCCACTCCGTCGTACGTCTCGATGTGGGGGATCTTGAATCCCTGAGGGACGGGATAGGCCAGTACTTCAGGAGCCAAGGGTGATGCCCCCGAGCGGGGCGCCGCGTCGTCATCGCTCGCCGGCCGACAGGTCCAAACTCTTCTTCGAACATTTCGCGGAATGCTTCCCGATTCATTCTTGCACCTGGCTCTGCTGGGACCGGCTGCTGTTGATTGCTGAGGAGAGGGGTGATTCCCGTCGCCCTGATGTGGCGAACGAGATGCTCGACACTGTCGTGCCTTGACTACTCGGATTCTTCTTCTACGGCCCCCTGGCCTTCTGGTGGTGGTACTGGTAGATTTTCCTGAGTTGGGACCCCTGCGGGCACGTGGGGGCCTGCGAGTTGTCTCAAGAGGGCGAGCATCTCGACCCGGATGTCCGGCGGGCGTGTCGAGTTCTCGGGCGGCGCCGTCCCAGGCGATTCGACATCCTCTTGCGGTAGCGCGTTCGCTAGAGACTACGACGCGGCTTGATCCTCCTGCTCACGCCGAATAAACCCCATAGTCGTTCGGGTGCTCTTTCCGTCCATTCTGTCTCGCTTTGACAAACTTCTGAGTCTTCTCTCGCATGCTGGGTATGCTTCCCACAGACGGCGCCAAACTGTTGTGGTTCGCTTAATGCCCTCGATAGACCGGTTCCGGATCTGTCCGTCTTAGCCCCGGGCGATCAAGTACGCACACAGTCAAAGTAGAAAAATAGAGATTGTACGCACACAACTTTAGCGTTGAAAACCCCGGAAAGGGGAAAAAATCACGTGGTCGGGTCTGTGCCAGCCAAGATCCACTATTTGCCTCTATTACATTGCTCTTTTAGAGAGAAAGCGAGGGCGACAGACCGCGCCTCGTTACAAATACTGGAGGGTTGAGAGAGCTCTCCTTGGGTGACAGGCCACCGCTTAGGAGTTCGTGCACTTTGTCGTGCGTCTTTCTTGGGTGCTTGCACTTCATACTTGCGCTCCGCAAAGTGCCTGCACTTTATCCCTCAGACTGAGGAGGGTTGCCTTCACTGGAACTTCGTTTCCTTCCTTCTCTGGGCGGCGCTCGCAGGAGAACCTGCCAAGTTAGTGAGTGAAAGAGAAACAGAGGGGGAAAGTAGAGAGAGAAGCTCTGGGGAGTAGTAGGATTGAAGAGAGAGAAGGAGAGAATTAAGTCGGATCTCCTGAAATGAACTATCAGGGGTGCTTATATAGGGTTTCCGAGGTGGTTAGGGTGGTTACGGTGGTTAATCGCAGATCGGAGGGCTGTGATCGCTTGTGGTGATCGGAGGGCCGTAATGTCCTGCCACGATCAGACGGTGGAGAGAAAGCCGGCCCACGATGGTGGTCGGAGGAGGCACGCTGGCCGACGGCAGCCCGAGGGAGGGGGCGGCCGGCCACGAGGAGGCAGCCGGTCCTGGGCGGCCGGCCAAGGCCGCCTGACCGGAGAGGGACGGCCGCCCGTGGCCGCCGGCCGCGAGGAGGCGGCCGACCATGGTTGGCCGGCCGCGGCCGCCGGCCGCAAAGGGGGCGGTCGACCACGGACGGCCGGTCGCGGATGTCGGCCGCAAGGAGGCGGCCGACCGAGGCCGCCGGCCGCAAAGGAGGCGGTCGGCCTCGGCGGTCGGCCGCGGCCGCCGGCCGGCCCTGGGCGGCCGGCCAAGGCCGCCGGCCGCGAAAAAGGGGGGCGGCCAACCGCGGGAGGCCGGCCGCCGCCCACCCGTAAAGACGGCGGCGGTTGCGATTTGGCGCGCGGTGGTTACGTGATCTGGTGCGCGGGAGTTACGATCCGGTGCGCGGGGGTTACGATCCGGTGCGCGGGGGTTACGATCCGGTGCGCGGGAGTCACGATCCGGTGCGCGGGAGTCACGATCCGGTGCGCGGGAGTCACGATCCGGTGCGCGGGAGTCACGATCCGGTGCGCGGGAGTTACGATACGGTGCGCGGGAGTTAACATAATTATCTATAAATTATGGGGGTACCCATCAACACTTATTGGCCATTCTGCCAAGGCATCCCCCCCCCCCCCCCCCCCCAAAACATGAGAACTCAGTGCAAGGTAATCTTGTTTCCAGTGTATGAAGCACATGAGAGCCGCCTTTATTGAACATACTGGAAGACGGCCCACCGCTGGAAGAAGATGGTTCAAGAGACATCCCTTTTGTGTTGGCCACTTCTTTATGCCCACTTCTTTATTGAACATACCGGAAGACGGCCCACCGCTCGAGATAGAATGATTGTGCTGCTCCTCCAAAGAATGAAGGGAGCGAACCATGGCTTCTTAATTCACACGCAGCTTCTCCAAATCCATTTGCCACTTTCGCCGGTCTCGATGCCTCCTTCGGCAACATGTTAATAATGGCCAAAAATCGGTGGCTCTGATAGCTTGATCAGATCCAAAATTTATACGTGATTTCGATTAAGTTATACAACACAGGAACACAAGAATCATCAATAATCGTATTGCAATTTAAGAAAAGAACACCCGCGCACCGTATCGGTCTCCACTCTCCTCTTTTGCAAGGTGTGTTCATCACTTCTTCTTCTCAACTTGTTTGGCTTCTTTTCATCTGAAGTACGGAAAAAATTTTTGTGCAGTACCTCCATGAAAGATCGGTGAGAGATCTATTTTAGTTCAAAAATACAACTAGATTTTTATTGATTGTAAAAATGGACTGAATTTTAGTTCAAAAAATGAACTGAATTTTTAGTTCAAAAAAAAGGATCTTTTTACAGTTGTATTTTCACTCCAAAATATAGTCATGTGGGTACTTAAAATGTGCGTAAAAATACATAGATCAAATTTCATGACTTATTTTGTGAAAAAAACAAAAAACATAGGAGAATTTTATATTTCTCCCACGATCCTCCCCGTGGGGGTACCGCACATAAAATTTCCCCTTTTGATACACACCTAAATTTAAATTGTAACCATTTCCGCGCTTTTCATTTGAACCTAGCATTTGTTTGTTGCTTATAACTATTTCTGCCTGTGTAACTGCAATGTTAAAGGATATAAAAGCCTCTATGATGTACATGAATGAGATATATGAAATGGTTTGAATGTTATTCACATGTATCACTCTCTTTCTCATCGCCCAACTAGTTAATGACACGTCGTTAAATTATCTTCTTCCTCAATTTATCCTTCATTCCAAAGCAAGATGTCATCAGTGATGCGCCGCTAAGGGCCTTTATCCTTCTTTTTATATTATCAAATTTGGATCGTATCAATTAGTATGAGAACTAGCACTCTTTCTGACGTCGCTACAATGGAGATAAACGAATGAGAATATCAAGTTCATCAAAGAAGAATTGATGAAATAAAACACATGTTGCGGGAGATGCACCACAAGCACTCAGGAATGCTGTGAGAGATGCACCTAAGGCAATCGAGAACGATGAAGAGTTGTGTGGCCTGATCGTAATGATAGCGGGAATAAACGAGACAACTTCTTCTTCGCCTCGACCAGTTGTTAGAACAATCTCAACCAAAACATAGAGAGAAAATGAAGGAAACGGAGCAAAGAAGATAAGTTTTTCATTGTATTTCTTCTACAGCATACTAGTTCTTAAATAGAGATTACATTAATTGCATTTAACATGACACTTAGACTTCTAAACCAGCATTTATATTTGGTGGCAGCAGCAGTTCCAAGTAGGCGGCCCAATGAAGTCTTCACAGGGCACGATGAAGTCCAGATTCACTTGCACTTCAACACCCCCTCTGCATCTGGACGGGGATACAGAGAAATGTTGTTCCTCATCTCAAGGAATTTAAGTCGGGGTAATGCTTTCGTCAAAATGTCTGCCAGCTGCTCACTGGTGCGGCAGAACTGAATCTCGATCTTCTTTTGTTCTACCAACTCCCTAATGAAATGGTACTTCAGGTGAACGTGTTTGCTGCGATTGTGAAACATCGGGTTTTTAGCTAGATGGATTGCCGAGAGGTTGTCACACATAAGGGTTATAGCAACAGGTTTAGTATCTTCCTTCTTCTTCATGAATCTGTAGCATTCAGTTAACCAGAGAGCTTCACAGGCAGCGTTAGAGAGGGCCATGTACTCAGCTTCGGTTGAGGACAAAGCCACAGTATGTTGCTTTCGTGAGCTCCAGGAGATGGGGTTGCAGCCATCAAAAAATAAGTAACCCCCAGTGCTTTTTCGATCATCAGCACAACCACCCCAATCAGAGTCACAATAACAAAGGAGATCATTGTGAGAGCTCTGAGAGTAAAGTAATCCAAGAGTGATTGTTCCCAAAACATATCGAAGAACCCTTTTGGCAGCCGCAAAATGAGCCTTGCTAGGCGATGACATATATCGGGAGAGGGCGTTTACAGCATACTCGATATCTGGTCGAGTGTTAGTTAAGTATATGAGAGATCCGATGAGAGACCTATAGAGCTCCGGTGGAAAACTTCCATCATCCTCATGCTTCTTCTCTAGTTTTTATCCAGCTGCCATGGGAGTTGCCGCCCCATTGGCTTTATCAAGCTGAAATTTTGTGATGAGAGCACGGGCATACTTCTCTTGCGATAAATGGATGAAATTATGTTCCTGATGAACCTGAATTCCCAAGAAAAACCGCATTAGACCCAAATCAGTCATTTCGTATTGATCTTTGAGGTTGTTTTTGAGGGCTATAATCATCTCAGGTGATGATCCCGTAATTATTAGATCATCGACATAGAGTAGTAAAAGAGTGATGTTATCATGATCTTTCATTGCATAGAGAGCTTGCTCGACAGGGCATTTGACAAACCCAGATTTGATGAGATGAGTATCAATATTGCTGTTCCAGGCTCGTGGAGCTTGCTTCAGTCCATACAAAGCCTTCTTGAGCCGATAGACCTTGTGTTCCTCCCCTGGTTTTTCAAATCCCTGAGGTTGCTGAACATAAATTTCCTCAGTGATAACTCCATTTAGAAACGCGGAATTAACGTCCATTTGGTGGATGTGGTATTGGTTTTGGGCTGCAATGGAGACAAACATGCGAATCGTTTCCATGCGGGCTACAGGTGAGAATGTTTCATCGTAGTCCCGTCCTGGAACTTGAGAATAACCTTTCGCAACAATGTGTGTTTTGTAACGAGTAATTTCTCCTTCCTCGTTAGTCTTGATCTTGTAAATCCATTTGAGCCCGATGATGCTTTGATCAGGAGGGCAGGAAACCAAATCCCAGGTATCATTTTTATTTACCATGTCTAATTTCTCTTTCATCGCTTGCACCCATTCATCCTTAAGTGCGGCATCTTCATAGGTTGTTGGAGTAGGTGGAATGACAGCAAGGTTGCATGATTGGTATATGTCTTCCAGACTTCGCATGCGGGGAGCCAGTGATGAAATGGGACTGGTAATGTCTTGATCTTCATGGTGATAGAGGATATCCGGTGTTTCAGGTTGGATGGAGTTTAGATCTTCAAACTCAACCATTGGAACTGGAGTAAGTGACTCAAATAGGCCAGAACTACTTGAGTTCCAATCCCACCCCTGAGCCTCATTGAACACAACATCACGAGAAATGACGAGCTTGTTGTGGCCTGGATCAAAGAGGCGATAGGCTTTAGAGTTAGAGCAATAACCAGTAAGGACATACCTCTCTGATTTTTTTTTCCAATTTATCACTTTGATTCTTCAATGGATAGGCAACACACCCAAAGATCCGAAGATGAGACACATCCGGTTTCCTGCAGTACAATGCTTCATAAGGAGTTGAAGTTGCCAAAGCTTTTGTGACTATCCTGTTAAGGATATACACAACATAGTTGCAGGCTTCAGCCCAGAATTTTTTTGGCATATCTGTAGTAAAAAGCATTGCCCTTGCCATTCCAAGTATGGTCTGGTTGCGTCGTCCAACCACACCGTTTTGCTGCGGAGATCGGGGGGCCGTGAGGTCTCTTCTAATGCCATTGTCCAGGCAGTACTTCTTAAAGGAGGTGGAGAGGGATTCACCTCCTCTATCAGTTCGCAAGGTAGATATAGGATAAGAAAATTCCTTTTCTATTTGAGTTTTGAATTGTTTGAATGCCTCAAAAGTTTCATATTTATGTGATAGAAAGAAAATCCACATAAATCTTGTATGATCATCCACTAAGAGCAAGTAATACCTCATACCTGCTATGGAGATTATTCTAACAGTGGTATCAGAGCGCGTTAGTTGGATCAATCTTATCTTTTGATGCTCAAAACATAGATCCATGGCCTCATCATCTACCTCCCATAACTCTCCGTCCGTGCCAGTGTTCACTGGCGAGATGTACGATTTCTGGAGTATCAAAATGAGAACAATGCTGGACTCCCAGGACTTGTGGGAAGTGGTAAGCAAAGGCGTCGTGATCACCGTTCCCGACAAAGCTATCACGGGAGCAACCTCAAAAGGAGAAGCCCCAAAAGTTAGCAAAGAAGAACGGATGAAGAATTCACGCACACTGCTACTGATCCAGTCTAGCATCTCAAATGAGATCTTCCTAATGATCATGGGGGCAACCTCTGCAAAAGAGGCCTGAGACATTCTGGAGCAAGAATTCCACGGCACGCAGAAGGTAGTTATTGTAAGACTACAAACTCTGTGGAGGGATTTTGAAAATCTCCACATTAAGAGTGGAGAAAGCATCAAAGAGTTCTTTTCTCGCACTACCACCATGGTAAGTCAAATGAAAATTATGGGAGAAGTGATAGATGATTACAAAATCGTTCTCAAAATTCTGAGGAGCTTGACTCCACCTTTTAATCCTGTCGTGATGGCAATAGAAGAAGCAAGGGATCTTCCCTCTCTGTCTCTTGCACAACTGCAAGGGTCCTTACTTGCACATGAAGAGCGTCTAAATAAATCAGAACATATTGAAAATGCTTTTCATGCCAAGATGCAAGTTCACAAAAACCATGAAAAGAAAAAAACTGCCAATGGACATTCCAAGCCTTTCTCCGGGCAACCTTCTCTCAGGGGACGTGGGAGAGGAAAACCTTCTTCTCAGGCGATAGAAAAACAAGGTCTATATTGCACTCTTTGCAAGAGGACAAATCATGACCTCAAGGACTGCTATTGGAAATGCAAAATATGCAAACGGGGCATTCACTTTGATAAAGACTGCTGGTATAACCAGAAAGAAGAAGCCAATGTCATAGAAAAAGAATTCAAGGGAGAAACTAAAGAAAATAAACCAGACAAGATGTTTCTGGCATGTTTCAAAGCTGAAAACAAAACATGCTGTGAGTGGATTGTTGATAGTGGCTGCTCGAGCCACATGTGCTTCACCAAGGAATTATTCACTGATCTGGATGAAAACTTCAAATCTGAAGTATTTCTTGGTGACGGTAACTCAAAACGAATTGAAGGAAGGGGCACAGTACAAATACAAACCAATACCGGGATCAAAGAAATCATAAATGTCCATTGGGTCCCCAGTCTGGCCCAAAACCTTCTCAGTGTCAGCCAGTTGACTAAAAGAGGATACTCTGTCCATTTCAAGGATGACTGTTGCAACATATCAAATATTACCTCAAGTGATTTTGTTTCAGCAAAGAAAACCTCAAATAAATTATACTCGATTTCTCTCCCACCAATTGATCATCAGGTTTTTGCGTGCACTCAAACATACCAAAACGAAAATTTTCTCTGGCATTGTCGTCTAGGACACCTTCATTGGGATGGCATTCAGGAAGCTGCTCAAAAAGGGTTAGTCCTCGGATTGCCAAACATTACATATAAGAAGAAATTTTGTGAAGATTGTGTAAATGACAAAGCCCACAGAAATCCATTCCCAAAGGTCTCTAGCTATCGGAGACAGCGACCGCTAGAGCTCATACATGCAGACCTATGGGGACCGGCCACCTCTGATACCACTGTTAGAATAATCTAAACCAAAACATAGAGAGAAAATGAAGGAAACGGAGCAGAGAAGATAAGTTTTTCATTGCATTTCTTCTACAGCATACTAGTTCTTAAATAGATATTACATTAATTGCATTTAACATGACACTTAGACTTCTAAACCAGCATTTATATTTGGTGGCAGCAGCAGTTCCAAGTAGGCGGCCCAATGAAGTCTTCACAGGGCACGATGAAGTCCAGATTCACTTGCACTTCAACACCAGTGGCCTTGGAGACTTGCCACCATTAGCCAGAAGCTTTCCACCTATCGTTCAAACAGGAACAAATTAATGGGGACATGTGGATGTTGACAGAACATTCCGCTGCCCCCCCCCCCCCAAAAATAATAAAAAAATAACTCAGCCCCAATTCAACACTACTCCATCCAAAATTCCCATACGATTTTGCATGGGCAATAAGCTGTCTCTCAGCGTTAAACCTAGCATGCATGGTTTCTAAATCAAATTGATGTAAATAATGCCTTTCTACATGGTGATTTAAACGAAGAAGTTTACATGTAACTTCCTCCAGGATTTCAGATTCCTAAAGATCAACAACCAAAGGTTTGCAAGTTACTGAAATCCTTGTACGGTATGAAGCAGTCTCCACAACAATGGTTTGCTAAATTCTCTGGCACTTTGATCCAGCTGGGTTTCAAACAATCTTATAATGATCATTCTTTGTTTACTAGAACCACTGACAATCATTTTCTAGCGCTTATAGTCTATGTTGATGACGTCATTATTGCTGGACAGAACCAATCAGATATTGACCAGCTAAAAGCTTCCTTAAATCAATAGTTTACAATAAAAGACATGGGCACTTTGCATTACTTTCTCGGACTAGAAGTACATCGCACTCCTTCCGGGATATATCTCCATCAACATAAATATGCTCATGATATTCTTCAGGATATGAACTACTTGGATGTTAAAACAAGTATCATCCCTATTGAATATAATCATAAATTAAGCAATATCGATAGTGTTGAATTACCAGACTCCTCATCTAATTGCCAACTCATTGGAAGACTAATATATTTCACCGTTACTCGTCCAGATTTAACATATGCAGTTCATATTTAAGTCAATTTATGTCTTCACCTCGACGACCACATCTACAAGCGGCACACAAAGTCTTGAGATATATTAAAGGCATTATTGGTCAGGGTTTATACTTTCCCACTAATGAACAATTGGTTTTACATTCTTTTTGTGATGTAGATTGGGCTGCTTGTCCCACAACTAGAGGATCTATCACTGGCTTTTGTATTCAGCTTGGGAGCTCTCTAATTTCCTGGAAAACAAAAAAGCAAGGCACAATCTCTAAGTCCTCAACTAAATCTGAATACCGAGCTATGGCCTCCATATGTTGCAAACTCACTTGGCTCGTCAATCTTTTTCAAGATTTTCAGATTACAAAACTAACACCCATCTCTTTATCATGCGACAACCAAGCAGCTTTACATATTGCCTCAAATCTGGTGTATCATAAATGTACAAAAAATATTGAAATCGACTGTCATCCTGTTCGTGAAAAGTTATCTTCGAGATTGATTTCTCCAACCTATATCCCGACCAAATTACAACTCGCTGACTTATTTACCAAAGGCTTGGAACATGCTCAACTTATCTTTTTATTAAGCAAGTTGGGAATTTAATCCATTCCCAAATTCCAACTTGAGGGGGGATGTTACCATATACCATCCTTTCTGTAAAAAGGATATTTCAGTCTTTTACTGAAGTATGTTATTTATTTTTGAATTTCAAATTCTTTTTTGAATGTAATACCGATGTAATATAAATCTATACATGTAATCGTGAAACCAAGAATAATATTATTTTTCTTGTTTAGTCTCCTCTGCATTTCCATGAGAATTGACTCTTGTTTTCACTTTTTTCATTTGAATCTAGCAAGTGGAAGATGAGAGTTCTTCCTATTTGACCCGAAACTGATCGAATTTGTTGCTTATAACTATTCCCTCATGTGTGTAACTGTAATGTTAAAGGCTATAAAAGCCTCTGTGATGTACGTGAATGAGATATATGAAATGATTTGAATTATCACTCTCTTCCTCATGGCCCAACTAGTTAATGGTGGACCATTAACTTATCTTCTTTCTCAATTTATCCTTCATTCCAAAGCAAGACGCCATCAGTGGTGCACACCACTGATGACCCTTATCCTTTTTCTCATACAATCCATTTTGGATCGTATCAGCTTTCCTGCCTCTCTCATTATAGGCCTTTGTTTTTGGTGATTGTTAACCAAACCCAATATTTTTAAAAAATACCTCTTTTCCTGGGTTTAACCACAACCCTAAGGGTCCATTCGGCGGGCAGATTTTGTCTTTCTGGAATATGCTTTGCTCAGAAAACCAATATCTGCAGGAATTGGTTTTTTTGCAGAAAACCAATTCTGTTGTTTGGCTGCATGATGGTATTCATTGAACAGAATTGGCATTGATACCTAAATGATGTTCGACTGCGCAAATGAATTGGTTTTTTGGAATTGTAATAATTTTTAAAATTGAACAATTTGAACACAGATATAACATTTGGATTAAACTCTCAATTTAGAAGTTATTTTTGATGACCGAGACAATCTCAAGAGGAAGAGGAAGAAGATCTGTATGACCGGCACAATGCAAAAAAAATCTCAAGAAGAAGAAGTGGAGAAGAAATATGATATCTAGAGGCAAAAATTCTGAAGGAGTCGGAGTCGGAGCGTCGGAGGAGGAAATATCTGATTTAGGGCACGGAGGAGTCGGCGTCGGAGCTAGCATACATATATTCCAGCAGTGTAAGACCCCCTTTTTTCACCTTCGGGTCTTACGCCCAGAACCGCCGCCTTACGGTGACTCCAACTACCAAGTTAGACGCCACCACACAGCGCCGATCCTGCCGGCTAAAACGATCACATAACAGTAGGCCAATAAAAGAGAAGTAAATGAGTAATACAAGTCCACAGATCACAACTCACTATCTATATCTATAAAAGAGCAATATTCCACAATGAGTACAAAGTATGAAAGAGAGTAGAAATTGGGCTTAAGCCCGGTACATGTCTAATGCAAAACATCTCTCTCACACAACTCACACATCTAGCAGAAGCAAACTGAAAACCATCCTTGACCTGTCGCCGAGTAGTAGCGGTAGTGCACAACAACTACTCCTCAAGTCCTGCAATCCTCCTGCGACTAATACATCACCTCGAATTCCTAAAATGATGTGGTCCATCGACCGTCAAACAAAAGACTAAGCCATTATCGTCCTCGTCTCACCCCCGCGACTCTTAGGCACCGTGCAGGGAGGATGAAAGGAAAGATATTTAAAGTGGATAATGAATAAGAGCAGGTGACAACTTGTAACACCCCCAGTTTTCAGACCTGGAGTCGCTGGAAGCTAACGCCCGGCGATAGAGATACTGCTGGCGGTAGGTTGATGAGCTCGACATTGGATATATCGCACCATCATTGGATCTAGTGCACACGACCACTGGTCGTGCGCCACTGATCGTGCGCACTATTCTCCACTTTTCCAAGTTCTGCCTAGGGCAACCACACGACCATTGGACTTAGTGTGCATGACCACTGGTCGTGCGCCGCTGCTCGTGCGCGTTTATCCCATTTTCTTTAGAGTTCTGTCATTGTTAAACGCATGATCATGGGATCCAGTGCGCACAACCACTGGTCGTGCGCCACTGATCGTACGGGCGGGTACAGTTCCGTCATTTTATTTTGTGGTCGTCCGATACTTCCTAAAATTCGATCCAAGGGCCCAAGATCTTCCCCCCAAAGGACTTTATTAGGGCTAAGAGTGTCTTCCCCCTCATTTCTCATCTTTTAGAGTGAGAGTTAGGGTTGGAGAGGGAGGAGGAAGGAGAGAGCTTCCTTCCACCATTGACGGAGCTTCAGAGCTCCGATCGTCGTTCCGAGACCAAATCCGTGGAGAGGGCGTGGAGGCGCTCGCGTCAATACGTTCAAAGCAAGGATTCCATGGCTAGGAAGAGGGTCGTAAGGTAACGAAATTTATCCTCTCAGTTTCTATAATGCGTGCATATCATCTATTTCTTTCTTGCTTTTCAAGCTTTTGGTAACCAGATCTCACAAAAGAAAGGGGTTTGGGTCGACATGGTTCAAGAAGAACCACCGGGTCGATTATGTCCATCCCCGACATGATATTGCATTAGATATCCGCTCCGTTAGTGGATTAGGCATTGTGGGTGAAGCCGTAGTCGCGACCGTTAGTCCGACTCGGTGATGTTGCATAGCGAGCCTTAAGGATTTTGTAGAAATCCGTTGCGGCAAGATGTCGTTTGTGATGTATGTTTTCCCCCTTTTTCCGAGTGAGTACGTGTAGCCAGAACCGGACAAGGTTAGCTCCGCATTGGCGGTAGATTGTTTCCTTGGTGCGCGGGAACGTTGTAGTATGAATGATGGATTAGGGTGGGAAAGGTTATGGATTGTGATGTGCTAAGGTGTGGCTTTGTCTCCGTGGTCGACTGGCTATCCCGTGATGTGCAAGTCATGTGGGGAGAGTGTCCCGGCAAGACTAGTCCCCTTTTGTGAGACTGACGAGAACGCCAAGCATAGGACAAGCCCGGGCAATGAAGCCCACGAGCGGGTGGTGTCCAGCAAGGGTTCTTAGAATCGATTTGTGTGTGAGACGGAATCTTGACGTGAGAAGTCAGAATTTTCAGGCAATCCCGGGTCTAAGACCTACGAGCGGGTGGGGCCTTGACAAGATTTCCGTTTGGCAGCTTATATACCGTTAGGGGAATTGCAGTGCCCTTTTTGTTTGCGACTTAATGCTGATGGGGAAATTGGAAGTACCCAGGTATTATGATGATGTGCTAGATGCATACGCAAGAGGGTGCCTTGGTTGAAGCCCGAGTTTGCATACATGCTGCATAGTAGGCCCCTTTGATTATATGTTCAACATAGAAATTATGTTTGTTGTTTGAGACATCCAAACCTATTTTTTTAAGTTTTACATGTTTATGTATATGGCATACGAAGTGCTGACTTGCAGGTTGGAGGTGTAGCCCAGGGTCCGATAGGGGCGGCCGGGAGGAGATGTGTTGGTTACACAATAGAGGTCAGTCTTTGCTGACCCACGTTACCACAAATTTTTACAGGGCAAGGATCGCAAGCGGGAGCAAGTGCGCCGTCCGAAAAGGCCTAAGCCTCATGAAGTGATTACCATGCTTACTAGCTTGTTTTCTTCTTGACTGTGATGCTCCATGTTATTGGTATTTCTGGCTTGCATATCGAGGTAGCCTAGGAGTGCTTTTATACGTTGATGTTTGAACTTGTTGTCTTTCAGTGTTGGACTTATTTTGTGTAAGGCCTTAAGGACATTTTGATACTCCTGATCGGTAGTGGATAACTTCTAGTTTTGTTGGTATGTTTCCGCTGTTGCTTTATTCTGAGTTTTGAGTTGGGTAGTTAATACCATCTTTTAATGTTAAAGCTATGGCGTCTGTATGTTGTGGGGCCCGGACGGACCCATATTATATGGTCACTACAGGAGAGATGTTATAATTTGGTATCAGAGCGAGGTTCGTGTCCAAGGTCAGGTTTAGCAGTCGATTTAACGTAATCGAATCGTGTATAGAAGTTATCCACATAGGAGTATCACGGGACCGTGAGTGTCCTTATGTTTGAGTCTTGTTATTAGAGATAGATTTCTTGTTACCTTGCTTTTGTTAAGAGTGCAAGCAACGAGGCGGGGACGTCGAGGCCAAGAGAAGAGCTTTCGGCGAGCAGCGCTACTGCTCTGGGTCCTTTGGGCATGGGTGTAAACCCGACCGATTTTTGTCGCATGCTTGCAGAAGTAATGGTGGCAGCCCAAGCTACTGCGACAGCACAAGTTACAACCCCTGTTGTTCAGGTAGCAACTCTTGCCACCCCGGATACGGCGATGGCCGTGCCGGGCGGAGAAGCCAGGAAAGTAGAGTCGTTGGCCGAAAGGGTGGTTATCGGGCATGGGGACCGGCAGATGAAATATTTTCTGAGCTTCCATCCTCCAACGTTTAAGGGAGTCGGCACGCCGACTGATGCAGAGGATTGGTGGGTACGAATGCAAGAACTTATGAGAGCGGCAGAGACGCAAGAGGAAAAGAAATCTGATTTTACGACCTTTATGTTGGAAGGAGACACGAAGTTGTGGTGGGTGAGCCATATCGGCCTCCAGTTTCCTGGACGCACCCCATCCATGGAAGAGTTTGGGAATGCTTTCCTAAAGAATTACATTCCTGCTTCGATGAGGTTGGCCCTTCAAAGGCAATTTTTTCACTTGGTGCAGCGGGATAAGACAGTGGACGAGTACGTTCAGGAGTTTACTCGGCTGGGTCGTTATGCGGGAACGACAATGACAGATGATGAAGAGAGGGATAACCTCTTCTACCATGGGCTGAGGGAGAATTTGAGATAACCCTTCATCGCCATGAAGAATGCTGGTTTCAACAAGATGGTTGAGGCGGCCAAAATGCTGGAGAGTGATTTGGAGCGAACCAAACGTCGCAATCGCAGCCAAGCAAGGGGAAGGGAAGCCTCTCAATCCCAAAGGAAGTCTGAAGGGAATAGATGGAAGGAAAAGCCTTATTCTTTCAAGTCCGGTGAGAAAAGCAACTTGACATCCGGAGGGTCTCGCTTTAAGGGACCACCGACGTGCTTTAATTGTGGCAAGGTGGGCCACATAGCTCGTTTTTGTACTTAAGGAGGTACTGAGCAGGATTCAAGACAGGAGCAGTCTGTGTGCTCCGGCCCTAGTGCCGCAGAGAAAGAAAAAATGGTGTAGTCTAGCGCTTCTCGGTTCCAACCTGTGCAACCAAGGGCTTATAACCTTGAGCAGCAGGAAGCGATCCGTCAACCTGATGTAGTGATAGGTATGATAAAGTTTAAATTTAACCTTGTACTTCATACTTTCAAGATCGTTTATGTTTGTGCATGTGTTTAGGCTTTGTGTTGGTTTTTGGATACTTCGCTAGAGTATTGTTTGATACGGGAGCATCACGCTCTTTTCTTGCGGAAATCTTTATCCGGAGAATTGGAGTTGAGTCTTTCTCGGAGGATGCATAACTGAAGGTGCGCATGCCTAATGGGTCATCCATGACAACCGGGGTAAAAGGGCGCATTTGTTGGAATCTAGGCGGGGTTGACTTCACGGTGATAGCAGAGGTTTTACCGTTGGTGGAGTTCGATGTCATTTTGGGAATGAACTGGCTTGCAGAGCAACGTGCCAGTATCTACTGCCTATCTAAGGTGGTGACCCTGAGGGGTGAAGGGCAGTCAGAAGTTAAGTTTGAGGGCCTCAGTGGAGCGGCCTTTTCCCATATTTCGGTCATGCAGTTGGTGCGGGCAGATAACCAGGGAGCAGTAGCTCTTGTAGCATTGTTGGAGGTTCGTCTTTCCAAGTTATCACTTGGGGAAGTGCTAGTAGTGGCGATTCAGTATACGCCAAACAAAGCCAATGTGGTGGTGGATGCCTTGAGTAGGAAATATTCTGGTCAAGGGAGTTGGATCGAAGCTAATTATGAGCGGTTGATGCAGGACTGGGAGTCCCTTGGCATGGAGTGTGTAGTAAGAGGTGAGTCTAGCGTGGCTCGGTGTAACTGGATTGAAATGTAGAACGACTTGTCTGATCATATTCGGGAAGCGACCTGTTTGGATGTGGAGCTCCAGCCATACATGGTGGAAGCTCAAATGGGCGAGAGTAGTGCCTGGGAGTTGATTGATGGGATTCTGAGGAAGGACGGAAGGATTCGTGTACCGCAGTTCGGCAAGCTCCGTAAGGAGTTGATGTTTGAGGCTTACTTCACAAAGTACTTCATTCACCCGGACAGTACAAAGATGTACTTGGATATGAAAAAATCCTTTTAGTGGTCTGGTTTGAAGCGGGAAGTAGCTTTTTACGTGAGTCGGTGCCAAACTTGTGCCTTAGTGAAAGCCAAGTGTCAGAAGTCGGGCGGGTTCCTAAAGCCTTTTCCTATTTCCCGAGTGAAAATTTGGTGACATCTCCATGGACCTTGTACATAGGTTACCTAGATCGCAGCAGGGTAATGACGCGATTTGGGTGATCGTGGATCGCTTAACCAAAATGGCTCACTTCATCCCAAATCAGAAAGAGGACAACATGGAGAAGCTGGTAGAGTTGTATGTTCGCAACATTGTGCGACTACATGGAATTCCTAAGAGTATAGTTAGTGATCGCGATGGATGTTTCACGTCCAAGGACTAGAGGTTGGTTCAGAAGAGTCTGGGCACGAAGCTCAAGTTCAGTACGGTTTTCCATCCTCAAAATGATGGGCAAATTGAAAGAACGAATCGTACTATGGAGGATATATTGAGGATGTGTACTCTTGACTTCGGTAAGAAGTGGGAAGATCACCTCTTAATGATAGAGTTCGCTTATAACAACAGTTACCAAGCAAGTATAAAGATGGCTCCATACAAAGCTTTGTATGGGAGGCGGTGTCGAACACCGATGTCTTGGACAGAGGCGGGAGACACTAAACTGTTGGGAAAAGAAGTGGTAGTTGATGCATGCGAGTTGGTGCGAACCATTCAAGAGCGCATGAAGGTTGCTTAAGATCGGCAAGAAAAGTATTTTAATGCTCGCCACAGGAAGGTGGAGTTCACGGCAGACGACTGGGTTTATCTAAAGATAAAGCCGTTCAAAGTCATTTCGCAGATTCGCCGACTCAAGAAGTTTAGTCCGAGGTTTTTGGGACCTTTCAAGGTTATAGAATGGGTGGGAGAAGCAGCGTACTGATTGGCGTTGTCCACAGAGCTAAGTGTATTACACGATGTTTTCCATGTCTCCGTCTTAAGGAAAGCCTTAGTGAAGGCTAGTGTGGTGATCGAATCGGCATCGGTGCTGATAGAAGAGGACTTGAGGACGCGAGTACGTCCAATTAGTATAAAGGATACAGAAGTTCGGAAGTTGCGGAACAAAGAAGTTAAGCTCGCGAAGGTGCATTAGGATAACTGCGGTCGTGACGAGTTCTCTTGGGAGCGTGAACAAGCAATGCGCGAGGACTATCCCGAGTTATTTGTGTAATGCTGGTTTGAAACAGTAAACGGTATGTAGTATCAATGTCTTTATTTGCTGCAATAATTTTCTTGTTATTTTCCTGTATGAAGATTAATTTTGGGGACGAAATTCTTGTAAGGGAGGAGTTGTAACACCCCCAGTTTTCAGACCTGGAGTCGCTGGAAGCTAATGCACGATGGTAGAGATACCGCTAGCGGTAGGTCGATGAGCTCAACATTAGATATAGCGCATGATCATTAGATCTAGTGGGCACGACCACTAGTCGTGCGCCACTGATCGTGCACACTATTCTCCACTTTTCCAATTTTTGCCTAGGGCAACCGCACGACCATTGGACTTAGTGTGCACGACCACTGGTCATGCACCGCTGCTCGTGCGTGTTTATCCTATCTTCTTTAGAGTTCTGCCATTATTAAATGCACGATCATGGGATCCAGTGCGCACGACCACTGGTCGTGCGCCACTAATCGTACGGGCGAGTGCAGTTCCGTCATTTTCTTTTGTGGTTGTTTGATGCTTCCTAAAATTCGATCCAAGGGCCCAGGATCTTCCGCCCAAAGGACTTTATTAGGGTTGGGAGTGTCTTTCCCCTCATTTCTCATCTTTTAGAGTGAGAGTTAGGGTTGGAGAGGGAGGAGGAAGGAGAGAGCTTCCTTCCACCATTGACGGAGCTTCAGAGCTCCGATCGTCGTTCCGAGACCAGATCCGTGGAGAGAGCGTGGAGGCGCTCGTGTCAATCCGTTCAAAGCAAGGATTCCATGGCTAGGAAGAGGGGTCGTAAGGTAACGACATTTCTCCTCTCGGTTTCTAGGATGCGTGCGTAACATCTCTTTCTTTCTTGATTTTCAAGCTTTTGGGCACCAGATCTCTCAAATGAGAGGGGTTTGGGTCGACATGGTTCAAGAGGAACCATCGGGTTGATTGTGTCCGTCCCCGGCATGATATTACATTAGAGATCCACTTCATTAGTGGATTAGGCATTGTGGGTGAAGCCGTAGTCGCGACTATTATTCCGACTCGGTGATGTTGCATAGCGAACCTTAAGGATTTTGTAGAAATCCATTGCGGCAAGATGCCATTTGTGATGTATGTGTTTCCCCCTTTTTCTGAGTGAGTACATGTAACCAGAACCAGACAAGGTTAACTCCGCGTTGGCGGTAGATGGTTTCCTTGGTGTGCGGGAACATTGTAGTACGAATGATGGATTAGGGTGGGAAAGGTTATGGATTGTGATGTGCTAAGGTGCGACTTTGTCTCTGTGGTCGGCTGGCTATCCCATGACGTGCAAGTCATGTTGGGAGAGTGTCTTGGCGAGACTAGTCCCCTTCGGTGAGACTAAAGAGAACGCCAAGCATAGGACAAGCTCGGGCAATGAAGCCCACGAGCGGGTGGGGTCCAACAAGGGTTCTTAGAATCGGTTTGTGTGTGAGACGGAATCCTGATGTGAGAAGTCAGAGTTTGCAGGTAAGCCCAAGTTTAAGACCCACGAGTAGGTGGGGCCTTGGCAAGATTTTCGTATGGCAGTTTATATGTCGTTAGGGGAATTGCAGTACCCTTTTTGTTTGTGGTTTAACGCCGATGGGGAAATTGGAAGTACCCAGTTGTTATGATGATGTGCTAGATGCATACGCGATAGGGTGCCTTGGGTGAATCCTGAGTTTACATACATGTTATATAGTAGACCCCTTTGATTATATGTTCAATATAGAAAACATGTTTGTTGTTTGAGATATCCAAACCTGTTTTTTTTTAAGCTTTACATGTTTATGTATATGACATATGAAGTGCTGACTTGCAGGTTGGAGGTGTACCCCGGGGTCCATTAGGGGCGGCCGGGAGGAGATGTGTTGGTTATATAGTAGAGGTCAGCCTTTGCTGACCCACATTACCACAAATTTTTACAGGGCAAGGATCGCAAGCGGGAGCAAGTGCGCCGGCCGAAAAGACCTAAGCCTCATGAAGTGATAACCATGCTTACTAGCTTGTTTTATTCTTGACTGTGATGCTCCATATTATTGGTATTTCTGGTTGCATGCCGAGGTAGCCTAGGAGTGCTTTTGCACGTTGATGTTTGACCTTGTTGTCTTTCAGTGTTGGACTTATTTTGTGTAAGGACTTAAGGCCATTTTGATACTCCTGATCGGTAATGGATAACTTCTAGTTTTGTTGGTATGCTTCCGCTGTTACTTTATTCTGAGTTTTGAGTTGGGTAGTTAATACCATCTTTTAATGCTAAAGATGTGGCATTCGTATGTTCTGGGCCCCGGCCGGACCCATATTATATGGTCACTACAGGGGAGGTATTACACAACTACCCTAACAGGAGTATGTATAAGGGAACTATAACAAGGTAGTAGTAATGTAAATAAGGTAAAGTACAAAGCACTAAGCACATGTTACACTATAAGTAATAAAAGTATAAGTAAGGAACTATGACTACCTTCTACCATAGCTAAAGTAAAGTAAAGTAAGTTATATAATAAGTAACCTTAACTTATAAGAATGCTCATATAAACTCATAAGTTAAGGAGTCGTTTTGCAAGGCTTATTGTATAAAAAGTCGCATACCAATTTATACAATAGGGATAGGGGTTTAAATACAATGATGACATGATATGCTATGTTATGTTGGTTTAATGTTATATTCATACAATTGTAACACACGCACACGACTCTATGCACACAGACCTTTAGCTCCCCGATTTTGGAAGCTAGCTTCACTCCCAGGAGCCTCCGTAGTGGCCAACGGAGATAGTGGGTTAGGCCACCCCACTCCTAGGAGGATAACCACACTACCAGGCCTAGCCCTTACGTACGCCTCTGAAAGACACACTAGAGTCACCATGTACTAATCTGACAAACCCATCAGTCTTTCATGGTCAAGTGTAGGGTCACTAGGTAAGCGTCTCCACAGACACTGGCAAGCCAGTCCCAACCACTACACCCTCCAGAGTCATCATTCCTCTGTCGGTGCGACGACCAGAGCGAACTGAAGACCCGCCACTTTTATGCACATGCAGTTACTATAAATATGAATCTTTGAGAGATCGGCTCCCCGGACTAACCCGTCTATCACAACAACCTTCCAAGCCGCTCATCGGACTAACCAGTCCGTACCTACCACCGCCGAGCTTGTCGCTCGTGAGTCTAAACCAAACTAGCCTCCCGTGACTATGAGGCGAGTGAAAGTGAAGTACTTAGAATTAATTTTGCACTAACAATTTAGGGTTAACATTGGACTGCCCAGGGCATTCCCTGTGAAGGGCTCTCGAGAGCACTAGGAACTACGATGGGTTGAAGCTCAAAGCTCCCTTTCGCAAGGTACTTATTATTTTTTGTATCTACCCATATTCCAACTCTACTGATCTTACACTTGATCTAATCCTAAGTGTATTTAGACTTTCTCCAAGGGAAAGACGATCCATCGTCGATCCCGAGCACAACCATTCCCCTAGTCAACCACGCTCTCACAGCTGACTTTCATTGGTGACCTCACTCATACTCCCCTGATTAAGTCCACCAACTATCTCCTCTATCTCATACCGTGATTCACATGATTCATTAATTCTACAGTTTTACTATGTTCAGACCTAATGAGCTACATGACGTGCATAAATGGTGACCCCTCCAAATATTCATCCAAATGTCCTAAGATTATTACTGGGAGTCAATTATGATATTTTAAGATTAAATCCAGAAGATAATATTTTTCCTAATTTATTTGGCATTTATTATATTTTCTGCAAAATTAGGCCACCTAGGCGTTTGAACATCAAGTATAATTTTCTGATAAGATATGGCCTCAAAAAAATTATGACAAGTGAATATCATCAAAATAACATTAAATAATGAAATTCTCAATTTTCTAAAAAGGTTTTGACCTCCAAACAAATTATTTATTAATTATCCACAAGCATAGGATAAAGTAGGAAATATTAGAATTAATAATCTAAAAATTATGGAAAACTTACCAGATGTTAAAAGTGACCAGAAAAATCTACTGACCAAAAATAATAATTTTCTAAATAACTTTGGTCACATAAATAAATCATTTAAAAATATTCAACACTATGCGCCTTGTGAAGCATCCTGTATGAAAAGTCTTCCAATAATTTTATAAAGATTCGCAAAGCATAATGAAGCCTTAGAATGTCTTCAAACCAAGTTTTATAATTTTTCAATGGGTAATTAACTCTTAAATAATTATCATATGATCAAAGAAAATATAGGATTTGTGAATGAAGTACTATAAATATTAATCCAAAATTCATACAACAATTTTCATAGATTAATAACAACTATATGAGATCATTTCCTAAGTTTTATGAACATCCAAGATCATATAATCATGCAATAAAATTATGAGTAGAAGTTCCCTAATTGGTCCTTAATTATTTCAGAGGGGTTAAATGCTCCTAAAAAATTCTAATAGCATTTTAAGGCTTATTTACACCCTATGAACTCATCTACCAATTTCCAAGACATTCCAAGGACATATGCTCTCATGTCCTTCAATAGGCTCAATATCCAACCCTAGGGTTCACACTAGGGTTTTAGGGAATCTCAACCCAAAACCACCAAAAATCTCTTATGAGTGTATTTTGTATGACAATAAATCAATGGTTAAAAACCCTTCCCTTTTGGGTGAGAATTGGCCACACAACCCATTAAACACCATTTGCCCTAATTTGCCCCCTTATGGACCAAACTTTGGTCACAACAATACCTACTCAAATCAAACTCAAAAGGGCTGAGATTTTTACCAATGACCTATCATGACCCTAAGGGTCATCCATCAAAATTTTGGGGAAGTGTTAGGTCATTAGACCCTCTAATTAAATCATACATGATTTATTATTTTTTTTCAAAAATTATAGAAAATTATTCTCCAAAAATTCCCATTTTGGGATATGATAAGTGTGTGTGTATAATTATCCTATGGTCCAAATTTCAAAGCATTTTCCTAAATGGTTTAGTAAGGGCACTCAATTTTGTCTCTGGTCATGCCTATGTATAGGATGCACCATATTGAGTGTCGTGGTAAAACCACTGACTCAAATGGATCGAAACCAATTTTAAATTAAACTAAACTCAAAGGCCTACAACTTTTGTGACTGACTATTTTTCCTAAAACGGCATCTAGGCCTCATTTGGTAGCGTCAAAAAAGTGCATGTAAAGAGGTAATATAATAAGTATATCATATATAAATAATTAAATATAATAATAATTTAAATGATGACACTGTTCAATCTTCTCCAATTAACCCAAACAGAAAACCTGAAATTGCATATTCCTGTAGCTTCTCCCAAGCCTATTGCGGGCCGCCCGACCACCTCCCTGGCCGCCCACCACCTCTACCACCTCCATTGAGGTGGTGGCTATCGCCGGGCGGTGGCACGGTCGCCGGAGTTGGTGGTTTTCGGCAAACCCTCCACCATGAAAACCATGAAAATCTCCATTTTTTCTCACCGGATCGGGCTCAGTTGAGCCCGATTTCTCTCATAATTGATCTAGGATACTAGTACAAGGGGAGAGGAGGAGAAATGGACCTTGTTTGGGGTTCGACGACGATGGTGATGGCAGTAGGCCATGGCATTTCTCCTCTCTGGCGAGCTTGCCCAATTTCTCAATCCTCAACCAAAACCATTGATCCAATACATCATTTTGACTGTCAAGGACGTTTTGAAGGTGATGGGTTGGTCAGAAGTGGGAATGGAGAGCTGTATAGGGGGATTTATAATTTTCCATGGAGGGGAGGTGAAGGGGTGTGGTCGGCCATGGTGGTTAGGCTTCCCCATGATGCTTGGTTGGCTGGATTCATTGGGAATTCATTCCCCATGCACTAGGGAGATGAATGGAGGGCTTGGGGAAGCGGAAGAGTGTGCCCTATGGTCTTCCTCCATTACTCCCCTCTCTTTCCTGTATGAATGAAGATTCCTCCCCCTTAACCACCCATTAATTTCTTAATAAAATATTTTAATCATATTAATTTCATTTGATAATTCGAATAAGCTATAGGATGGGCATTGGTTCAAGGCTTTAGCCCACTTGAATTGACTTGGACTCTTATTCTCCTTGTTTGAGCTTGGTTTGACCAAAGTTGACTTGGGGTGTTGACTTGGTCAACTAATGGGCACCTTGGTCCAAGGTGTGTGTCTTGAGTCCCTCGACACCATCCAAGATTGGTTGGGTCATGGTGGTATCCCATTTGGACTAATTTATCCAAAAGGCGTAGGTTTCACCAATTTTGGCATAGGTTTGACTTTGGTCAAATTGATCAATTTGGTTGACCCCAATGAGTGGTTAGTGACCCATTGGACTCCTCTAAGGGTTAGGAAGGTCTAGGTGGGGTCATTTTGGCAAGTTGGAGGTCCACTGGCCCTAGATATGCCATTTTGACCATTTTAGGGTTAGGGTTGACTTTGATCAACTTGATCACTTTAGTTGATCCCAATGGGTTCTAGGTGCTCCAAGAGACCCCTAATGGGTTAGGGATGTTATGGTGGAATTAAAGAGTCAAGGTGAGGCCTTAAAGTCAAACCTACACTAGTAGAAAATTGACTTTTAATGACAAATTTTTTCGTCACTAAAAGTTGGATTTTGGTCACTTAAGATATTTAGTGATAAAATATAGTCTGTCACAAAGTGACCACGAATGCCCCCCACTAAATGTATTTAGTGACCAGAAAGAGTTTCGTCACTAATTGTACATATTTAGTGACCCAAATAACTAGTCACAAAAAGATTTTTTGGTGACCAAATTAATTTGATCACTAAATTAATTTTTAATGACCAACTTGAATCGATCACTGAATGAACTTTTAGTGATCATATTTACTCAGTCATAAAATGATTTTTTTTGTGACCAAATGAATTGGTCACGAACTAAAGTTTTTGTGACTATGATGATTCGGTAAAAGAATAAAGTTTTAGTGACCGAACTTTTTTGATCACTAAATGATTTTTTTGTGGCCAAATGGATTCAGACACTAATTGTGCAATTCAATAATGTCCAAATATTCTGCCACTAAATGACTAATATTAGCCACACAAAATTTGGTCACTAATATTTTTATTATTGTTTACAAATTATATTTTAAATAAATTTAACTATCAAATGAAAATAAAAAAGTTACAAGATATTAAACACAATAACAAATATGAAATATATTGTGTAAAAGAATCTCAATGAAATTTTTTTATTAATAGTAAAAAATGGAAGGTGGGAGATAGCCCAAACCCCTCAATATAAATCAATAGAGCTCTATCTTTATTTAGTTGAATACATAAAAAAAATCGCTCATGATGATTAATCTCTTTCTTCTTCTTCTTCTTCTCCAACTCATCCTACTTCTTGCCTTCTTCCTTCTTCAGTACTTCATACTTTGGTGCCTCGTTCTTGGGCTCTTCCTTTTACTTCATATTTTATTACGGTTCGACTTGAATGATTATAGAGACCCGCTCCTACCTCTTCTAGGGAACAAGCTGGAAGAAGAAAAAGATATAGGGTTTGGAACTTGTTTTATGGTACAAATTAGGTACATGAAAAAAAAATTATTTGAAGTATTCATTACACCATATAAAGCATCGATTCTAAGAAAAAAACTATCATGCAGGTGGGCACATAATCAAATGCATGACATGTTCACTAACCGCGTTAAAATACTTACACCCCTCCATAGCTATGGCAAAACCAGATAAGGCTAGGACACGTACCAACACAATCTGGATAAGCCAATGTGCATTAACTATATCTAAAAAAACCAAAACAATTGAATACATATAAAAACTACCATCATGATATCGATGCCACTTTTGGAATCTCTTGTACCTAGGAAAAACATGCCTGAGTTGATGCACTTGAGGGAAATTTGAGCAGTAACAACACCTAAACTCTTCTACACCTTTCCACAATACCTGCAAGAAATCATACATGTTTAGCGTAAGAGAAACAATTTCGCACCATATCTTCTCTGATATAGAAGTCAATAATCACATATAGAAAGGGCTTATTATAGTTTAGATTTGCAAAGTTTCCATGCCTGAATTCCAGTAGCGCATATGTAACATTTTGCAAATCTCTCATCTTCTGACACTATTTAAGATCTTACACTTAGCATGAAATTGTAGGTGGAAAGTGGCAATGACAATCTGGAATAAAAGGCAAAGAGGTTTACTGCCCATTTCAACAGATCCTTCAGTCATGAGATAATGAGAAATACCTCCATTTAGAGTGTATAATTTTTGGAATCCTCTTTGTTGTCTCCATTTAGAGATAAGACCTGCATATTGAATTTCACATTTCTATTCTAACTGCAAGACTCTTAATAAAATTGGATTCCTATTAACTGAAATGTATGCACCCAATTTTTGGGGGGGATAGAAAAAACTTACCAAATGTGAATAGTACAAGGTTTTGACTTAGCACCAAAGAGGTAGAACGTTGGGCCCATTCTTCGCTGCAGGAGAGACATACTTCAAAGTGGATCCTGAGCAGGACCAAGATCAGGTGAGAAATGAGGTATGTAGTATTTCTTAAATTCCAAATAAATGAATGATTGTCTTTCAATACTTACATAAGGCATGAAAGATTGTCTTTCAATACTTACATAAGGCATGAAAGATTGTCTTTCAATACTTACATAAGGCATGGTTAAGTAGTGAAAAGACATTTTATTGTATTATTAGCAAAGCTTTCTAACAAAATTTTGAAGAAAAGGACCTTTCACTAAAGTAACAAATCCAAAATTGATATAAATTATTCACAGAAAAGAAACTAAATAGAAAGATAGAGTAATAATTCTATTTAAGATCAAAATAAACATGCTTAGAAAGATTAGCTAAAGATATGATACTATTTAGGTAAAATAATACTCAAATAATCATTCAAAAGATGATACATAAAATAAAGAAAAGCAGGAACGTAATATCTAAAATTGAATTCATTAAATTCATATTCTTCGAGAATTGGGAAATGTTGAAAAAGCATTATCAACACATACTTTCTAGTAAAGTTAATATTCGAATCAATTTTATAAATCCTTTGCCAAGTCATTTATGTCGGAGTGATGAAATGGTGTTCATTTCACACACTTTCTAGCAAAAGTAATATTCCCTTTCTTCCTTTTTTCTAATATTCAAATCTACATTATGCTCTCTTTTAAGTAATGTTGCATTTAAAGAATTAGAAGGATTGTAAATTAGATTTACTTCACACAATCTTAATTGGGTATTTGATTCAATTGTGAACAGTTGCAATTTTTTATTTATAAGTACCTACACAAACCTAGTGAAAAACGAGAAGAAATTCATCAAATTGTGAGTGACCTACCCTCAATATGGAAATAAAAAGCTCAGATTTTTGAACAAACTAGAAATTTTAAATATTGTTTCATTCAAATTCTCCGTAGTAGACATGCAGGTGAAATTAAATTAAATTAAGTCCTTATTTACCATTCCATATCATTTAACCTTCATCAGTTTCTTAATAAAATAAAGCCTTAATCAAACCCTTATTATATTTATAAATTTTCTTAAGTATATGTGATCATAAATTTCATTTGGTTTTATGCACTTAAAAAAATATCTGGAATTATGACATTTAAGATAGTTAGATTTCCATGTTATAAGAAGTGAGATTTCGAAGAATTTTTGTTTTAACGCATGACCACCGGAGCAAAATTGGTTGAAAAACGTTATGAAACATAAAGTGGCATCACTCATTATCTAATCTTACATCTGTGAGTGTAGTAGAAGCAAAATATAATTGATTCCTAATAATTAAAAATAAAAGTTGAACTTAAGATATAGATATTTGATTCAAAACAATAACCATTGTAGTTCCAGAAATTTTATTCACCCAAAATACATGAAAAAAAAAATTCATGTCTTTATTTGTGATGGGATTAATCCATTTTTAAAGCATTTGGGGTGCGCATAGCCGTTCCAAATGAGGAGATCATGGGGTTGACTAGTCAACCCACTCCCCATGATCCCCAACATGATAGGAGGAGAGTGGGAGGGCCCACTTCCCCTTTTATCTCTCCACTAATCCCTCTCTCATCACAAGAAGACGAAACCACCGCCACTCGACGCCAACCACCGCCGGACGCCGCCAGCTGACCGTTGCCCACCGCCGCCTCCCGCCGCCGGTCGGCCGCCTCCCGCCCCCGGCCGGCCGCCTCCCGCCCCCGGCCGGCCGCCTCCCGCCCCCCCCGGCCGGCCGCCTCCCGCCCCCGGCCGGCCGCCTCCCGCCCCCGGCCGGCCGCCTCCCGCCGCCGGCCGGCCGCCTCCCGCCGCCGGCCGGCCGCCTCCCGCCGCCGGCCGGCCGCCTCCCGCCGCCGGCCGGCCGCCTCCCGCCGCCGCCGACCACCTCCCACGGTCGGCCGCCTCCCGCCGAACACCGTCGGCCGGTTGCACGCCGCCCGTGCCTCCACCGTCTGATTGTGATGGGGCCTCCGTAGCCATCAAATCCGTGGGTAACCACCCACTAATCCACCTAGTTAGTGGGGGGACCCACCATGACCTCCCCCTAGAGGCTATAAAAGGACCCCCAGGGGCTCCTCATTTCTGACCTTTTTCTCTTCTCCGGGTTTCCTTCTTCTTCCTCAGGTGAGAGCTCTCCCGCCTCCTCCACCGAGTCGGCCACCACTCGTCGTGAACCACCAACAGCCACCATCGGCTACCAGTGACCACCAGCTGCTACCAGCGGCTACAAGCACCCCACCAGCGCACCGTCAGCAAAAGTACGCCTAAGACATCGAGAAAGCCGAAGGAAGAAGTGATCCAAAGTCAGCAAGCTTGTGCCGCTCCAAGCGCAAGCACTAGAAGCACCTCGTGCATTCCCACGTCTAAGTCTCTCCTACAGTGCAGCATGTTGCCCGCAGAAAGCTATAGTCTCTATCTCTCCACTAAAATTGTAATGGAAGCGGACTGTCGCCCCGATTCACCAAGCATATTGTAATCACCGAAAGCTAGTAGAATTTGACCGGCACAGCCCCGGTCACATGGTTTTTTACCCATTAATTAAGGGGCTTTTCCACGTCATCAAGACTTGTGTCTACTGTTCATCTTCATTGACTATGTGCACGCTCGACCGCTCTGTGAGCTAAGACGGTTCAAGTTAATCCAGTCCGACCGGGGCATCGAGTTAGTCCGCAACAGTTTGACGCCGTCTGTGGGAACACAATCTCCCCAACACCCTACGAAGTGCAAGATCGATAGCATCTCCCCTTCCAAGTTCAGTCTTAATGACAAATAGAAGCGCCCGTACCGCTGAAGGCTCTGCCCTTGGCGGGCATGCCGAGCCTGCACGTTCCCACTCTTTGGTGGACGTACCACTGACCGTTGAAGCTGCATTTGCTCCTATAGAGGGACGCGTTCGCCAAATGGAAGAACAGCAAACTGAAATGCTCACCCTACTGCGGAACCTTGGAGCGCCTCTAGCTCCCCCATTGTAACCAGCTCGTGTGGATCCACCGCCGCAACAAAATCATGGCAGAGCCCAAGAGGTTCCTCTAAGGCAGGAGATATCCGAAGAATATTCTGAACCTGCAAGTTCCGCGCACCCGGCCTAGAGGAGAGCGAGAGCAGACCATCATCATCATGAGCCCGCTAACGAAGTCCGTCTACCTCTGATGGAAAGATTTACTCGAGAGGTCATCGCCGAAGAATATCGCCAAGAAGGTGCAAGAGATATTCGTACCCGCCGACCACTCTGTCAGGGTTCCCCGCTGACACCCCAGATTCTGGATCATCCAATTCCTCATGGTTTCAAACTGCCCGATATCGAAACTTTCGATGGAACTGACGATCCGTTGGAACATGTCAACCACTTCACTACCATTATGAGGATCTACAGCGCGCCTGATCAGTTACTCTGCCAAGTGTTTCCAGCCACTCTCAAGGGGCAGGCCCGCGCATGGTTTCACTCCTTGAAAGCGGGCACTATCGCCAACTTCACAGAGCTAACGAGACAGTTCACGGATCAGTTTATAGCAAATCGGGGGATCGTCCGCGACCCTTCCCACTTATCAGGTATCCGCCAGAATGAAGGGGAGTCTATGAAGGACTTCTTCCGCAGGTTCTCCGCAGAAGCCCGCCAAATCCCAGGGGTCGACCCAGAACTGTTAAGAGGAGTGTTCCTTGGGGGCCTCCGTCCTAGTGGCTTCTATTCATCATTAATGAGGGAAACCGTCGCTAGCTATCCCGATCTCGTGTACCGTGTAGAGGCGCAGATCGCAGCCGACAAGGCTATTGAAGCTCATCGTCAACAGTTTGACGACAACCAGAAGCGAAAAAGGGAAAAAGCGCCGGCCCCTCAACACCAAGAAGGAAGATTCCGACACGACCATCAGAGAGATCAGCCACCCCGGGATTACACACCACTGAACACCTCCAGGAAAAATGTATTTTATGCGATCCAAGGAAACGAGGCGCTCCGCAGGCCCAAACCTCTCGCTAAAAATACTAGGGACCAGACAAAGTACTGCGAGTTTCACCGTGGACAAGGACACGACACGGAAGATTGCTCAAAGCTCAAGGAGGAAATCGAGTATCTCATCAAACAAGGCCTCCTGGGGAGATTCTTACGGAGATAGGCACCAAGTCCGCTGAAAGGAAATCGGCCCACTGTTTGCTAGACCGGATTGGGGGGCAACCCCTTAGACGACCAACCCAAAAGAGGGCTTCGTACCTCAAAAGGGATCTATGTATTATAGCGTTTATCAATTTTACTTTCCAATAAATTTTGTATTCCCACAAGAATAGTCTCACGACTGAAACTTTAAAAAAGTTAAAATTTGCTTATTTTAGGCATGTTGATTGCGAGCGTCATCCGTGCAGTTTTAAATGCACACTCACTTCGCCCAAGGGCGAAGACGTCCGTTTACCCTCACAGAAACTGCATCTGTGCAACGCGCTCCTCACAGCAACTGCCTCCGTGCAGCGCGCTCCCCACAGCAACTGCCTCCGTGCATCGTGCTCCCCACAGCAAATGCCTCCGTGCAGCGCGCTCCCCACAGCAACTACCTCCGAGCAGCGCGCTCCCCACAGCAACTGCCTTCGTGCAGCTCACTCCTCACAACAACTGCCTCCGTGCAGCGCACTCCCCACAACAACTGCCTCAGTGCAGCGCGCTCCCTACATCAACTACCTCTGTGCAGCACGCTCCTCACAGCAACTGCCTCCGTGCAGCGCGCTCCTCACAGCAACTGCCTCCGTGCAGCGCGCTCCTCACAATAACTGCCTCCGTACAGCGCGCTCCGCACAGTAACTGCCTCCGTGTAGCACGCTCCTCACAGCAACTGCCTCCGTGTAGTGCGCTCATCACAGCAACTGCCTCCGTCCAGCATGCTCCTTACAGCAATAACCCTCGCGCAAACTCCCCGTGGGGGATTCCCCCCCCCCCCCCCCTCACGATGAAGTCGCAAGCAGCCCTCACGCAAACTAAGTCGCGGTCGCAAACTGTGCAAATCAAGCCACGAGCCAGCCTCGTGCAAGCACGGTGGCGAGCCAGCAAAGCCGCGAGCCAGCCTCGTTCAAACTAAGCCGCGGTCACAAACCACGCAAGGTAAAGTCACAAGCAAGTCTTGTGTGAGCAAAAGTCACGAGCCAAGCTCGTGCGAGCAATAATCGCGAGTCAGTCTCGCGCAAAACAACGTTACACGTCATTTTCACGCCAAACAACATGAACTTTGCCAACTGGGGCACCATTCTGGAAGCACCGTCTCTACATCTGGGAACCTCGCCACAGCAAGTTTTCCCTTCCGACCCTGTACAAGAAGTACTCGGTGATACACTCGGGGGGAAAAAACTCCACATCTCAGCAATCTCTTCCCTTGGGCGCTTAGTGCCCCAGACATGTTACACATTGCACACATCGCATATGCAACGTGCATCCCGCACGCATCACTCATTATCCATCGTACACATTACATACCATGCGCATCGTACCTCGTGCACACATCTCATACCTTGCGCCTTGCGCACACAAAGCACAATTGTGCATATCGCGCCATGCGCGCGCAAAGTCCAAATGTACAACTCACGTACGGCGCGCACATCAACGCGCAAGGTCAGACGCGCGCAGGGTCGCGCGCGCTTGCCAACGCACAGGGTCGAGCGCACGCACCAGCGCGCCCACGCACAGGATCGCGCGCGCGCACCCGCCCGCCGGGTCACGCGCACGCACCCGCAACAGCAAGGTCGCGCGCATGCACCCGCAATAGCAGGGTCGCGCGAACGCACCCACAACAACAGGGTCGCGCCCCGCGCGCACCCGCGCGCAGTGTTGCGCGAGCGCACCCGCGCATAGGGTCGCGCGCGTGCGCAGGGTCATGCGCGCTCGCACCCTCGCACGCACCCACACGCAGGGTCGCACGCGCCCGCACCCGCCGCAGGGTCGCGCGCGCCCGCACCCTCGCGCGCGCCCGCACCCTCGCGCGCGCCCGCGCGAGGTCTCGCACGCGCACCCACGCGCATGGTCGCGCGCGCACCCGCACGCCCTCGTGCGCGGGCAGTCGCGCTCCCCCGTGCGCGGGCAGTCGCGCACTGGCCACCGCGCGGCCAGGTGCACCGACACCTACACCTGCGGTCGGCCATGCACGCTGCCCGTCGCCTTCCCTTTAAGCGCATGCGCGACCGTGGGAGGCTAGGGGTGTAACCCCAGTCGCGCGCCTCGGTTCCGCGTAGGCGGACACCGCTCGACGCCGTCACTGGGCGTCTCTCCCTTCATGAAACTCATGTGCATTCTTTCTAAGCGCCGCTCTTCGTCATTTCCGCCTTCTCTCCGGAAGAAGTCATGGGGGCGAGGAGGAGGGAGATGAGAGGAAAAAAGAAAATCCTAAGTTTCACTCTTCACTTTGTTCCTCAACAATAAGGATTTGAGGGGTAATTGATGGGGATTAACTCATTTTTACAGCATTTGGGGTGCGCATAGCCGTTCCAAAAGAGGAGATCATGGGGTTGACTAGTCGACCCACTCCCCATGATCCCCATCATGATAGGAGGAGAGTGGGAGGGCCCACTTCCCCTTTTATCTCTCCACTAATCCCTCTCTCATCACAAGAAGAGGAAACCACCGCCACTCGACGCCAACCACCGTCGGAAGCCGTCGGCCGACCGCCGGCCGTCGGTCGGCCGCCTCCCGCCGCCGGCCGGCCGCCTCCCGCCGCCGGCCGGCCGCCTCCCGCCGCCGGCCGGCCGCCTCCCGCCGCCGGCCGGCCGCCTCCCGCCGCCGGCAGGCCATCTCCCACGGTCGTCCGCCTCCCGCCGACCACCACCGGTCGGTTGCACGCCGCCCGTGCCTCCACCGTCCGATTGTGATGGGGCCTCCGTAGCCGTCCAATCCGTGGGTAACCACCCACTAATCCACCTAGTTAGTGGGGGGACCCACCATGACCTCCCCCTTGAGGCTATAAAAGGACCCCCAGGGGCTCCTCATTTCTGACCTTTTTCTCTTCTCCTGGTTTCCTTCTTTTTCCTCAGGTGAGAGCTCTCCTGCCTCCTCCACCGAGTCGGCCACCACTCGCCGTGAACCACCACCAGCCACCATCGGCCACCAGCGGCCACCAGTGACCACTAGCGGCTACAAGCACGCCACGAGCGCACCGTGGCCTCCCGCCGCTCGACTGCTCCGTGAGCTAAGACGGTTCAAGTTAATCCGGTCCGACCGGGACTTCGAATTAGTCTGCAACAATTTGTATTCTTCAAAGATACTTCTGTATGAAGTATAGAACATCCATGTATTCTCTTGGACACAAGAAAAGTTGCCCGGAGACTCCATCAAATCCGACCTATTTCTCATAGAATTATTAAGAAATACAACAAAGAATATGGCAGTATTGCATACCACGATATCAAGATGTAAATGCAACTGGAATATTAATAATATAAATAATATTTATAAAAAGCACAATTCAAAAGGAAATGATAACTATATCATAGATTATGATTTTGATATATTTTTCTTATTAGCAAGATATATATTAGCGTCAATTCTTTTCAGAGAGCCTGCAACTTGATCAATTGCACTTGAATTGCTAACGGTTCTCTCACATTGCTGAGAGTATAAAAAACATTGATTTGTAAATCAAAACTAAGTTTAATTGAATTAACTCAAATAGCCTGCATCATCACCAATTGCAAAACTAATTTATGATTCTACAAATCATTCAAGTGTGTTGCAGATGCATTATACCGATCTTCTAAAATATAATTGCAGTGATATCCCTCATAACCAAACAGGCAACACCAACCAATATAATTGGGCAGCATTCTACCAAAAAAACACTAGAGATAAAAACCTAACATTTGACATGGATCAGGCTCATCCTTTTGCACCACCCGCAGAATAAGTCCAATCCAGTGAGAAGTAAAAATGTACTGTTGCTCTTGTGAAAGAGGAGCGAGAGAATCAATATCCAATCGCATTATAGTCTTTAACTATTTCCAAGTTTTTTATAGGGCAAAGGAATTAAGACGTTTATGAATCAATTCCTCGAGCAGTCACTGACCTAAATGTCAGACATGCTTGAGGAAATTTCTGGAGTAGTTGAAGCTGCATTTGCTCCTATAGAGGGACGCGTTCTCCAAATGGAAGAACAGCAAACCGAAATGCTCACCCTACTGCGGAACCTTGGAGCGCCTCCAGCTCCCCCATTGTAACCAGCTCGTGTGGATCCACCGCCGCAACAAAATCATGGCAGAGCCAAAGAGGTTCCTCCAAGGCAGGAGATATCCGAAGAATATTCTGAACCTGCAAGTTCCACTCACCCGGCCTAGAGGAGAGCGAGAGAAGACCATCATCATCATGAGCCCGCTAACGAAGTCCGTCTACCTCTGATGGAAAGATTTACTCGAGAGGTCATCGCCGAAGAATATCGCCAAGAAGGTGCAAGAGATATTCGTACCCGCCGACCACTCTGTCAGGGTTCCCCGCTGACACCCCAGATTCTGGATCATCCAATTCCTCATGGTTTCAAACTGCCCGATATCGAAACTTTCGATGGAACTGACGATCCGTTGGAACATGTCAACCACTTCACTACCATTATGAGGATCTACAACGCACCTGATCTGTAACATCCCATTTTCAACTAGACCCCCCTAGGAGTAGTTTTTGTCCTGACTAGGTCAGGACAGACCCTTAGAGAACCAAAATGGGCCAAATGAGCTTGGCCATGAAAGTGAAAGGCACATTGGTCTGCAAATAGTAATTTCTAATTACTAGCTTAAGGGTGTCCATAGGGCTTCACCATGACCCCATGGCCCCACCACAACACTCCTAACCCATTAAAGGATCCATTAGAGCCATAGGGATCCATTGGAGTCAGCCCAAAGTGGTCGAATTGACCAAGGACCACCAAAGGCCTAAATTGGGCAAGGTGTCCTAACTAAGGGCAATTGACCTCTAATGTGTCCATCCAACCCTATTTAGGTCTTCCTAGACCTTGAGTGAGGCAATTGGGTCACCAAGGGCCCATTGGGGTCAACCTTAGTGGCTAATTTGACTCAAGTCAACCCTAAGCCACTTGGAGTCAAACCTAGCCAAATGGGCTAACTTGTGCTCAAGCCCAACCCACTTGGGCTAACCTTGTTTTAATAAATGAAATAGACTTGTGGGCTGCCTTTGGGTTAGGTAGGAGCCAAAATTCATCATGAAGTGTAGAGAGAGAAAATTCACCCATGGAGGAGAGAGAAAGTAGAATAAAATATAAGAGGAGACTTTGGGCTCACCCTCCCCCTTCCCCAACCTCCCCAATTTATTACTCTAGGAAAAGACAAGCTAACCCAACTCAACCAGCCACCTTTTGACTGGTTTGGACCAAGCCTCACCCCCCACCTACCCTAGCCACCATTGTTGACTTTAGCCAATATTGGCCATGAAGCCTACCAGCCACCTAACACCCCCAATCTCCCCTTTAAAAGCTTCACAGGACTCCCCTCACTCACTTCCACCACCTACCTGAAGGAGCCAAGCAGCCACCAAGAAGCTTCAAAAATTCGGCCACCACCACCACCATGGTTTCCCGCCGCTCCTCTCGCATCCAAGCCCGTGTGCAGGTCCTCCCTCACCTCTCTCTTCATGTTGTAGATCTTAGGATTGTTAGGGATAAGGTTTGGGCTCGAATGAGCCCGAACCGAGCTCAGTTTTTCCTCCATTAATGGAGATCTGGAAGCTCACGGGTTGGGTGGCGCCGCCGCCTCCCGCCGCCCTAGCCGCCGGAAAATGTCGCCCCCACCACCGTAAGGGTGGAGGAGAAGATGGTCGGTGGTTGCGCCGCCTGTAGCCGCCGAAAAACCCCCCGTGAAAACTCCCGTGAAAGCTGGTATCGGGCTGGTTCCTGCATGCTGGATTGGAGAAGAAAAGCAGCAGTCGTCGGATGGCTTTAAGATTCGTGCCATGCAAATATATAAATTCTGTATTTATTTAATTTATGAATAGTGTTATTCTGCCTTATAAAACAGCCTCTCTTGCATGCCAAATTTAGAGTTCTTCTAGACATTTTCATAAAACATGTTCAACATGAAAGTTGTAGGTCTCTGAGTTAGCTTTAATTTGACATGTTACACATAATTTTTGGTTAATCCTACTGGCCTGTAGACCCATTTTACTAGGGTTGGTCCTAGGGTAGGACAGAAATAAAAAGGTGTGCCCTGACCAAACCCTAAGTCCAAAGGGACTGAAATTTTGGTCATGTCACTAAATTAGATACACCTAGCTCCCCTCCAAAAATGAGAATTTTTGGGGAAAATAATCCTATAGTTTTAGTCAAAATTTGATAAATCAATTAATGTTGATTTTTGGAGCATATCAACCCCAATTGGCCCCAAATTTTGGTGGCCTGCCCTTGGGGGTATATTAGACCTATGGTAAAAATATTAGCCAATTTAGATTTGTGCATGTTGATATATCTCACTTGTAAGGGTTGAAAGAGGGATGGTCTTGGGCTGCAAATAGCAAAAATGTAGAAAATTAAAGGAGATGCCCAAGTCCATCCAGAGACCCAAATGTCCTGGGATTTTGGCCAGCAACAATTTTAGGGCATATTTAGGCCCTGCCCAAAAATGGGATTAGTTGGAATTAAAATTAGTGGGAAAATTACTTAGATACCCCTAGGCTTGTTTAGGTGATTCATGGAGTATTTCAACTCCAAAAGGCCCCAATTTTTGGTGGCATGTCTATGAGGACAATATTAGGGCATGGTTAAATTTTCAGCCCATATGGATCACTGCATGTTGGGTTAACCCACTTGCATGTGTAGGCTAGACTTAACCTTGGTGTGCAAATAGCAAAAATTGCTATGATGTGTATTTATCCATTTTGGGACTTCTAAAAAGCTTGAAACTAATTCCAGAGGATCTTTAGGACAAATTTGACCCCTCAAATTAATTGTGGGATTTTTGGGATCAAAAATCCCATTATTTGGTATTTTCAAAATAAAGGCCTTTTTGGAAAATAAATTGTAGAAATAGGTCTTAATCAAGGAAAGATCCCCAAAATCAGTCAAGTCAAAAATGAAGTTTTTATTTGACTTAGGAAAATTCTATACCTCTGTTTGACAACTTTTAGAGCAAAATTCATGGAAATGACTATTTTACCCTTTTTATATTTGTTCATGAATTGGTAGAAATACATGTTGGAAAATTGTAGAAATAATTCTAGAGTTGCATAATTGTTATATTAGTCTTGTAGAATTATTTCAGAATTTTTGGATACACTGTAAATTATTAAATAAGCATAATGGCATTTTGGTAAATAATTAAGAATGGATTTTGATAGGCCATTACACTGTATATGTTAATGAAACTCTGCCATTAGTCATAAAGTAGTGATATAAATGCTCAGTAATTTTCCTGGAATTTTGGGTTGTATATTTCTTATACTTCATTTGGAAAATGATAAATATGTAGACATTGTATTAATTATGGAATAAATAGAAATATAAAAAGGAAAATTATGAAATCTTGTAGACAGCAATATTTTACTCACATGCAACTCAGAAAAATTCCCTTAGGTCAGTAGAATTTAATTGATACCACTTCATGTGTAAAATGGCCTAGGGAATAATTTAAATGATTTAATTAGAGGCCTTAATGACCTAGGAAAATTATGAAAATCAACATATTCATTTCATTAGTCCATACCACCCTAGGATAAATATTTGGGGTCAGTTGGACTAAGGATTTAGAAGTTTGATTTCGGGGTGGTATTAGGTCATGGGCTGCGCATAGTAAAAGTACGTTATGCCTTAAGGCCCACCGGGGGATAAATCGACGATTGAACTAGAGAATAAGTTTGGAGGTATAACCCTGGTGGGTAGAGTCGTCTTAGTGACGAGAGTAAAAGTGTAAGTCACCGGGTAACACTTAGAGTGGAGGACGGCGGAAGGCCGTCGCCCTCCCGATAACAACTTAAGTCATTAGGTTGCTAAGTAATAACAAGTGAAGTATGGGTAATGGGTAAACACCAACTTAAATTAATTATCCTTGTGAAAGGGAACTTTGGGCTTCATCCCATTCTGATTTCTAGTGCCTTCGAGACCCCTTCATTGGGCATACCTTGGGCAGTCCTGGGATTAACCCTAAAATACTAAGTGTAACAACTGGTAGACAAGAGTAGTCTAATAGGCTAGGTAAACTGTATCTGTTCTCACTCGTGACGAGTTGGAGGGAAAGGGTTAAGTCGTCCCGAGGTGTTCAAAGGGGCGTCATCCCGCGGTGTTCAAAGGGATGAGGTTTGGAATTTAAGCCGGACGGGTTAGTCCGGGGAGCTTTGGCTCGGTTGTTGACTATTACGGACGGGTTTGTCCGGGGAGCGTTGGCTCGGAGGTTGATACATCAAGTTTGCATGTGCATAAGAAATACCTAAGGTGGTGGGTCTTCGGTGTTGGAGGGTCATTGCACCGACGCCAATACGATGACTCGGCAAGTGTGGTTTTACACTTCGCCAAACTAAGTCCGGCGGTCTTGTCGGCAAAGAGTACGCGTAGTCCGCTTAGTGCACCAAGCGTTGAGGCGTACGATAGGTCAGACCGGTAGTGCTATACTGGTTTTGAGGTGGGCGAGGCCCAACCCACCGCTTCCGTCTGCCACTACGGAGGTATCCTGGGAGGTAACGGCTCTGAAAGGGGGAACTAAAGGTTTGTGTACACAAAGTCGGGTGTGTGAGTTGCACTGCTTGAACATCATTAACCCACCATATAGATGCATGTCATAATCATTCATAATAACCTTTGACACCTAATGTATAAGTTTAATGGGACGCTTATACATTAGGACTTGCAAAACGACCCCTTGGTGTATAAGCTTGTGTGGGGCAGGTTTATAAGTCAAGGTCAATTTACTATATTTATAATTGATGTTTGATAACCGACACCCCAACGTATAAGTTTAATGGGACACTTATACGATGGGAGCCTTGCAGAAGATCCCTTGGCTTATGTGCCTTCACATAAGTTAAGGTTACTTTACTTATATTAATTGTCTTTTATGCTCAGTTATTACTGTCACTTATATTCAAAGAATTGCTCGACTAGGTCCACCGTCACCTGCTTTTGTTGTACTCTCCACTTCATGTACTTCCCTTTCTTCCTCCCCGCCCGGTGCCTTAGAGCATGGGGGAAGGGGTGGGGGATGATAGGACTTGGTCTTTTTGACTGACGGGCGACCGAACATCATATTAGGGAATCGTGGAGCCCAGCATGGAGGAGCAGCCCAGGAGGCCGATGCGCTTAGAGATGGGGCAGTCTAGTACGGGTCTTTAGACTGTCGGGACCGTGAGTTCAGCTTACTAGTAGATGTTCTATTTTACTTCCGTATGAGTGATTCTGTAGTGAGGACTTTGATGTACCGGGCATAAGCCCTTATTCAGTACTCTTTTCTTATTAGATCTGTGGACACTCCCTTCGTGGAGATTTTCTAATATATGTGATTTGATGTGGACTTCATTTCTTTCTACTTGCTACTAAATTATGATCGATCAAGGCCGGCAGAATCGGCATTTTGTGGGGACGACCTTCCCGGGTGCGAAGTCGTCACCGCAAAGCGGCGGTTCTGGGCATAAGACCCCGGGTTTTAAAAAGAAAAAAAAAGGGGGTCTTACATGATCAGTTACTCTGCCAAGTGTTTCCAGCCACTCTCAAGGGGCAGGCCCGCACATGGTTTCACTCCTTGAAAGCGGGCACTATCGCCAACTTCACAGAGCTAACGAGACAGTTCACGGATCAGTTTATAGCAAATTGGAGGATCGTCCGCGACCCTTCCCACTTATCAGGTAACCGCCAGAACGAAGGGGAGTCTATGAAGGACTTCTTCCGCAGGTTCTCCGCAGAAGCCCGCCAAATCCCAGGGGTCGACCCAGAACTGTTAAGAGGAGTGTTCCTTGGGGGCCTCCGTCCTAGTGGCTTCTATTCATCATTAATGAGGGAAACCGTCACTATCTACCCCGATCTCGTGTACCGTGTAGAGGCGCAGATCGCAGCCGACAAGGCTATTGAAGCTCATCGTCAACAGTTTGACGACAACCAGAAGCGAAAAAGGGAAAAAGCGACGGCCCCTCAACACCAAGAAGGAATATTCCGACACGACCATCAGAGAGATCAGCCACCCCGGGATTACACACCACTGAACACCTCTAGGACAAATGTATTTTATGCGATCCAAGGAAACGAGGCGCTCCGCAGGCCCAAACCTCTCGCTAAAAATACTAGGGACCAGACAAAGTACTGCGAGTTTCACCGTGGACAAGGACACGACACGGAAGATTGCTCAAAGCTCAAGGAGGAAATCGAGTATCTCATCAAACAAGGCCTCCTGGGGAGATTCTTACGGGGATAGGCACCAAGTCCGCTGAAAGGAAATCGGCTCACTGTTTGCTAGACCGGATTGGGGGGCAACCCCTTAGACGACCAACCCAAAAGAGGGCTTCGCACCTCAGAAGGGATCTATGTATTATAGCGTTTATCAATTTTACTTTCCAATAAATTCTGTATTCCCACAAGAATAGTCTCATGACTGAAACTTTAAAAAAGTTAAAAATTTGCTTATTTTAGGCATGTTGATTGCGAGCGTCATCCGTGCAGTTTTAAATGCACAGTCACTTCGCCCAAGGGCGAAGACGTCCGTTTACCCTCACAGAAACTGCATCTGTGCAACGCGCTCCTCACATCAACTGCCTCCGTGCAGCGCGCTCCCCACAGCAACTGCCTCCGTGCATCGTGCTCCCCACAGCAAATGCATCCGTGCAGCGCGCTCCCCACAGCAACTGCCTCCGAGCAGTGCGCTCCCCACACCAACTGCCTTCGTGCAGCTCACTCCTCAAAACAACTGCCTCCGTGCAGCGCACTCCCCACAACAACTGCCTCCGTGCAGCGCGCTCCCTACATCAACTACCTCTGTGCAGCGCGCTCCTCACAGCAACTGCCTCCATGCAGCGCGCTCCTCACAGCAACTGCCTCCGTGCAACGCGCTCCTCACAACAACTGCCTCCGTACAGCGCGCTCCGCACAGTAACTGCCTCTGTGTAGCACGCTCCTCACAGCAACTGCCTCCGTGTAGTGCGCTCATCACAGCAACTGCCTCCGTGCAACACGCTCCTTATAGCAATAACCCTCGCGCAAACTCCCCTTGGGGGCTTGCCCCCCCCCCCCCCTCACGATGAAGTCGCAAGCAGCCCTCACGCAAACTAAGTCGCGTGCAATTCTCATGCAAACTAAGTCGCGGTCGCAAACTGTGCAAATCAAGCCACGAGCCAGCCTCGTGCAAGCACGGTGGCGAGCCAGCGAAGCCGCGAGCCAGCCTCATTCAAACTAAGCCGCGGTCACAAACCGCGCAAGGTAAAGTCACAAGCAAGTCTTGTGTGAGCAAAAGTCACGAGCCAAGCTCGTGCGAGCAATAATCGCGAGTCAGTCTCGCGCAAAACAACGTTACACGTCATTTTCACGCCAAACAACATGAACTTTGCCAACTGGGGCACCATTCTGGAAGCACCGTCTCTACATCCGGGAACCTCGCCGCAGCAAGTTTTCCCTTCCGACCCTGTACAAGAAATACTCGGTGATACACTCGGGGGGAAAAAACTCCACATCTCAGCAATCTCTTCCCTTGGGCGCTTAGTGCCCAGACATGTTACACATTGCACACATCGCATAAGCAACATGCATCCCGCACGCATCACTCATTATCCATCGTACACATTACATACCATGCGCATCGTACCTCGTGCACACATCTCATACCTTGCGCCTTGCGCACACAAAGCACAATTGTGCATATCGCGCCATGCGCGCGCAAAGTCCAAATGTACAACTCACGTACGGCGCGCCCATCCACGCGCAAGGTCAGACGCGCGCAGGGTCGCGAGCGCTTGCCAACGCACAGGGTCGAGCGTACGCACCAGCGCGCCCACGCACAGGATCGCGTGCGCGCACCCGCGTGTCGGGTCACGCGCACGCACCCGCAACAGCAAGGTCGCGCGCATGTACGCGCAATAGCAGGGTCGCGCGCACGCACCCGCAACAGCAGGGTCGCGCGCACGCACCCGCAACAGCAGGGTCGCGCGCACGCGCGCAGTGTTGCGCGAGCGCACCCGCGCATAGGGTCGCGCGCGTGCGCAGGGTCACGCGCGCCCGCGCCCTCGCATCACCCGCACGCAGGGTCGCGCGCGCCCGCACCCGCCGCAGGGTCCCGCGCGCCCGCACCCTCGCGCGCGCCCGCGCGAGGTCTCGCACGCGCACCCACGCGCATGGTCGCGCGCGCACCCGCACGCCCTCGTGCGCGGGCAGTCGCGCTCCCCCGTGCGCGGGCAGTCGCGCACTGGCCACCGCGCGGCCAGGTGCACCGACACCTACACCTGCGGTCGGCCATGCACGCTGCCCGCCGCCTTCCCTTTAAGCGCATGCGCGACCGTGGGAGGCTAGGGGTGTAACCCCAGTTGCGCGCCTCGGTTCCGCGTAGGCGGACACCGCTCGACGCCGTCACTGGGCGTCTCTCCCTTCATGAAACTCATGTGCATTCTTTCTAAGCGCCGCTCTTCGTCATTTCTGCCTTCTCTCCGGAAGAAGTCATGGGGGCGAGGAGGAGGGAGATGAGAGGAAAAAAGAAAATCCTAAGTTTCTCTCTTCACTTTGTTCCTCAACAACAAGGATTTGAGGGACAATTGATGGGGATTAACTCATTTTTAAAGCATTTGGGATGCGCATAGCCGTTCCAAATGAGGAGATCATGGGGTTGACTAGTCAACCCACTCCCCATGATCCCCATCATGATAGGAGGAGAGTGGGAGGGCCCACTTCCCCTTTTATCTCTCCACTAATCCCTCTCTCATCACAAGAAGAGGAAACCACCGCCACTCGACACCAACCACCGTCGGAAGCCGCCGGCCGTCGGTCGGCCGCCTCCCGCCGCCGGCCGGCCGCCTCCCGCCGCCGGCCGGCCGCCTCCCGCCGCCGGCCGGCCGCCTCCCGCCGCCGGCCGGCCGCCTCCCGCCGCCGGCCGGCCGCCTCCCGCCGCCGGCCGGCCGCCTCCCGCCGCCGGCCGGCCGCCTCCCGCCGCCGGCCGGCCGCCTCCCGCCGCCGGCCGGCCGCCTCCCGCCGCCGGCCGGCCGCCTCCCGCCGCCGGCCGGCCGCCTCCCGCCGCCGGCCGGCCGCCTCCCGCCGCCGGCCGGCCGCCTCCCGCCGCCGGCCGGCCGCCTCCCGCCGCCGGCCGGCCGCCTCCCGCCGCCGGCCGGCCATCTCCCGCCGCCGGCAGGCCATCTCCCACGGTCGGCCGCCTCCCGCCGACCACCGCCGGTCGGTTGCACGCCGCCCGTGCCTCCACCGTCCGATTGTGATGGGGCCTCCGTAGCCGTCCAATCCGTGGGTAACCACCCACTAATCCACCTAGTTAGTGGGGGGACCCACCATGACCTCCCCCTTGAGGCTATAAAAGGACCCCCAGGGGCTCCTCATTTCTGACCTTTTTCTCTTCTCCGGGTTTCCTTCTTTTTCCTCAGGTGAGAGCTCTCCTGCCTCCTCCACCGAGTCGGCCACCACTCGCTGTGAACCACCACCAGCCACCAGCGGCCACCAGTGACCACCAGCGGCTACAAGCACGCCACCAGCGCACCGTGGCCTCCCGCCGCTCGACTGCTCCGTGAGCTAAGATGGTTCAAGTTAATCCGGTCCGACCGGGACTTCGAATTAGTCTGCAACAATTTGTATTCTTCAAAGATACTTCTGTATGAAGTATAGAACATCCATGTATTCTCTTGGACACAAGAAAAGTTGCCCGGAGACTCCATCAAATCCGACCTATTTCTCATAGAATTATTAAGATATACAACAAAGAATATGGCAGTATTGCATACCACGATATCAAGATGTAAATGCAACTGGAATATTAATAATATAAATAATATTTATAAAAAGCACAATTCAAAAGGAAATGATAACTATATCATAGATTATGATTTTGATATATTTTCTTATTAGCAAGATATATATTAGCGTCAATTCTTTTCAGAGAGCCTGCAACTTGATCAATTGCACTTGAATTGCTAACGGTTCTCTCACATTGCTGAGAGTATAAAAAACATTGATTTGCAAATCAAAACTAAGTTTAATTGAATTTATTCAAATAGCCTGCATCATCACAAATTGTAAAACTAATTTATGATTCTACAAATCATTCAAGTGTGTTGCAGATGCATTGTACCGATCTTCTAAAATATAATTGCAGTGATATCCCTCATAACCAAACAGGCAACACCAACCAATATAATTGGGCAGCATTCTACCAAAAAAACACTAGAGATAAAAACCTAACATTTGACATGGATCAGGCTCATCCTTTTGCACCACCCGCAGAATAAGTCCAATCCAGTGAGAAGTAAAAATGTACTGTTGCTCTTGTGAAAGAGGAGCGAGAGAATCAATATCCAATCGCATTATAGTCTTTAACTATTTCCAAGTTTTTTATAGGGCAAAGGAATTAAGACGTTTATGAATCAATTCCTCGAGCAGTTACTGACCTAAATGTCAGACATGCTTGAGGAAATTTCTGGAGTAGTTGAGCGTGATTTACTTGAGTGGGCCGAAGCGTGATATGTAACGGCTCCGCTCAAGATAGTCCACTAAGGCTCATCAATATGGAATGGCCTTATATAGTATCTCCAGCGTAGAGCCGTTATACCCTAGTGACACGTAACCCATTAGGTCATTCCGAGTCAGTCCTGACACGTGCAGACATATATACCGAATATCCTAGCAATCTCCTCCTATGTTCGCGGTGAGACCGACGTTAGAAAAAGGTGTGGTGTGTGTAATATTTAACCAGAATTCGAATCAGTACACAACCGTGTCCATAACATCTATCAGAATAAATTGGACTTAAAGAAACAGAAGCGTGTATGCACGTATAAGAATAAAACATAAAATCAGCAGCATCACTCATTATCAAAAGTACAATCAGAGAATCAGGTACCAATACACCTAGTGTCTCACGGCCAACTAAAGAGCAATAAAGAAAAATAGTCCAAACAACAGATGAAAAGAAAGAGAGTTAAACAGTGCTCTAAGCCAAAGACAAAAGACCAAACAAACACTCTAGACGTCAACGTCCAGCAGGTCATCCTCCTTTGGATCCCAACCTGCAAGTGCTCCTCCATCAGCAGCAGCTCTTGTAATTTCCAACAGAGATGTTCATTCAGAATGAATTCAATCTTGGAAAATGTACAAGTATCTAGTTCTACTTATATGAACGTAGTATAGTATGAGGAAGCATGTGTAGAGTATTTAGGTTCTACCTCAGAATCTGTTATCTGTTTCCAAATGAAATGATTTTCAGACTTCTGGACACCGCAGCTGTATCTGTGTTCCTATGTGGAATGTCACGATTGTTGTTCTTCTAAAGTTGATTGGAACTCATCAAATGTAGAATGGAACCAATAAACAGAAGAAGGGTCAAATCTAGTCAGATTGTGTTATCAAATATGGAATAACACTCTCCTCCTAGATAAGGAAGATGAAACTAAATGAAGTTGTTAACATCAAATGTGGAATGAAACAACTCACCAGATTCGTACTCAGCAACCCCGAACATCAGCAGAGCACAACACGCTTGCTTTGACAAACGAAAGTGGAAAAATTAAAACATTTGAACTAAGGCGGAACTGAATCGCCTAACCTTGAAACTAAGGTTGAACTTAAATCACCTTGAGTCTCATTTCCCCCACTGTTTTGATTGATCGGTCTTTAGGCATTCCTTTCGTCAGTGGATCAGCCAGATTATCCTTCGATCGCACATCGATCAAAGTGATAATGTCTTGTTCTTTCAGATAATTCAGTAGAGCGTGTCTCAGTCGCACATGTCGCCTCTTAGTATTAAAAAGGACATTCTTCACGACTTGGACTGCTACTTGATTATCATAATACAGACTCAAAGAATTAACTTGAACTCTAGACAAGGGAATGTCTAGAATCAAATTTCTGATCCAATCTACCTCTTCACCAGCTGAAGTTAAGGTAAACAACTCGGCTTCCATAGACGACAAAGCTATACAAGTCTGTCTTTTGGATTTTCAAGTGACTGCAGCGCCACCCAAAGTGAAAATAAATCCACTGGTGGACTTGCTGTTCCCAACTTCTAAACACTATGAGGCATCAGAGTATCCTTCCAACGTAGGAGGGTAACCAGTGTAGCACAGAGCGTGATCTTTAGTACCTTTCAGGTACCTCATCAGCCGATCTAAGGCATCCCAATGCTCTTTGCCTAGACTACTGGTAAAGCGACTCAACATGCCAACCGAGAAGGTAATGTCTGGTCTTATACAACTTGTGGCATACATGAGACTACCAATGATCTTTGAGTACTTTACTTGATCAACGTTGGTCCCTTCATTCGGGCTCAACTTGACAGTTGGATCAATTGGTGTTTCAACAGGCCTACAGTCTTTATAACCCCAGATAGTGAGGATCTGCTCAATGTAATGAGCTTGACTTAGAGTGACACGTCCTTTGTCTACTTTAACTTTCATACATAATAGGGTATCTACAGGACCAAGGTCCTTCATGTCAAAAGCTTTCGCGAGAGCGGATTTAGTATCCCTCACTGCGGCAAGATCTGACCCCAGAATCAACATGTCATCCACATATAGGCATATGTGACTGTTTGATTTGACATTGAGCGGTAGTAGAGGCACTTGTCTGAGAGACTAGACTGAAATCCAACACTCTTTACCACTTGATTAAATTTAATGTGCCACATCTTAGGTGCTTGTTTAAGCCCATAGATCGATTTATTGAGTTTGCACATTTTATCTCTTAGATCCTTATATACATAACCTTCAGTTGTGCTATGTAGATCTCCTCATCAAGCTCTCCATTTAAGAAGGCTGTCTTTACATCCATCTGATGAACTATAAAGTTCTCGATAGAAGCTAAAGCAAGAAGTATCCTAATAGTGGATAGGTGGCATACAGGTAAATAGACGTCAAAGTGAGTCAATTCCCCCCTGTTGTTTATAACTCTTAGCTACTAGACGTGCTTTATACCTGGCTATAGACTCATCACTGTGTAACTTCTTCTTCAGTACCCACTTGCATCCTAGGACTTTAGCTCTTTTCGGCAGGTCAACTAGATGCCAAGTGTTGTTTTGTAGCAGCGAGTTCATCTCATCATCGATGGCTTCTGCCCACATTAACGCATCTCTAGATCGCATTGCTTCCTGATAGGAGAATGGATCATCCTCTAAGTGGTAGGTGATGAAATTCTCACCAAAATCCTTAGGTATTTTGTCTCTTGTAGATACTCTAAGAGGAACAGGTTTCACCTCTAGAGGTTGGAGAGCAGTGCTAGAGGGGTCAGCTTTAGGTTCTATAGTAGATTCTGAAATCATAACAGTAGACCCGGAGACGGTCAAGCCATGATCTTTGATAAATTTGGGTTCAAAGAAAATAGCATATCTAGACTCTATCACTGTATTAGTGGATAGATCCAGAAACCTGTCAGTTGCACTATCTTCTGCACTACCTAGATAAACACAGGTTGTTGTTCTAGGTCCCACCTTAGGTCTCTTAAGGTCTTGTATCCTTACATAAGTGATACAACCCCAAAACTTTAGAGTGTCATATCTACAAGGATGCTCATGCCATAACTCATACGGAGTAAAGTTGAGCTTTGAATGAGGCACTCTATTTAGAATGTGATTTGCAGTTAGGACTGTTTCCACCCAAAAAGAATTAGGCATGTCAACTGTGAGGAGCATAGAATTCAACATCTCTGTTAAAGTTCTATTCTTACGCTCAGCGATGTCATTTGACTGGGGTGAGTAAGGAGCTGTGGTTTCTAGGATTATACCCTCAGAGGCACAAAAGTCCTTAAACCCAGTTGCAGTGTACTCTCATCCTCGATCACTTCTAAGTCTTTTAATCTTTAGATTTAATTGATTTTCTACCCAATATTTGAAGATCTTAAAGGTCTTGAATGTCTCGTCTTTCGATTTCAATAGGTAAACATGACAATATATGGAAAAATCGTCGATAAATGTAATTAGATATTTCCTTCCCCCTCTTGTGGCGTGACTACGAAAATCACAGAGGTCGGAATGTATCAACTCCAAAAGTTGTGTGCTCCTAGAAATGGTCTTGAAAAGGTTTCTAGTGATCTTAGTCTGGGCACAAACCTCACACCTATCAAATCGAATATACAGATCTAATGGAATGTTTTGACTTTTAGCTAGATCTCGCATTTTCTTATAATGAATATGTCCAAGTCTATTATGTAATAACTTCGGATCAATCAGATTTGAGCTCACTTGGTTTATGCACTCGTTATCTAGGCTAAGTCTGTACATACCATTGATCAGGTATGCATAACCAAAGTAGTGAGAATTAACAGTTAAAGTCATTATACCGTTCATGGTTGTGAAGGACATTCCAGTTTTATCAAGCAAACTCATAGAAATCAAATTCTTGGTTAAATTAGAAACTATTTTAACATGCTGTAAAATTAAAGTTTTACCTGAAGAGAGGACTAGCTCTGCAGTCCCAGCATGAGTAACATTTGTTGCTCCTCCATTGCAGTTCTTGACTCTATCCTTGACCGCTGAGACCTTTGAGAGAAGACCCCTGTCATTTGTGATGTGACATGTAGCACCACTATCCAGCCACCACTAAGACGACGCACTGCGGTGACTACTCTCAATCATAACCACGAAGGACTTGGGATCAAAGTTGTCGACCATCATGTTCGCCACATTTTGTGGGGCTTCCTCTTTTTGTCTTTTCGGACCCTTGCATTCAGCGGCCCAATGACCCCATTTGCCGCAGTTATGGCACTTACCCTTCTTCCTTTTGAGAGAAGGCTTTTTGACCGCCAACGGTGCGTGGGTATCACCGTAGGTGTCGGGGGCTTCCGAGAAGGCTTACTAGGATGTGAAATGAAATTGACAGCCTGGGAGGGCTGCGCAACCTGCTCCATGCTTTTCCCAGCGATGTTTTGGTTCTCAATATGGATGAACATTTTGAGTTCATCCAAACTGATTTTCTCTTTCAGTTTGTGCATCTTGGTCTTGAAAAAGAGCCATTCAGGAGACAGCTTACTCAAAATCATGTATACAAAAAGGTTGTCGTCCATCTTCGAATGATCATCATCCAGCTTCTGACGCAGATTGACCAGCTCCAAGAGTTGAGAAGTGATAGACACGTTCGCCTTGAATCTGAAGTTAAAAAACTTCTCTCCAATGAGCGACTTTGACAGACCTTCTTCCTTCTGGAAATGCGCGTTCAGTCGATCCCATATTTCTTTTGCAGTCTTGTAGGTGTGGTAGGTCAACGCTAGACGGGGATTAAGGGAATTCAACAGGTAGTCCCTGCAGAAATCTTCATCCTTGTTCCACTGGTATTCGTCCACGTCCTCGACGGTGGAAGCGAAATCGCTCTGAATAGTATAGAAGATCTCACGTTCCTTCATTCCTAGTTGGACTTGAATTTTCCAACTGAGAAAGTCGGAGGCGTCGAACGATTGCAATTTTATGGTGTCGAGAGCGCTTTTCTTCGACATCGCCGTAGATTTAAAACACAAATTAAAAATTCTAGAACGAGGTCACCTGAGCCGTGTGAAGACGTCAGAAAATCTTCGGATCCAATCTAAAGATAATTTGCTCCTCCTCTCCGACTGAAAGTAATTTCAAAAGAAAATCAAAGATTCCTCAATCCACAATGTTTGGCTTCTTCAATCAGAGGCAAAGATTCACTCAAGATCTGAATGGACATGATGTTCTTCTGGATCAGAGACAAAGATTCATTTCCAATCCCCACTAGTATTGACCAACCCACTATAGAGAAAAGGGTATAAGCATGCTTCAATCAGATCTCCTTAATATTTATGGATCTAATAGTGGTGGTCAGCCCTGCTTTTCGTTTAGCTAGATCTGAAAGTGTTGGGCAAGCTAGAGAAAAAAAAAGAATCAATTTTCCTTCCTCCTTTGGATCCGCCCAACAAAAACACCCAGATCTTGAAAGTAAGAGAAATGATGGCTGCACCTTCTCCCTGCAAAACGCCCACAGGCTGCTGTAGATCGCAGATCTAGGAGTGGAGTCGACAGATTACTCCTCCACGATCAACTAGATCTGCACTTTGGAGCTTTAGTTCTTCCCTTTTTTTCGATCTATACGAAAATCCAGCGACGGGATCTGGCTCCTAGCCTGAAGCTAGAGCAGCTGAGATCGTCTTCCTCGTTGATGGTGAATGAAACGGGAAGGAGCAGAAGCACAAGAACAGGGGAGAGAAACTCCCGATCTGAAGAAATTCTGGACTTCGATCGAGAAGAGCGACAATAGGAAAAGATCGAGATCTATTACGGCTTATTCCCGGGAACCGACCGATGCAGAGATCTGTGATCCTTTCTCTTCCGATCGGCAGCGAGCGGGAAACGATTCGCGCAGGAGCGGCGCAAAGAACTCGCGAGAGCCAGAAAGCGGACGGGAGAACGAGCGAAAACCCTAACTTCTTATCTTGGGAATGTAACGGCTCCGCTCAAGATAGTCCAGTAAGGCTCATCAGTATGGAATGACCTTATATAGTATCTCCAGCGTAGAGCCGTTATACCCTAGTGACACGTAACCCATTAGGTCGTTCCGAGTCAGTCCTGACACGCGCGGACATATATACCGAATATCCTAACATGATATACCCTTCTTTCGCTGCTCCTCTTCGTTGAAGTTGCTCGAGGGATCGAGATCTCCTTCCTCCTAACGACCGAGATCTTTTTCCTCCTTCCGCTGAAGCCGCACTTGGCGGTGGAGAGGGTGCTTAACGTGTGGCGGGCGTCCGCTGTGCAGCGGTACCCGTGAGGGCAGCATGTTGGTGGTGTTTCGTCCTTAAGTAAGATCTAACCCCTATCTTAGATCGCCCCCGCAAGAAACCTGGGTTGGAGTTTTTCAGTGTGCTGGTGCCCTTGTGGCTGCTGCATAAATGAGAAAAAAAGAACAAGGATGATAACTCCTCCCCCATTCAGCTTCTTTAATTGCTATCTTGGATGCTTCACTGGAATCATATTAGGTGCAGATTTATGTTGATACAAGATGACCACCTGGTGTTCGTGAAAATGTTGCAATGGATGTTGCAGGAAATATGCATTTGCCAAAGCTAAAAACCAAAGAAAATGACATGATGACTATGTGTTCCAACCAAGGGATATAGAAGCAACCTGTTTTCCTAGACTTTTTGAAAGGAATAAAGCAGTAAATTCACTACCAAATATTCCCGCAAGAAAAACTTTGTGGTTAATAACGGGTGCGGCAAGCCATAGCGGTCAACTTACACGATACAATAGGTACGTGGGAGAGCACCAAACATAGGGGTCGTGTGCATGGGGGTTTGCGAGCTGCAGAAGCGCCGCTGCGTCGGGACACTATCGAGGCATGGGTACTGTCGCGTAGGGCACGGGGGCTCCTTGAGCCCTGTAAATTGATCGAGTGTCGTAGAGAGACCGAGTTTGTGCGGAGGTACAGTTGCTGCTGGGGTATTGTCGATGCGAAGAACAACGGGCACGAGCGTAGCTCGTGCGAAGATGCTCGTATACCAACCGTAATACCTCATAATAAAAAAGAACAAAATGCAAACAAAAATTGCAATTAAAAGGCAATTTTATTATAAAGAAATTTTGAACATAATTACTTTGAGATCATGAACATTCTTAAAAGAAGATATTTGCGAATTAGCAAGCATATTGAGTTGAACATTGTGCAGATGGGACATTCAAAATCTAAAATCATAGAAAATGAAGATGAAGCAAGCCTCCTGAGTTTGAGTAAGCCTCCGCTAATCAGACCACAAAAAATAATTAATTTTCAAAGCAGCCTTCACGAATAAGCTTAAAATTAAAAAAGAAAACTCTAAAACTTATACTAAACAGGAAAAGGGGTAGACTTACACATGCCATCAGAGCAGTAAAGAACACTTGCTCTAGAACCAGGGAAGCCATCACCTTCTCATTCCAAATCTTTGGATCAGGTTGAAGAAGTTATTTCTCAATCGCTTAGATGTTACCTTACTCGATTGATATATATATATATATATATATATATATATATATATATATATATATATATATATATATATATATATATATATATATATATATATATATATATATATATATATATATATATATATATATATATATATATATATATATATATATGTATACATATATATGTATATATATATATATATTTACATATTAAAGAAGTAGTTTTGAATTTGAGAATCAAATCTTGGCCGTTGAATGAGAACTACACATTTGATCGCAACCGTTGATCACAGAAACGAATCAGGGCCGTTGATGTTTTTTCTTAGGTCTCCTAAACCTATGATAGGTGTCTCAAATCTATATTTTTTTATAGGGTACCCTAAAACCCCGCTAGCATAATATGCGGCCCACAAAATCAAGTCTAAAATTCTGCTAAAGGAAGGCCAGCAAACGAGCAGGCCCGCAATTTTTTGGCACGCAATCACAACACAGCCAACCAACCCGCAAAGTTAAGGCCCACCATAACTTCAACTTTTTTTAAAGTAGCCAAAGCAATATATACCTGAAAATAAAGAAGTACTTTGGGCTACATCTAAACCGTTAAATAGAGCCCAGCCTTTTAATCTCTACCATCCAAGCTACTTTAATTTGAAACCTAATTTATTTATTTTTCTTTTGGTCAGGTCTCCCACCAGCTGTCTTACCCACACCCCCAGGCTTCTTCCGGCCGAAAGCTGCATCTGTCTCCTCCCACAGTAGGCTTTATTTTGAATCCAAATAGCCCATGCTCTTCTGCGCTTCCTCACATCATCCACATCTTCGACATGTCTGCTCCGCTCGCTGCTCCCCTCCTCGACCTAATTGAATCCTGCATTTCATTTCATTCAAGTGCCTGCTCGAAGACAACTCTACCGACTCCAGCAAAAATTCACGCTTACCCCCCCCCCCCCTTCACTGCGTCATCGCCGCTCGCCCCCTTCAATGTGTCATTTGACAGCATCAGCTCGGCTCTCCATTCTTGCTCACCCCCTTCACTGTGCCATCGCCAATTGAAAAAAGGTTATCTCCTTCCTTCCCTCTCCTCTCTCTATCTCTCACTTCGTTGGCAACATTTCTTCACTTTTCCTCTGCAGGATCAAACTGTATATACACATTTTTAGCTTACTTCCTTTTCTCTTTACAGGATCTAGAAATAGAGCAACATTTAGCTGGTCCACATCAATGGAATCAAGTGATACTCATTAACAACGAATCAAGTGATCCTATATATATATAGTGAGCTTTGTCATGTTTTCTCTTTCAAATTCATTATTCTTTTCATTCCATCTGTTACAACCCAAATCAATCTCAAGGAGAAAATATTGTAAATGGATCGTAATATTGATGAAAGGGGATTACAAGATAACTGATCTTGCCTAAGGGCAACAGCCCTGAACAGCTCGACCTTTCGGCGAGGGGAGAATCTCCTGATTCAGCCGCACAAAACCACAAGACACACAACATTCAAAACATAACATAACTTAAATCTGAGCCCAATTATTTATAGGAGATATAATTGGGAAAAATTACATAAATTCCTCTAATATAAAATAAGGACACATCATTACTCCCTCCTCCAAATCGAGCTTGCCCTCAAGCCCAAACATCGTGAGGGTGGTCGATTCATCTGACATCTTTACCTCGCGTCAGAACAACTCTCGATAGCGCATCGCAGCAGCTGGAACTTCGGCTAGTAGTGGCGGCACCATCCAAAAAATATGCCCCGAGGGAACGGGGTCCGATAGTATTGACGAAGCGGCAGACAACATCAGTAAGGTGGCCGGAGAAACAATGTCCCCTGGCAAGAACGGGTCCCACGATGCGGCTGTAGCGCGTCGTAGAAAGGCGACAAGAGGAATTACGGTCGGCAAGAGCGCCAACAATATGACCGACAATGGTGGCTGAGCAGGGGCCGACAAGAGCAGGATCGGCGGCGCAGGTACTTGCATCGACGGGGACGACGACTGTTGTGTGGCCGGAGGCAGTGGCGGTGAAATAGTGGTCGGACGAGCATGCAGAGGTGGTAGTGGCGGCGGAATAGTGTCGGATGAGCAGGGGCTGTGACAGAACAACAGATGGTAGCGTGTGTTCCGTTGGCGGGGGTGGTGGAAGGACATCCGCATGTGGTGGAGACGGTTCATCGGTTAGTGAAGGGGCCAGAGGGCATGGGTCGTCGCGGCGAGCAGCTAGTTTGGTGAGATTGACATTCACGGTTGCCACAATCGTGGCCATCTCGGCAGCAGAAGATGTGAGGATTGCGTCAAGTCTTGTGAGCAATGCGAGAGAGGCGTCGCTAATGAGCATGATGAAAGTGTGTCCAGTAGAAAATTACTTTATAAAAAAATTAAAAAGATGATTAATGAAAAAATATAAAATAGGAGGAGTGACAGGAAATCAAGGGGAGGGGGGGTGAGAGTGAAGAAAATGGGGAAGTGAGTGGACCCGAAATATAAATGTGGTGAGAAGTAATTAGTGGGGTGAGAGTGAAAATTAACGGGGGACACTAAGTGGAGAGAGGTAGTTCAAAGTCAAAAGAGTGGTGGTGTGCTCGAGGCAGGCGGTAAAAAAACAATGATGTTTTTTATTATGGAGGGAGGTAATAAACAAAAACTAAACAGGGACGTTAAAGATTGGAGGGCAGCGGATCCGAATTCTCTGGAGTTCAGGAGAAATTCCACGGATCAAACGCGCGAGAACTCCTGAACTCCATCAATTCTGCGGTTTAAAAAATTTATGCACTAAAAGACAAAAAACGTAAAGTAAAAATAATTTTAAATATAAAAACCAGTGGAGTTCACGCGCGTTGGATTGCAATCCAATGAGCGAGAACCCCCAAACTCCACCCAGGAGTTGTCCGTGCACTCTAGGGGAGCTGGTTCCGAGGGCAGCATGCTAGAGAGAAGGATGGCGTGAGACAGTGAATTGGACAGGAAAAAATGAAGAAAAAGACAAAACAAAACGTGGGTGGATGGCTATCAAGTAATAAAGTAGACGGAAATGAGAGGAGCTCGAGGAAGGCAGTTCAGGCGAAGGAGACACGAAAGAACAGAGAAGGTGGTACGACTAGAGGGGGGTTCTGCTCACCGTGCGGAAAGGAGAAGATGGGGCGAAGCACGTAGGAGGAGGGGAGCAACGAGGGCATTTTGGAGGACGACTGGTGGAAGAGCGGTCAGCTGGGATGGAGTTGCGCGGTGAAGAGTTGGCGGCCAACGAGGGGTATGCGGTGAGAGTGCAGAGAGAATTATTAAAAGATTAAAAAAGAGGAGAGAAGTCTGCAGACAACAGATGCGAGCAAGCGGCGATGGTGCAACAGTGGGAGGCTGAACGACGATACAGAGCAAGCAGGGCAGAGTGGGAAATGGGTTTGGCGGTGATTGGCAGAGGAGGAGGTGTAGTCAATGATGGTTGCAGCTTGCGGGGCCGATGCTGTCGATGATGGAGGAGCGGACGTCGCAGCCGAGGTCGACGTTGGCGGATGAGGAAAACCTTGCAGGCTGGAGGAAGGAATGACTCTGATACCTTTGTTATGACCCAAACCAATCTAAAGGAGAAAACATTGTAAATGGATCGTAATATTGATGAAGGGGGATTACAAGATTACTGATCTTGCCTAAGGGCAGCAACCCTGAACAGCTCGACCTTCTGCCGCGGGGAGACTCTCACGATTCAGCCGCACAAAATCACAAGACACACAACATTCAAAAACTTAACATAACCTAAAAAAATTTGATGCAATAACTCCTCATTTGTATTGTGCTTCTTTAACTTCAGGTGACAACATTGGACATAACATGAGAGCAAGTAAACAAATTTTTAATGTATTCAATTGAACATAACATTTGCATTTTATTTATACTTTTTGGATCAATTCTTTGTTGTAGGATTTGCAATCCTGCTATAGTCAGACCTAAACAATGTGTCCTCCATGAGTGCAGGTAAACTATTATATTTCAATGTTATTTTAGCTTTTGTCTTCCACTAAATGCGGCCTTCGTGAGTACACGTGAAATTTTTTTTTTCAACAAGTTTTCTGATCCCTTATTCAGTGTTCAAATTGGACATAACATTTGCATTTTATTTATATTTTTTGGATCAATTCTTTGTTGTAGGATTTGTAGTCCTGCTATAGTCAGACCCAAACAATGCGTCCTCCATGAGAGTGGGTAAACTATTATATTTCAATGATATTTTAGCTTTTGTATTCCACTAAATGCGACCTTCGTGAGTACATATAATTTTTTTTCAACGAGTTTTCCGATCCCTTATTCAGTGTTACGATTTCCAACGTGCTCTGAAATCCATCGCACCTCCCATCGCACTTGTGCTTGCTCGGCTCCATTCCAACGTCTTCCTTAGGTAAGCCTTTTGTTTTCATTTTTGCGCTGGGGTTATCGTTGTGCTCTGTAATCCATCGCTTCTCCCTTCCAACCCGTGTTTTCTCGGCTCCATTCCATCATCGGATCACCAGTAATGCTGGCCGGGTACTAACGCGCTTGGTTGTAGGGTCGGAGTGTAACGCCCCCGGCTTTTCTGTGTTTTGTTTGATCATTATTTGGCGTTACGATGACGCGTTGTCGGCTTTTGCCATTGTTGGAGCGTGATCATAGCTCTTTAGGTTCCTTTAGTGGTCCTTTAGTAGCCTATTTGCAAGATTCCCCAGCTAGCCGGAGTCTATTTTGGTGACTCGGTTGAGATTCTCAGGGAATGCTTGTGTTTGGCTTCGGGCAGTGTTAGCCCAAGTTTTGATCGTCTGATGTTGTTTTCGACTTCGTCGTTGTGTTTGTAGCTGTGGTGTTTAGCTACGGTGCGAGTTTTGTCGAAATCCGAGATCATTTATTTTTCGCGTCGTTTCGACGTGCGTTTTGTTAGCCGGTAGTGGCTACCCGTTTGTTGTGCGTGGCCTTGTGTGATCGAGATTGGTAAGGCCGGTGCTTGTTTTGGGCTAAGCATGTTTAGCCATTTATGCTGTGTATGTATATATGTATATGTACATAAATTTTGTGTGAGCTGTGTTAAATATATATGTATAAATATATATAAATGTAGATATATATATATATATATATATATATATATATATATATATATATCTATATATGTATATATATGCATAAAAATATATGCTATATATATTAGCTAGCAGAGGCTCAGGTTGGCTGCCCAGCTTTGCTCCTCTTTAGCTTAGTGACTGTTAACATATATATATATATATATATATATATATATATATATATATATATATATATATATATTATATTATATATTATATATATATATATGTTTGCTTTATGTGTGTTGGCTGGGAGTAGCATAGGGGCTCGGGTGGCAGCTTCAGCTAGCCTTTTCCTAGTTTGGTGGCTACTTTATGTGTGTTGGCTGGGAGTAGCAGAGGGGCTCGGGTGGCAGCTTCAGCTAGCCTTTCCCTAGTTTGGTGGCTAATAATATATATATATATATTATAATATATATATATATATATATATATTATTGTTTAGCTGGATGTATGTAGCAGAGCTCGGGTTAGCTTTTGGATAAGCATCAAAGCTTGCTAGTGGCCAAATATACTATTATAAATTAAGCATTAGTGGGGCTAAGTGTTAATATTTTAATAGCTTAGTGGAGCTAGATAGTATTATAATATTAGCTAGTGGGGGTATATCCCAAGACTTTTCTTTATCTTCTTCCCCATTTCCCGAAGCTAGCTCAGCTTGATAGCTTCCAGCGGAAGGAGCAGGCGGGAGACGGAAAACCTGTTGCCTTGACCGGTGGTTTCCGGCGTTCTAGTGCTCGGTTTGTCCGGGAAATTTCAGTTTTGAGCTGCTCTCGCCGAGATCTTGCTTCCTAGGTATGTAATTTAGCTTTTAGGGCTGTCTTTAGAGACCTGAGAGTTTCAGGTTTCTCCTTTTTTCTTCCCTAATGCTCCAGCTTTGCTTCTAGGTGGCCGGACTTGCCACCGGAGCTGTAGATTTGAGGTTTCTTGCGGTTTACGGGAAGTTGAGGCAAGTGGCTCCCGTGCTCTTGCCTATTTGTTTGTTTTAAACCTTGCTTAAATTTTTTCTTTATTTCTGTACAAATGCTAGATCAGCCACCTCGAGCTGCCTTATTTCTGTTGTCTTTCCTTTTAATTATCTCGGCAAGGATCTAGTTTAGCAGCTGGTGTTTGAGTTTTGGCCTAAGTTTAATGGAGTCTTATGGCTAGGATTGCTGCTAGGTCGGGTGAGGAGAAGCAGCATGAGCCTTGGAATTAATTTTCCAAGGCTCTGCTCGTCCGGTGTTGAGAAGAGCTGGGACGGGTGTAGAAAATTTCTAAGTATCCAGGCGTTGAGTGAAGGCCATTCACTCAACGCCAGGTGTTTTTTTGCGGCTAAGGGCCCAAGCGTTGAATGAGGTCCACTCACTCAACACCGTAGTTCTTTTTAGGCTAATGTTATAGCCTTGGGATGTGAGCTTCTTTAGGGCTGTTAGAAAAGTTTTACCTTCCTGAGGGGGATTTTGGGGGTGTTCGGCTAGTTTTTGCATGCCGACTCGTGGGCTATGACCAGAGGGGGTGTTGTTGTTTGGACTCTGAGGGGTGAATTGTTTGTGCTAAGCTATGGCCACCACTAAGTTTGTACACTGTAGCCAACTTGTTGGGTGTGTGGACCCTGAAGCTGCCACCGGTTGTGTTTTCACCCTTGAGTATTTTTGGGGTCTGGTTGTTGGTGTTGGACACTGTGGCCACCCACTCTAGCCCCTTATTTTTACACCCCGGTCATTTGCCCACAAACCTAGGACTGTTAGTTTCCTTTTATCTACTTTTGGTTTCTCCCTGCTTTTATTCTGATGCTTTATTACTGCAGGTTGATTCTCTCCAGAGCAGGTAGTTTTTGTGCTCACACTTGGTGTGATTTGCCTTTATTTCCCTTTTTGCAATAATTTTTTCTTTGTCCTACTTCTGTGGTTTAGTACTTTGTTGCCGGGTTGGAAAACCCTTCTTTATTTTTAGTGTTCTGACACTCCTTTCTTTGATTTATTTTCTTTGCTGAGGCATTTCTTTTCTTGAATGCCTCAGGTCCAGGTTGTAGCCGATTGAGCGGCTGATTCCATTTGCTGGGTCTTGCTGGCAGCCTCCAGGGTAGCAGAGTTGCAGATCATTCCCTTGTGAGGTAGTCATTTTTTTCTTTTCTGTATGGACATACACACTCACCGGTGGGTTCGTGTCGGGTTATCGACGCCCATCGGTGGCTTACTTGTTTTGCTAAGTATGAATTTAAACTACTATTTTTGCCCTCTTGGGGTTGTTTACTTGCTTCTGGGAAAGATTTATGTTAGGTTGCATGTTAGGTATTTTAAAACTCTAAGCTATTATATGTACCTCATGCATAACATGTTTGCCAACTAAAGCACTATTTTCTTAAACTGCGTAAAACATCTTTTAATATATATATTATACTCACCTTAGGTGTCGTGCATTTTATAAGTGGTCTCTGGTGGACCCTTATACTCATTTAGGGTGTCAAATTAACTGAATCAAAGTATTTTTCCGCTGTAGCATATTTATATTTTTCTTAGCGTGGACTAGCTGATCCACTGTGCTGAGGGATACGACCTTCAAACAAACTGGTTTTCTATTAAATTAAAACTTGTGATTTATGGTTTTGGTGTATCGCCTGAGCGTCGGCAGTTATCCCCTGCTCGACGTGGCATCACAACACGTATTTTCCCTTATTCTGATACTTTTTAACCTCGGGGAAAATGTGGGTCGTGACAGTGGGTATCAGAGGGAGGTTGTCTTGACAATTGGTCGGGCAACCTGTCCTTTGATTGCATTAGATGTTTAGCTTCATAAGCATACACTCACCGATATGTCATCAGCATGTCTTGGCCGAAGCACGAACACTACACTCATAAACATAAAAAAGTATACGGGGCATATTATGTAGTATGAGATGCATAATATGTGTTCGTATATGGATCCACCATAGGAGGCAACATGCGAGGGTTATCTAGTATGGGATGCATAACCTCACCACATGGATGCGGCTAGCACGTTTTTCTTTTTCGTTGCATGGGAATGTTATGTAGTATGTGATGCATAACATTTTCATGTGTGCGCCGCCCATGACATGCATTAAGGCCTTTTTAGAATGCATAGCACGACATGCATAGCATAACATTTCATAAGCACAACGTGTCAGACTAAAGATTTGCATGATGACATATGTACACACATGATTTTGAGTCAAAACGAATATAAAAGCATGCATCAATGATGTAGGCACATGAGTTAGTGTGATGGTAGTGAACCATCTTAGGTTAAGCATGACATCATCATTATAAAATAAATCCCAGAGCAAGGTTTGCAGTTACAATTCATATTTAAGTATGCTTGGCTGTACCGGGTAGACTCGTTCTAGTATTTGGGATGAGTTTTAATTAGGATTGGTGCGATTATAGGATTGTGAAGCGTCCTGCGACGCGACCGACTCCCCAATCTGCGGGTGAGTCTTCGGGATCCCAGAGCGAGGCCCTGATTGAGAGCTTGCGGCTAAGTAACGAAGCCTTGACAAGACAGATGGTTGACATACAGAGCCAGATCCAGTCGTTGGTAGTAGTAGTGGCAGGGCAGGCTCAGAGAGCTCAGGACCCCGTTGGGGGTGTAGCTGTTCCTCCTCCTCCTCTGGTACCTCCTGTTGTGGTGCCACCGGAGATGACGTTTATTTCTCAATTTCAGCGACTTAGACCACCTACCTATGATGGAAAAGCGGATTTCATGGTTTTGGATGATTGGCTGATAGCAATTGAGGAGATGTTCTCTTATTCTGAAGTCACTGACGATCAGAGGGTGATGATCGCTGCTTATCAGCTCAAGGGTCTAGCAAAGACTTGGTGGTTGCGAGAAAAGGAAAGCTTGAAGGAAGGATGTTCTTGGGAGACCTTTAAGGAAATGCTACTGAGGAAGTTTCTGCCCTCGGTCGAGCGGGACCGGTTGATGAATGACTTCCTGCATTTGAAGCAAAGGAAACTCACGGTTAGCGAGTATGAGATTGAGTTTAGCAAATATAGTCGGTTTGCTCCTGGACTTGTGAGTGTTGAAGCAGACCGGGTTAAGCGATTTCTGAGTGGGCTAAGAAGCGACGTTCAGCAGTTAGCAAATGCCTACGGAGCAGTCAGTTATGCCGGAGTGGTGGAAGCTGCTTTGAAAGTTGAGGCCATTGAGAATGCTAAGTGCAGAGGCCAGCAGGTGCGGCAGGACAAGCGGAAGTCTGTTGGGGGGGGGGGGGGAAGGCCCCAAGGAACCTGATGCAGTTTCAAGAAAGAAGACCAAGGGGGCGTGTAGCTTCTATGGCCGGCCAGGCCACCCCTTGGAGAAGTGCTTCAAGAGATTGGCAGCGCAGAAGAAAGAACAAGTTACTGCTATCCAGGGTGCTCCTAGAGGGGATGTGGTGTGTTTCTTGTATGGAAGGAAGGGGCATGATGTGGCCCGCTGTTGGTCGAAAGATAAGGTTTGCTTCCAATGTGGGCAGAAGGGCCATCTCAAGTCGAGGTGCCCTCAGGCGCAGCCCGTTCTTCCAGTGGTTCCTTTGCAGGCATTGCCGCCACCCCCGCGCGTGGATAAAGACAAGGGGAAGTTGAATGTTATCTCTTCAGAGGAAGCGTTGACCTCGACCCAGGTCATTTCAAGTTAGCTTTCTTCCTAACTTGAATTTTCTGCCTCTTGTATAGTTTAGCTTTTGTTTCTCCTTAGTTGTGTGGATTGCTATATAGGGAGATTTAAGGGAAAAAACCGTTGGGCGCGCATTCTTTTTTACTCTGGCGCCACCCACTCTTTCGTTGTTAGGGCTTTTGTGGAGCGATTCCATTTGAGCCTAGATCGTGTTGGTGGAGCTTTCAGCGTCAAGTTTCTTTTGGGTGATTCTATGATTTCAGAATTGGGTATTCAGGGATGCCCAATCTTGTTGGGAGACTTTCTAGCCAGGGCAGATCTGATAGTGATTGATCTAGAGGACTTTGATGTCATCCTAGGCATGAATTGGTTGTCCAGATATGATGCGGTTATCCAGTGTAAGGGTAAGCGCTTGGATTTCGTGAGGGACGACGGTCAGCCTGGGAGCGTTTTTGCCGACCCTGTCCAGGAGTCTCCGATTGTTTCTGCGGTACGTGCTTGCAATTTTCTTGTTCCGAGCTGTTTTGCCTGTTTGGTCTCTCTAGTAGGGGCAGATGTTAGTATGCCGCGGTTGGAAGAGATTCCTGTTGTTTGTGAGTTCCCCGATATTTTTCCTGATCGACGTGGCATCACAACGCGTATTTTCCCTTACTCTGATACTTCTTAACCTCGGGGAAAATGCGGGTCGTGACACAGAGTCCTGTGTCAGATTGCATTCGGGCGGAGCCTCGTGTCGGGCTGCCCGTGCGGAAGCGGGAGATGCCCGCCTGGCTGCAGATGAAAGTGGGCTCATCCCGCTCGAAAGGGAGCGCAGCCGACGCGAATGTGGGCGTAGCTCCCCGTCGCCAGCCGGATATTGTCGCGCCTTGATGCGAATGCAACCCACATTAATGCGGGCGCAACCCGCAACGACCCGTCATGTGCAGGCGAAACCCGTCGTTGCTGGCCGGATACTATGGTGCGTAGCCATAGGGGCGGAGCCCCGTTTCGGGCACTCGTATGTATATATAACTTTGTAGACTAGTCTGTGATATCTATTATGAAAGTACAGTTACTTTTATGCATAAAGTTGCTACATAAATTATCACTCAACTTAAAATAAAAACAATCATTCTCACAGAATGAGTGACGCGTCGCCTATAAAAATGTTTCTATGAAAACAATCATTTTATGAAAAATGTTCACTCCTCATATAGTCATATACATACACATTCATATAAACAAACAAACATATACAAATTTATTTTAACTATTATCATTTTTAAATGAAAAAAATGCAATTTTGTTTATGCATAACTCCTTATTTACCCTCATTCATATTAATATTAAAGTTCAAAGCAAATCATAAAGAAAAATGAATCTGAAGAAATTTACAGCTGTAAAAACTATATAAAGTTGCAAATCAAAGCGGTAAAAAACCATCAGAGTAAGCAATTACACTTTTCTTTGCATGTCCTTTATGCAAGAGGCACATGAACAAAACATTGTGATGAAGAACAAAAAAAATTTAGATCCTTATAAAATATTTGAATAAAATATGTGCAGAATATATATACACACATCGTTTAAGATGATCAATATCTTTGCATATTTTTTAGGGTATTATCAAAATATAAAATAAATACTAATAGTATATTTGTATGATAAATAATTTTTTTTATATTAGAATAATAATAATAATAAACGGGTTGTAGTTCAGTTCTGTGTCGGTTTGGTCCGGATCAGGTCTAAAATTTTTGAAACCGTTCGAGACTTGCATGTTGTGGTTCCGGTCAAGATAATAAAATGATGGAACCATACCTGAACCAATGGTGTTCACGGTTCCAAAATTCAAACCGGAACCTGAATAATTAACGAACAGTTCGATCCAATTCTTTGCGGTTCTGATTCGGTTCCGGTTTTATTTATGTTAACCGCAAACCCGCTATTTGTTAGTGGCACCCCAAAATCTCATAACTTTTCGCGCATTTTCGAAATACGTCATGTACATGCAATTTCAAGAAAAGTTCTCAACACGAAAGTTGTGATCTCGTCGAGATCTACAACTTTCGTGTTGAGCACTTTTCCTGAAATTACATGTACAAAACGTATTTCGAAAAACGTGAAAAATTAGGAGATTTTAAGATACAACTACCCTATAACGAATTGCGGTTAACAATCACTTTTTTTTTTCGTTCTTTTTTCTCCGGATTCGCTCATGTATTCAGCTTAAAAATTTATGCCAGATCTGCTTCTTCCCTCTCAACCGATTCCCCTGCCACTGGCCGTCAGCCTTTCGGAGCCTAACAGAGTCGTTGAGCCAGCCAATGGCGGCGGCTGTCGTCGCTGCTCGTCGTACACTTCTCCGCTGCTCCTCCGTCCCGCCGCGGCTATCCACCGCTGCTAGCCCTAGGGGGTGCATAAGCTCAAGTAACTCCCTCCCGGCCAATTACCCCTCTCGCATCTCCCGCCGAGTGCTATCATCAAGCATCTCGAGGTATTATTTTCCCCGTTTCTTCCCCTTCATTTTCACTTACAATTTCCTCTCGCATCTCCCGCCGAATGCTTTCCTGTTATCCTTCGAATCATGCTGCTGCTCCTTTTGGATTTCGACCTAGTTTACTGAGCCCGATGGTTGAAGCTTGGCTTCTTAGCATTCAGATGGACTTCGAGTATTGATGCTCTACTTTGTTTCTTTAGTTTACACTAATTCGATCATTTTAGGTTTCGAATTTTACACACTTCTTTGACTTTTTGTAGTTTTTTGGTCGAGTTTATTTCGCTTGTTTGATTAGGAACTCTGGTTATTGATTGTGTAGGCTTCCGGTGGAATTGAGTTCTATGCAGTCGTTGATGCCATTGCACAGCGCCACTGCTTCGGCTTTGCTTACTTCGAAGCTTTCTTTGAAGCCTGGGAATTGGGCGTGGCTGTCAGAAGGTGCTTCTTTTTCTTTATCTCTAATTAAGCTTGAAACTTTGGTTTCATTTTGAGTTGGATTTACTTCCAACTCCTATGATGGGATTTGCGATGGAAAAAAAACCAGTTCCTAGGTTTGATTGAAATTTCTACGTTCTCTAGTTGTATTAATTGCTATTTTGTTCCTTTTGTGGCATTTGATAATAGTAGTAGCCTAGAAAAGGAGAGAAAAGTGGTGTTGGGCATGCATCTCCATACAGTGTTTCACTAAAGTTTATATATAACTTAGTATTTCAAGTAGCTGTGCTGGGTAGGAGTAGGGGCAATATGTTTTGAAGCATGGGAATGAGCCATTTTCATCCATCAAAATATATCCTTGACAACATGAATGTTGGGGATTATGTTTCAAAGACATGCAGTTGAGCTGGTTTATTAACTCTTAAGTTGATTTTACTTCATCAATTCTAGCAATTTATGTGTTTTGTGGAAGGACCGAGATAGAAGCATTGTAAATATGAAAATAACTTTTGCTCCATTTTCAACTATATGAAACTTCCAAATTAAAACATCTTCGCATGAAATAATGGGTTTGTCGACTGGTCTCTGCGGAACTTGGGATGGAGTAGAATAAGGATAGCATAACTTAATCCCTTCGCCGCTGAACTGCAAAGCCATTTTATCCTCAGCTCTTTAGTGCTGTATAGGTCATCGGGAAAACCACAATGAGAGTTTTGATTTAAATACATTTGGAGAAAATGGATTGCCATGGGTTAAATAAAATTTTATCCCGAGCTTCTTCTTCGAAGAAAATTCTTCTAAAATCCTCATTGCCATTATCACCCACTTTCATCGTGTGTTGCCATACAAGAGGGATTTCTGGGGACCTATTCTTTTTCTAAAGGTTAACAACAACAACAACACTCAAGCCTTTATCCCACTATAGTGGGGTCAGCTATATGGATCCTTTGTCACCATTGTGCCTTATCTTTTGTCATAATCTCACTAATGCCTAAGTACATCATGTTTTTCCTTATAGTTTCATTTCAAGTTTTTATTGGTCTACCCCTCCCTCGTTTAACATGCCTAGTGACTAGACTCTCACAATGCCTAACAGGTGCCTCTAATAGTCTCATTTGTACGCGTCCAAACCATCTTAGTCGAGCTTCTCGCATCTTCTCTGCAATTGGTGCTACTCTTGTCTTATTTCTGATACATTCATTCCTAATTAACAGGAACCTAATAATTTTCTAAGGTTATGAGAAACCTGTTCTTTTTCTATGTTTATGAGCAACCTATCACAAAGTTAAAAAACTAAGTAAATAAAATAAAACAAACTTGGTTACAACCAAGGAGATATTTCATTCAAGATCCACTTCTTTGAGCCAAAACACATGGAAACTTTGTCGTTTGCTTTGTTCTTGCTAATGAGACCACTTTGAATGGTATGATATTGTAGATTGAAGTAGATGCGTAATGAAGATGGTGTATGAAATGTAACTCTTGTCTTGTAATGTTTGCTCTTAAGACTGAAACTGGAGATGCAAAATATGTATTTACAGGTAGGATAGAATCAAAATTAAGTGGTTAATTAAGGCTTGCCGATTTTGAGAACCTAACATCTTCGAGATAGACATTTAAATGGAAGCGTGATTAATTTTTGATTTTAGAAGAATCAATTCATAACTAGAGTAAGATGGGGCATTTTGCTGTCTGATTTGGTAAGGTGACATCAATTAGGGTTCTTTCAATTTTGAGAAAGATTAATTAATAGCTAGAGGAAGATACAGGACAGTTGCTCTCTGATTAGAATTAGGGCTTGTCCTACAATTATAATTTCATTGCGCAAATTCCATCCAAAACAAACGGACCATTAGGGTCTGTTCAGTTGGAGAAATTTAGATCAATTCTAATTCCTACAAGAATTGGAATTGATTTGAATTTTGACGCAGGACGAGTGTACGGGTGATTGATGCACGAAGCCCTATACCTGAAGCAATATCATTGTTTGATTGAAGAAGAGAATTCAATTTAGAAATTACAACTCTAAACTATATCAAAGCAGAAAAAAAACATTGATCAAAGGTATTGCATTATCAAAGCCAAAATAGACTGGATGTCGACATATTGATATTGATCAAAAGAAAAATAAAACAGACTCTTTAACATTAAAGAGCTGAACTGCTGAGTCAAAGCAAAAAAAAGGAACTGATCAAAGCAGAAAAAACTGAGTGGAGTTGATAAATAAATAGGAACTATTGATCTGCTTGGTTAAAAGCATTGATAAGCTTGGAAAACAAGAATTGATCTACTCTTTTCAAAGCAAGAAAATAGAAGAAGCAAAAGTGATGCAGTGGTAAGGTAGACGCGGAGGTGGACTCGCTTAATGCAGTCCTAGATGCTATGACGTGTATTGAAAGTGCACAAGTGGTCCGCTAAAATTGCAAATAAGTAATTATTTATTATGAATTAACAGCGGGTGCACATGCAGTTGCAAACAATTAAATAACGGAGGACAAAGTATTAATTTTGCAAAACGAAAGAAGCGCAATTACTTTCAAGCAAGTGCACAAGAAACCCTGCAAATCACACGGCGAATAATACTAGTAACAATTAAAGTGAACATCCACTACACAGTATAGATGCCAAAACAAACAACAGTGAAAGACAAGACTTTATACCACAATTCACACGTGTAGGCAGCAGCGGTGGCGGTGGTTGGCTGACATCCGTGGTCAAAGTAAGCGGTGGTTGTGCTGGAGGTAGGGCTGGGCTGGATGTGGTTTGGAAGGACTGTGAGAGGAGGTTGTAGGAAGTAATAGGTGAGTTGTGGAGTTTGGTGGACGTAGAGGGCAGGGGATGGACTGTTGGGCTGGAACTGGGGGGGGGGGGGTTGGTGTAGGGGTGGTTGCGGGTTGGGTGGTGGTGGGGCTGAAGTAGGCTGATTGTGTGGGGGTTACGGGTGGAATGGGGCTGTAGGGAGAGGGAAGAGTCGGTGGTGTAGCAGGGAGGAGGAAGGGGTTGCTGGGGTGGAGGAGATGGCCGACTTGGTAGGCGTCTGGATGGAGGAGATCGGCCGGAAGGAGAAAGCAACAGACCGAATCGGGAAGGAGAGGCAGGCTTCAGGCGATCTCGAGATGGGGGAAGGAGGAGAGGCGGCGGGAGGTGTCTCCGGCGTCACACCGGAAGCAGAAGAAGAGGTGGCAGGATCCGTCTTCGCACCGAATCGGGACCGAATGGGTTCCGGAAATCTCCAAAACCATCGATATCTCTTTCCCCAAACCGCTGGTTATAAATAACCCTAATTAGGAACCACTGCCTCATGTGAACCGCTGACTGCATAGTACAAATCAAATAAAACTACCCCGATTGGATGGCTAGGATTGTTTGGGCCGATCGGGGGTTAAATACATCCCAGAATAAAAAACATAAAATACAAAAGTGACTAGAAACGATCATCCGGACGCGACTTCGGGCTCCGATCGCCCGTCCGGGCAGCGGATCATCCAGACTAGAAACTCCAGCGACCTTTGTTTACCTCTCCACCTCCTGCAGACACTGTTGCTCATCAGGTCCGCCATGCTATTCCCAGTGGTCGTGGAGACCGCTCTGGTGGTCGTTGCCCCTCTAGATATCTCTGTTCTCACTGCGGCAAGGTTGGTCACCTTGTTGATCGCTGCTGGATCAAACATCCTAATCTTCGCCCTGCTCCGGGTGATACTACTTCAAAGAAGACTACTTCTCTTGCCATCTCTTCGGGTAATGCTAATGTGGCAACTTCGGGTAGGTGGCTTATTGACTATGGTGCTACGAATCATATGACAGACAATCCTCATCTCTTTTCTCGACTGGACAAGTTGCCTCTGGTTTTTATTGCGGATGGTTCTCCATTCCCTGTGTGTGGCTCTGGAGTAGTGCATGTTACATTGTTACTACTTCTCTTCAACTTACAGACACCCTCTACGTTCCAACTTTTCCATACAATCTTCTTTCTGTTACTTCTCTCTGTAAACAGCTAAATTGTACGGTTACTTTTACACCGTCTACTTGCTCTTTTAAGGATCCTTAGTTCAAGTAGACAATTGCTACTGAGACTGAAAGTGGTGACTTGTTCTACCTGGACAATGTGTCTGCTTTATCTGCCTCCACTATTCTTCTACAATGACATCTTTGCCTTGGACATACTCCTCGTCTTCTTTACCAACTCTTCCCTGATCTACCTTTGGGAGACTATTCTCTCAGTTGTGAAGCCTGCCAACTCGGCAAACACCATCGTACATCTTTCCCAGCAAAACAATGACGTAGTTCTTCTCGTCCTTTTGAGCTTGTCCATTCTAACATTTGGGGACCGGATCTGACCCAGTCTGTTTGGCGGGGTAGTCTGTATTTTGTTACTTTCATTGATGATTTTTCTAGATGTATTTGATTGTACTTGATGAAAGAGCGTTCTGAACTTTTTTCTATCTTCAGTACGTTTTATAATAAGCTGTGTAATCAGTTTGATACTACTGTTAAAATTTTATGTAAAGATAATGCCAAAGAATACCTTAATCATCAATGCTCTGCGTTTTGTATGCATCACGACATTATACATCAGACTAGTTGTCCTTACACCTCCCAACAGAATGAAGTTGCTGAACGCAAAAATAACATGTTCTTGATGTGTCTCATTCTCTTCTCACTCATATGAGTGTTCCCCAGTCCTATTGTGGACATGCCGTTATTCATTCTTGCTACCTCATCAACCGAATCCCTTTTTCTATTCTAAACGACAAAACTCCTTTCTCCATTCTGTATCCTGATGCGATACCGTTTCCTTTACCCATACGTGTCTTCGGATGCACAACGTTTGTTCACTTTCCCTCTCCAGGGCGTGACAAACTCTCTACTCGCTCAGTTAAGTGCATTTTTTTGGGCTACTGTCCAACACAAAAAGGATATCGGTGCTATGATCATCTTCTACGAAAACAATATGTTTCCGCAGACGTCACTTTCTTTGAAGATACTCCTTACATTTCCTGCACTACTCCACTTCCACCTTTTGATGACGCATCTTCTCTATCCATTATCTCTGCTCCTCCACCTGAATCAGTGTCTCTCCCTTCACCAACTATCTTCGAGTCTCCTTCTGATTTTGCTTCTCTCCCTGAGCCACCACTGATAGTTCCCGGGCCAGCAGTCGCTCCAACGGAAGGATCTGATGCTCCAGCAAAGACAGATCTTGATCCGCCAATTGCTCTTTGAAAAGAAGTTCAGACATGAACTCAACATCCTATTCATGATTTTGTTTCCTATGCTCGGCTATCCACTTCCTCCAAGAGCTTTGCTCTCGCTTTCTCAGCATGTCCTCCCGACTACCTATCAAGTGGCTCTTCATGTTCCTCATTGGAAAGCCGTCATGGATGAAGAAATAAAAACTCTGACTGAGCGGGGTACTTGGACTCTTGTCCCTACCCCTCTAGGTGCTGATGTGGTTGGCTGTCGCTGGGTTTTTGTAATCAAATTTCTTCCTGATGGTACAATTGATTGTTACAAGGCTCGACTTGTCGCCAAAGGTTTTACTCAGACTTGCGGTGTGGATTTCTTTGACACTCTCTCCTGTTGCTCGGATTATTACAATCCACATTTTTTTTGTGTTGCTATTAACAGTGACTGAGAGATGTCTCAGTTGGATGTCAAAAATACTGTTGGGTCCATTGATCCCAATGTCTTGAATTTGAAAAAGGACTAACAAAATAATGTATACACATGTTGTGATCTAATTTGTGTTTAAGGTGAATGATTGCAGTTTGTCCTGATAAGCTATGATGTGACAGGTAGCCTAAGTAGCTAAGTCAGGTAAGTTCTTACCTAAGTCGTGGAAAGACAAATAACTGTCTAAGTTCACAGACGTTGAGTGAAGATCAGTCACTCAACGCCAGATGACTTATAGCGCTGAGTGAAGCCTATACAGTCAAAGTCAAGACAGTGACAAGCTGAGAAAATGGCCAAGTCCACAGGCGTTGAGTGAAGTCAACTCACTCAATGCCATACAACAAAAGGCTGTGAGATAGGCTAAAGAAGTAAAAGCCTGAAGTTGGAATGAGTTAAAATGTGGCTAAGTTTACAAACGTTGAGTGAAGTCAACTCACTCAATGTCATGCTACTAAATACAGAAAATTAACTAAGGAAAGCGTTGAGTGAGGCGTGTTCACTCAACACTCTCAACGCTTATGTTGCTGAATATGCAAAAAATTGGCTAAGGCAGAAAGCGTTGAGTGAGACATGTTCACTCAACGCTCTCAACGCTTATGTTGCTGAATAAGCAGAAATTTGGTTAAGGCAAAAAGCGTTGAGTGGAGGTTACTGACTCAACACTGTCAACGCCTAGTGAAGACAGAATTTTGTTTAAGGGGTTTAACGTTGAGTGATGTTTACTCATTCAATGCCAAACAACTGAAAGCTGATAAAGCAAGATTGGCGTTGAGTGAAGCTGAATCACTCAATGCCTAGAATCAGACTTAATATTCTAAGTAGTTTGACGTTGAGTGAAGGTGACTCACTCAACGTCAAGAGACAGTGAATCTATCTAAGTGTTTTGGCATTGAGTGATTATTACTCACTCAACGCCTATTCTCCGATGCTTGATTTTTGGCTAACTCCACAGCTGATGACGTCAGCAAGTCAACAAGTTAATATATTTCAAATAAGTGACGGGATAACTACAGTACGCGACAAAGGTTGCCGCAGACCTACTGTACGACAATTGACGTTAAAGCAAATTTGCAGCCAACATTAAATGTGTGAGACCCATTACTAAAAGAGTCGTTGGGTCTCAATAAATAAAAGAAGTAACAATTGTTCTTTTGTCCCTGCCATTGTTGTGGAGCTATAGAACAGGAAGCTCAAGCTGAGAAAGAAAAAGAACAAGTCAGCTGTTGAAATCAACATCTTCAACAACAAGATAGCTGGTGTCATTCTCACCTGCACCGGCAAGCTAGCTCAGAGTATCTTCTCTGAGCATATGGTAGCAGCCAAGGGCCGACCCTTGTTGCAGGTTCTTCACAGTTCCAACAACTCAAGCACCTGAAAATCTTTGTCAGGAAGCTGTGAAGTGAAGAAAACTTGAAGAAGCCGAGATCTGAAAGAAGGCTCACGGGACTATTCCTCAGGAGTCAAAGTTAGGGCTGAATCACCTCAGCCCAGGAAGAAGAGAAGGGCAGAACATGGTTCTGCAAGTTGCTTCTAGCACAAGGATCATTGTTGCTGTGAAGAAGAGAGGGCTGAGCTTCTGTCTCAGTTCAGGGAGAGACAGAGCATTGCTCTGCAAGTAACTTCCAGCATAAGTAATTACTTGTTGCTGTGAAAGTAGTTAGGACTAAGTATATCTTAGTTCAGTAAATGTAGACTCAGGAAATAATCTCATGTAGTCATTGTTGGGCTGAGTCTATCTCAGTCAAGAAGCTTGACATGGAGAAATATCTCTTGTATCAAGAATATCCATCAACCCACTTTCATCCAGTAGAATTCAGTTTACCTGGATCTGAGCTGTAGGTACCTGAAAGGGTACTGAGTTGTAGGAGTGCTGCAACACTCTGAGAGTAGGGCTGTGTGCCTGAAGCTGTAGGGTTGTAGAGCCTGAGTTGTAGGCCTTAGAAATAAGGCTGAGGTAGGTGATCAGTGGATCACTTAGCTGTAGGAGCTCTGCATGGCTCTGAGGTAGGAACCCTTGTGGTTCTGAGTTTGGATTCTGTGAAGAATCTGTGTGTAAGGCTGAGGGCCTGAGGTGTAAACTCTTTGGAGAATTTTGGAGAAGTGCATAGTCTAACAAGACAGTTGGATATGTGAGAGGGAAAGTGGATGTACCCAGTTGGGGAACCACTATAAATATCTGTGTTGTGTTGTGTTGTGTTTGTTTTCTTTGTGCAGCGTAAATCATCTTGAAAATAAAAAATAATCAACCACTTAAGCAGCAAACTAAAAGAAAAGAAAAGAAATAATAAAGAGACCAAATACATTTCTTTATGGTGATTTACAGGAGACTATCTATATGGAGCAACCTCCTGGGTATGTTGCTCAGAGGGAGTGTCAGGTCTGTAAGTTAAAGAAGACAATCTATGACCTTAAGAAAAGTCCGAGAGCTTAGTTTGAGAAGTTCAATGAGGTTATGTCTGTTGTTGGGTTTACTCGAACTACTGCTGATCACTCTCTGTTTATTCGCAAGACCTCGGCTGACCTAGTTGTTCTTGCAGTCGATGTGGATGACATTCTTCTTACATAGGATGATAAGAAGGGCATTGACCTGGCAAAGAAGCATATTCTTAAGTATTTTGTTACAAAAGATATTGGGTCTCTCAAGTACTTCCTGGGGATTGAAATCTCCCGAAAGATTAATTCTATAGTTCTTTCACAGCGGAAGTTCTCCTTGGATCTTTTGAAATAAACAGACCTTCTTGGGGCTAAACCTGCTTGGTGTCCAATGACTATTGGTGATGACAAGTGCTGGAATGAGGATTCACCTCTCCTTGAAGATGTACCAGATATAGACGGCTGGTTGGAAAACTCATTTATCTGACAGTTACAAGACCAGAAATATGTTATATTGTAGGAAGGGTGAGCCAGTTTATGCAAGCTCCTAAGGAGCGTCATCTTCAATCAACTCTAAAAATCTTGGAATATGTGAAAAGAGCTCTAGGAAAAGAGCTTCTGTTTCAGAAGAATGGTCATTTGAGGATTGATGCTTATTCTGATGCTAGCTATAGAGATGATAAGGAAGATAGAAAGTCCACATCTGATTTCTGTACCTTCGTTGGAGGAAATCTGGTCAGTTGGAAGAACAAGAAACAAGCTGTAGTTTTCAGGTCAAGTGTCAAAGCCGAATACAGAAGCATGACCTTGACTACCTATGAACTGAAGTGGTTGCGGACACTTATGCTTGATTTGAGAGAAGTTTATGATCATCCTCTTTCATTGTTCTGTGACAACAAAACAACTATATATATTTTGAGGAATTCAGTTTTTCATGAAAGGACGAAGCATATTGAAGTTACTGTCATTTCATTAGAGAAGAGGTGTTGAAGAATCAGATCTGCACTCCATTTGTCACCTCTGATAAAGAGCTTGCCGATGTTTTTACCAAACTAATGTATTCATTTTCAGATGTCTGCAACAAGCTGTGCATGGTTAACATATATGCTCCAGCTTGAGGGGGAGTGTCAAAACATATGTTGTCCGGGCAGTTAGGCAGTCAGCTTTGGCGGATAGGTCTTGGCAGTCTGACGGACAGATCTGACAGACAGACAGTCTAAAGTAGCATTCTGTCCTTGACAGCTTGGCAGTGTTGAAGCTCGTGAGAACCTGTGCTGTTAGGCGGTCTGACGGCTAGCACTGGCGGACAGGATTGACGGACAGATAGACTGGTCTGGCGGTCTGTCGATGTTTCTAAGATAGCTGTGCGGACTGCTGAGGTCAGATCCAATTGACGGTCAGGCGGTTAGTACCGGCCTAACCGCATGAGATACTTCTATATTCTTACCGTAGCTGTACTCCTTGTTGATCAACCGAGTCCAGACCGCAGTTGGTGTTCGTTGTTCTCAAGCTTCTCTTATGTTTTGGCGGTTAGACTTTGTCTAACCGCAGACCGCAACTTTATCCGTCGGTTAGATTGTGCTAACCGCTCCTATTGTTCTGGAAGCAGGCAACTCCTCAGTCGTGGAGGATAGATGATAAACTAGAATAGAGTTCTGTAGTTGTACAGATAGTTATTTTCTAACCGCTTGTTCTGAGCGGTTAAGATTTTGTGTAACCGCCTAGTCGCTTGTGACAGGCGTTGTTTATTCTCTCTTATTTTCTCTCTCTTCCCCCTTTTTCTATAAATGGGGGGGGGGCATACCCATGTATTATATAACTTTTTAGAGTAATAAAGTTCTGTTATTTACCTATTTTTTCACACCTTTCAAACATCCAGAGTCATCGCTGGCAAACGGTGGATGCGGTGCTGGTCCTCATTTGGAAAATTGAGGCTGAGTTTGACAGTATCCAGAAGGGCGTGGTGTCGGAAGATTCACAGGAGTGTCTCCTCCAACTTCGTACGATGTTGGAGAAATTAGTGTTGATGGAGGATTTGAAGTGGCAGCAGAGAAGTAGGGCTCTGTGGCTTGAGGGGGGAGATAGAAATACTGTATATTGTCATGTTTGGGAATCAGCTAGGCGGTGAAAGAACATACGATGGGTGTTGGGTGAACTCTCCTGTGGATATTCAATGGATGATTATTTCTTTTTTTGAGGCTCTGTTTCGGTCTTGCTGTCCCAGTGAGGATCAGATTGGCTCTGTTTTGTGTTCGGATTGGCAGGCCGTGACTGCAAAAATGAACTTAATGCTCTACCGCCCATTTGCCTCGTCGGATGTGCATGCTGTTTTTTTCCTTTTGGTCCCGTTGAAGGCTCCAGGCACAAATGGTTTGCCCCCAATGTTTTTCCATAAAAATTGGCATATTGTGGGAGAGAAGGTACCTATTCTGGTGTTGAATTTTTTGAACAAACATATCTCTTTTCCCACTTTTCATGATACGAACATGGTGCTCATCTCGAAATGTGGTACCCCCACATTATTACCCCAATTTCGCCCGATTAGTCTGTGTAATGTGATTTACTGCATTGCAGCAAAGTGTATATCCCTTCTCCTTAGGCCCATCATTTATGGTATAATCTCCCCCTTCCAATCGACGTTCATACCGGGCTGGCTAATTACAGACAACATTTTGATTGCTTAAGATTAATAACTGCCTTCGGGCACCGCCTCGGTTGTCGGAGGGTTGTCTTGATATCAAGTTGGATATGACCAAAGCTTATGATAGGGTGGAGCGGCCTTTCCTTGTCAGGGTGTTTGGGAGACTGAGTTTTAAGGAGGACTTTTTTCTCTTATTATATTGTGTATCTCCTCTCATGTGCTATCTTTTCTGATGAATGAGGAGCGGTTCGGTACGGTTCGGCCTGAGCGGGTGCTTCAACAAGGTGATCCACTTTCCCCCTACCTGTTCATCATGTGCTCGAAATATCCTAGTAGGATGCTGGCTCGTGCGGAGCGGGACAGGAGGATATGTGGCGTGTCACTGGTTGTTTGCAGAAGATACTCTCATTTTCTGTGGTGAGCGCAGGGTGGAGTCTCAGGCTATTTCTGACATTTTGGGTGTTTTTGCAGTTGTATTTGGGTTGGTGATTAATTTTAGCATATCATCAGTCATGATTGGGACCTCGGTCCAAGAGGAGCTTGCGGTGGTCCGGTGGATATTGTGGCTATGTTGGGTATCAATAGAAGTGTCCAGCATGAGATGTATTTAGGGGTACCAGCTACTGTCGGCGGCATCGCTCTGCTGCGTTCAAATGTATTAAAGATCGTATATGGCAGCGGATTCAGGGATGGAAGGTGAAGATGTTGTCTTAGGCAGGAAGGGAGATCCTCATTAAGGTTGTGCTTACATCCATTCCTACATATGTTATGAGTTGCTTGAGGCTTCCCCGATCTCTTGTTGCTGAGAATTAACTCGCTTTTGGCGGGTTTTTGGTGGAAGGGTGGGTATGATTATTGCTGCTTGTGCTGGAGATCGTGGAGTGCGTTATGTTTGCCAAAATCATGTGCAGGGATGAGATTTCGGTGCTTGTCTATGTTTAATTTGGCGCTCCTGGTGAAGTAGGCATGAATAGTTTTTCATAGACCAGATTCATTGGTCAGTTCTGTTTACCGTACCCGCTACTTCCCGATGGGTGATTTCTTTGACGTCAGTTTGGGTCCCTGCCCTTCTCTTTGTTGGGCTAGTATTTTTGCATCTGGGGAGGTGCTGGTGGGAGTTTTTCTACTTGTTGTTTGATCTTGGTAGGATATACGAATCTGGACGGATAGGTAGTTGCCACGCCCTTTGACCTTTCGGGTGTTGACGACCATGCCGACTGCTCCATGCCTGGAGCTTGTTGCTGAACTTATGTTGCTTGATGGGCAAGTTTTGGGACCATGTGTTGGTGAGAGGTCTTTTTTCTGCAGAGGATGCAACGTTGATTCTCTCCTTGCCTGTGGGGTGTGCTCCAATTTTGGACTGGTGGGTTTGACATTACTCTAGCAATGGGTTATTTTCTGTTTGGAGCGCTTATCACTTGCTTCATCAATCAAGAGGGGCATCTCTTCTGTTGGTCTGCCTGATTGGAAATTTAGCGGCTGTTCCCCCTTAGGTGAAGAAATTTTTATGGAGGCTTGCTTGTGACATTCTTCCCATGGGGGTCAATCTTCGGTGCCGCCACTTGATGGTTGGCCTGTACTTCTGTGGGCACTTTGATGAGGATGTGCGGCATGCCCTCTTCCGTTGTCGGAGTGTGGTGCCTTCATGGCGTTATATTGGAATCCTGAGGGTTGATTCATGTTGGAGTGTTGGATCCCCAGAGTTCTGGATTCGGGAGGCGTTCTGGGTGCTCTCGCGCGACGCTTTTGCGCTGTTTGCTACACTAGCTTGGCTCTCTGGTGGAGAGAGAACAAAATGGTTTGGGATGGGGTGATGCAACCCGTTGTAGTGACGGTGATTTTTGTTCGGTATATTTCCTCTGCTTTTTCTGAGACTTTGCTGGTGGGGGAGTTCCTGAGCCTGACTGGGACTTCCATTTGGGTTCCCCCTGTGGATGGTGGGATAAAAGAATATTTTGATGGTACTATGCGTCGGGGTCTTGACAGGGTGGTGATGGGAGTTGTTGCACGTGATTCTGGGAGTGCCTTGCTTGATTGGCAGGTGAGTTGCGTTCCTCATGTTAGTTGCCCGACAGTTACGGTGGCTTTGACGACTCGTCTGGCACTTGATCTTGCCTTGTCGTGGGGATGGGATATGGTCACTTTTGAGGGTGATTGTGCTCCTATTATTAGTACCCTCCAGGGGGAGTGGTGCCTTCGTTAGTGGATTGGCCTATTGTGTTGGACATCTTGGATTCACCCCGAGGCTGGCGTCATTCTCATTCTCTTTTGTGTGTCAGGATGTTAATCGGGTGGCTCACGCTGTCACTGCTATTTCCTTTGATGAGCCATCTTGTTTACCCCTCATGTGCTTGATTTGTTGACTATGGATTTACATGAATGAAAAGTTTTTCAGTGTTTAAAAAAAGGTTAATTTTAGTTAGGGTTTTTCCTTAATGTAGGGATGTTACTTGAAGTTGATGTTATGCCATTTTAAAACCACTTTAAAACTATATATATATATATATATATATATATATATATATATATATATATATATATATAATTGATAAAGTTGATGAGCTTAGTGGTTGCTCCTCGAAAATACCATTGACATGCTTATCGATAGCCTTTCTCGAAAAGACCATTGACATGTGTAATGATAGTGCACTATAGTAGGTTTATGAGCTCTACTAAAAACTTTTTCACTTTTTATGAATTTTCATCATTACTTTTAATTTGGGGATATAGTGTAATTACATAAATGTGCATTTTTTTTGAAATATATTATAGTATATGTTAAGTCATTTGAGTAAAAGGAAAAGGCCATTTATAACAATTTTGAATGTTGCACCAAAGTCAAGTTTTTCCCTATAGTAGTGAAAGATATATAAAAATTACATTGAAAGAAGTTCTTTGAAGAGTCCATGCTCCTCGTATAAAACCATCAAAAGCATGAGCTGTCTGATCTTTATATGAGGGAGGAGAGAAGGAAGGTGATAAAATTTTTTTCCTAGATCTCTTAAATCTATTCAAATAGAGGGCCTAGTGGAGAGAGAAGGGATCCGGTAAGAGAGTATTTTTTATTTGCATTTTTAGGCTTTTTATTCTTCATTTTTTATCTATAAAATAATGTTGCAAAGTGTTTTTCTTCCTTTTCAATTTTGTCGCACTGGCGGAGCCCAGTACTGTGTACGAGGGATGCTTGTGGGATGGTACTCTGGTTGCGCACGTGTGCACCCAGAGCTTCCATAGATGGGTGGCCCCCATTCACAACCAAGAGCATCCGTGCTCGGGCGTAACCTGTGCATAACTTCTACTGTATGTGTATATATATACTATATTATAAAAGAAAAACTTGGGGTGATCATGGTTCTCTGAAATAAAGTCATCAAATGAATATGAGCCCTTAAATTTTAATCTATCTGTATGTGTGTGTGTAAACTATATAAAATGGAAAACTTTTGTATTGTTGTGGTGTAATGGACATTATAGAGCTTATGGGCGTTTGGTGTTCTGTTCTGTGTCCCACACCGTCAATTATTTAGCGGTTATATTATTATGGGTCTTTAGGTATTGAATCGAGTTGTATCGAGTTGAATAGTAGTTACTTGTTATTAGTGTGATAGTGTTTTAATGTTTCAAACATTTTCTTTAGATGGGGTATTTACGCTCATGCCATGGGGGTCCTATATATTGGTCCCCTTAGGTCTTGTATGGATATCAAAGAATGAAATTAATTTCTCTTTCTCTCTCAAGCTCTTCCCTCTCTTTCAAATTCTCTCCTCTTCTTCCCCATTTCTAGGGTTAGGGTTGAGCACGGCTCCCCCATCTTCCTCCCCCATCACATTCTTTGCGGGTTGAGCTCAACTCCCCCTTGTATCTCCGCCTCCACTGCCACCTCCGATGAAGTCCGAATTGGGCATGCAACAAATTTGGTATCAGAGTTAGGTTAGGGTTGAGCACGACTCCCTCTTCTTCCTCTCCCTCGCATTCTCCGCGGGTGAGCTCGACTCCCCCTTGTATCTCCGCTTCCACCGCCGCCTCCGATGAAGTTCAAATTTGGAACACAACAAATTTGGTAATAGAGCCTTCTTTCCTTCGGTGCCACTTTTCTCCACCATCCACTGCCATCAAAGTACTCGCCCCTTTTCCCTAAGGTTTTCACGGGTAGGCCCCTATGGTCTACAGTCGACTTGACCTCATCCAACATTCCCGCTCCCGATTCCTCCACAACACGTAAGCTGTAGCACACGACTCCTTTATCTAAACCAACGACAACGTTGCCTTCCTCTGGCTCGATACCACCGCAGCTTCGTCTCGTTTCACTGGATCGGTGCTCACCTCACTTGATTGGTCCAGACTTAGATGGAGAAAGACAATGCAAGCAGGCCGAGTCACTGTTCTTTGTTCTAATGTTCTCCCATATTGAACCCGCGCCATTGGTGCTTTCCCTCCTCGCGTTTGCACCTCCTAATCAATGTCATCCCATCGTCTACTGCTGTTGTTTAGGTATCGAGCCCAGTGCCAACACACATACCTTCTCCCTTCCGCACCAACATCGTGGGTCCAATCTCTCGAGACCCGCACTACAGTTCCCCCTTATCCTCAAACCCATTAATCCCAGTTTCTATGAGGCGAGCGGCAACAAAAAGCTAAAAAAAGAGAGTTTCATTGATTAGAACTTTCCCTAACCTGCGGGCAACCTGCTTTCCCTTTCACCTTAGAACCTACTCGAAAGTGTGGTGAGACCCCAGCAACTGGTCCTTGCCATTGTCTTCTCCCTGGTGAACCAACCCTCAACACTTACTAATTAGTTCTTTCCCCTGAACACTTAACTGAGTTTAATCCATTAACTATTTATGTTGTACATGAAGCTAAGCATAGTCGATGAGGCCATCCTCCATTCGTTGATGTTTTCATATTATGCCTCCATGTCACAACTCATTGCCAACATTTCCAATGGGTCGACATCGACGACTGCTCCATTGAGGCCGCCGATTATGTTGCGACAGCCCCTGCCACCGTTGGACCCTGTAGGATACCTCCATACACAGCTTGGGGTGTTCACGAACCAAATCGAATCGAATAACATATCAATCGATTCCAAAATTGAGAAAGAATGCAGAGATTCTGATTCGTCAGAATATTTGAATTTAGATTTGGATTCAGATTCATCCCAAAATCTTAGATTCGAATTCGATTTCGGATTCGGGCATGGAGAAGTTTAGTTTGTACATAAAACTTATATTATGATTTATGAGAAGTTTAATTTGTTAGATAAAATTTATTAAATTATTTTTTCTACTATTTGCGAATCCTTTAACGTAGATAATATTACTCAGATTTGGGTTCGAATTCGAAAAATACGAATTTTAATCGAATCTTCACGAATCGGTTCCCAAATTTTTCCCGAAATATTTGGTTTGTGAACAACGTTATACGCAGGTTTTACCTTCCCTTCACTAATTCCACTAGCACACTCGGCACTCCAACCGACTCCTGCAGAAGCTCTGCGGCTCTCTGCAATTCTTGTCACCCAACCATCGCCGTCAGTTGTTCCCGCCATGCAGTTTACCCCACTGACATCGTCGCATCCAAGCCCCATGATGGTGTTGTCCTAGTTTGTGTCACCTCCACCAATTTCCGTGGTCACCATCTCACGGCCTCTGCTTCGACTACCTGCCCTAACGTCCCCTCTAGATTCATTCCTTTCGCAAAACATTCCCCAGTCGGTGGCGCCGCTTCTCATCGCCGCAACTCACCTACATCCTTATCTTTCGTCTCCATCGACCGTCCATCAGACCCACTCGCCCCGATTCTAGCTCCACCCGACAGTCACCCCTCCATAAGTGTTTTTGCCATGCCAACACCTTGTAGTATTTTATGACACCTGTAAGCATGCCGACACCCCGTCTTTTGATGTCTGTTGCTTTCACTACAACGACGCGCTACTGAGAGGTGTTCTCAAGGGAAATCAAAGATCCAGTTGCTCAGGTCATCCAAGACCGTTCGATATTGAAAGGCAAGCCCGATTTGAAGACCGAGTGGAATGTTATGAATCCCACATTGTTAGTTATCTAGCCATTATATTATTATGAACATTTCAGTATTGAGTCGAGTTGTATCGAGTTGAATTTTATTAGTTGAATTGTATGAGTCGAGTCGTATCGAGTCAAGTCGTATCGAGTCAAGTCGTATCTAGCCGAGTCGTATTGATTCAAGTCACATCGAGTCGAGTCGTGATTACATGTTATTAATGTCTTAGCGTTTTAATGTTTCATGCATTTTCTTTAGATTGGGTATTTACGCCCATGACAACAGGGTCTTATATGTAGGCCCCCTTAGGTCTTGTATGGATATCAAAGAATGAAATCAATTTCTCTCTCTCTCAAATTCTTCCATCTCTCTCAAGCTCTCTCCTCTTCTTCCCCATTTCTAGGTTTTGGGTTAAGCACGACTCTCTCTTCTTCGTCTCCTCTCGCATTCTTCGCTGGTTGAGCTCGGCTCTCCCTTGTATCTCCGCCTCCACTGCCACCTTTGACGATGTCCATATTTGGTACACATGTTCCTCAAAATATTTTTCTAGAGCTCCTATCCCTAGTACGTAGGCTACCACTTGACCTGTCAGCGTGGTTTTCGAGAGGGGTTGCCACTAAACTTGTTCAATAACAACTTCATAATAATTAAAAAAAGCTGCCACATTGAAATTTTTTTATATGAATATAGTACTGCATTAGAATCCAAGTAGGTTGGTTGAAGTGAAGAGGCGCGACAAGGATCTTATGTGATCGTAAAATACCATTAAAACTTAAAGACAATTTTTACCGTACTACAATTACATCAACGATGATTTATGGTTCTGGGTGTTGGACAGTGAATTGTGTACATGAGAAAAAATGGGAGTTGCGAAGATGAGAATGCTTAGATGGATGTGTGGACATACGAGACTGGATAAAATTAGGAATGTGTATCTGGGATAAGACAACAATGACACCAATTACAGAGAAGATGCGAGAATCTCGACTAAGATGGTTTGGACACGTATAAAGGAGGCCATTAGAGGCACCTGTTAGGTGTTGTGTGATTTTACTCACTAGGCATATTAAACGAGGGAGGACTAGACCAATAAAGACTTATGTAAACGAGACCGAAATTAAGAGAAAAATAAATCAATTTTATTAATTTTTTCAACTTATACAACTTGGTTACATGTATACATACACTAATATAGGAAGAGAAAAGAGGAGAGAACTTCACTCCTATAATGTGTGACTAAAGAGAGATTTACATGGGCCCCAAGAGTGGGCTTTTATCATTTTTCCTTAACACTCCCACAAGCTGGAGCGTACAAGTCGTAGGCACCAAGTTTGGATAAGAACTGATAATATAACGGCCGAGAGAGAGCTTTAATCAGGATGTCATCAACTTGTCCAGTAGCGGGAACATGATCTAACTCTAACTTCTTTGATTGAACTTTTTCTCGAACGAAGTGACATTCAACTTCAATATGCTTTGTTCGTTCATGGAATACGAGATTTTTGGCAATATGTATAGTTGCTTGACTGTCACAAAATACGGTCGTCGGAGATGAGAGGTTGAGTCTCAAATCATTTAGAAGACTTTCAAGCCAGGTTAGCTCAGAAACAACCACTACCATGATACAGTACTCGACCTCAGCAAACGAGCAAGCAACAACAGTCTATTTCTTGCTACGCCAGGTAATAAGGTGTCTACCAAAGTATGTACAAAAACCAGTTGTGGAACGCCTATCATCAAGAGAACCCGCATAGTCAGCGTCAGAATACACAACAAGAGATAGAGAGGTAGATGGTTTGTAAACGAGTCCTTGTCCCAGAGCAGTCTTCAAATATCGGAGAATGCGTTTGACGGCTTGGAGATGAGATGTCCGAGGAGCATGTATAAATCGACTCACAACCCCCACAACAAATGAGATATCAGGTCGTGTAACTACCAAATAAATCAACTTCTCCACCAAGCGTCGATAGTATTCTGGATTTGTAAGCAGTGGGTCAGAATCAGACCCATGTGCAGAGGAGTTTGATTTATATCTATAGGGGTGTCCGCAGGTTTGCATCTTGAGTAGCCGACATCTTGATGAAGATCAATGCAGTACTTCTGTTGGGATATGACAAAGCCATCAGCTCGTCTTGCGACCTCAAGTCCAAGGAAGTATCGAAGATTTCCCAAGTCTTTTGTCTAAAATGCTGAGTTTAAATGTTGTTTGATTGTTTGTATCCCTATGGAGTCGTCGCCCGTAATCAGAATATCATCAACATACACAAGGAGAATCACAGTGCCTGTTGGTTGATGACGAGCGAAGAGGGAGAAGTCTGTCGGGCTCCGTGTAAAACCAACTTTGTGAACAATCTTACTGAATTTCTCAAACCAAGCACGAGGGGAATGTTTGAGATCATATATAGACTTTCGAAGAAGACATACCCGAGACTCCCCTGTGGTCTCAAACCCCGGATGTTGGTGCATATAAATAGTCTCCTGGATATCGCCATTAAGAAATGCGTTTTTGATATCCAACTGATGTAAGGGGCACTTACAATGCACGACTAAGGAGATCAGGACTCAAACGGTATTTAGCTTGGCGATCAGGGAGAAAGTTTCATCATAATCAAGTCCTTGTTGCTGAGTGAATCCCCGGGCTACGTGGCGAGCCTTTAAGCGGTCAACAATCTCATCTGGAGCATGTTTGACAACAAATATCCACTTACAACTGACACAGGACTGGCCGGGAGGAAGAGGAACTAGATCCCAGGTCTGGTTCACCCAGAGGGCAGTCATTTTGTCATCCATGGCCGCACGCCACCCCGGGTGTTGAAGAGCTTTCTGCACAGAGTTAGAAATAAAAATGGAGGAAAGAGAGGTGACAAATTTGAGGAGTGATGGAGAAAGGCGATGCAGCGATACATAATTCGCCAAGGGATGAGCCGTAGAGGTTGATGCTGAATCGTCTGGCCGCGGGATGATATTGGTAGAAGGGAGCTGCTGTAGGGGACTAGTCTTGGATGAACGACAAGTATAGACATGAAGGGCCTGTTTGGCTAAGCTGTGGCGGTGCAGAAAGCAGTGGTGGGAAATAGTGGTGCATGAATCAGCTGTTTTGCAGTGGTGGAAAAATTTATAAAACTGTTTGGAAAACTATACTTGCAGTGCTGTGTGAAACAGTGATACAAAATTAAACAGTGGTAGTAATAATTAAACAGTGGTGCACTCGATTCACTCACGAGCGTGAACGATTCATTTTTGACCGATTCACAGCGTCTCGAGTAGGGGTGCAAACGAGTCGAGCTCGACAAGCTTATTTATTCCAGCTTGAGCTCGAGCTCATGAACTTTATTTTCTTATTTTTTTTAAAAATGTATAAATAAAAAGCTCACTAGCCGGCTCGCGAGCTCATGAACAAGACTAGATGAGTTCGAGCTCGACTCGTAATCGATCTCGAGCTCGTCGAGCTCGAGTTCCACATGCTCGAGCTCCACAGGCTCAAGCTGGAGCTTTTTTCGAGCCGGCTCAACTCAACTTGCACCCCTAGTCTCGAGTGACCCACAATAAATATCATTAAACATTTAACATTAATTAATTATTAAACATTAATGTTTTAATTAATTATAAAAAAAATTACATGTTAATATAATTTATTAAATACTAATTAATTATGTTATTAATATAAATTTTATATAATATAAATAATTATCAATATATATGTATATAAATTATATTTATTTTTTATATATTTAATATTATATAAAATATTAATTATAAAATATTTTATAATTAATATTTTATATAATTTTATATTTAATATTATATAATATATTATATAAATTTAAGCGTTGCAGCCCTTTTTCAGGGATGCAGCGCTGTGCTGCCACCGTGGGCGGTGGCTTCTTGTCACCGCCCACACCAAATATTTGTTTGGCGGGGCGGCAGCAAAATCAGCGACATGCCGCTGTGCTGCCGCTCCGCTAAACAAGCCCGAAGAAGTGGTTGTGGTGGAGTTGGCGCCGGGAGTGGTGAAGGAAGAAGTGGGAGAGACGGAGTCGTGACAGGAAAAGCGGGACGAGCAACATGGATAGGTAGAGACGGTGTCGAAGGAGAGGAGTGAAATGGTTGATCCTCAAGAAAGGTCACATCTGCCGAAACGATCAGCTTGACATCAGTAGGAGAGTAGCAAATATAGCCCTTCTGAGTGCAGGAGTAGCCAACGAACATACACTTGGTAGCGCGAGCAGCCAGCTTATCAGTGGGTGGACCAAGAGTGTAAACATAACATACACAACCGAAGATATGAGGTGTGAGGGAGAACAGAGACTTGGAAGGAAAGAGGAGACTAAACAGAGAAATGAAGTCAAACATGGAGGAGGACATGCAATTGATTAGATGACAGACAGTAGAAACAGCAAAATTCAGCATTCTGTGGGTACCTGCATTTGAAACATGAGTGTTTGGGCAATATCATGAAGGTGACGATTTTTTCGCTTGGCCATTTCGTTTTGCTTGGTGGTATAAGCACACAAAGTTTGATGTAGAATGCCGAACTCGGTGCATAAATTTGAGAAGGTGCGACTAGTATGTTCACGAGCGTTGTCAGTGCGAATTACTTTTAACATAGTCGAGAATTGCGTACGCGTCTCAGTAATGAAAGTACGAAACACAGATGTTAGTTCAGTACGATCATGAAGTAGATATAATCAGGTGAGACGCGAGTAATCATCTATAAAAGTTACAAAATATCGATATCCAAAGATACTAGGGATTTTATAGGGCCCCCAGATACCAGAATGCACCAAAGAGAAAGGAGTATCACTCCGAGTACTTGTAGGAGGGAAAGAAGTACGATGTTGTTTGCCATAGATACACGACTCACAAGTAAACTCTTGCTATGAAATATCGGGAAGAGCCTTCTTGAGAATCTAGAGGGGAGCATGCCCAGGGCGACGATGTCAATCAACAGTGGAGATAGCGGAGAGAGCGGTAGGAGGAATATCCAAGAGATAGAGTCCATTTGACAGCCGCCCTTTACCAATAGTACTCTGCGTTCGACGATCCTGCACAACAAAAGAGAAAGGAGAAAATGTTATACAACAGTCAAGTTCATAAGTAAGGAGACTAACTGATAGCAAATTGAAAGGGGATCCCGGAACATGGCAAATCGAGGAGAGAGAGAGAGAGAGTTGGAGTAAGCCGAAGGCCAGCAACGCCGGAAACCGGAGTGGTGTCGCCATTGGCTACAATGATGAACTTGGGATAGGCAGACTGTATGTACTGATGTGGCTTCTGGGAGGTAATGTGGTGAGTTGTCCTGAGTCCACAATCCAGTGGGGGCTACGAGACAGACGGGATATATCTTCAATGGAGAAAGACGCAATCGAGCCAGACGAGCGGCTGATAACGCCCTGGAGCTGCTGAAGCTGGGTGCGGAGAATGTTGATATCTTGCCGAGTGGTAGAGTCAGAACCCGGTGTAACAGCATCAGTGGGAGGAGGAGCAGCTGTACTAGAAGCAGTAATGTGTGGAGGCAGACCATACTTGCGGTAGAAGGTGGATTCAAGATGACCCTCTCAGCTACAGTACATAGATTTAAAAGCATAATGCCCTGCACGTCCTCATCCCCGAGACGTGTGGCGACCTCCGCGAGCTGGTGATCTACGAGCAGGAGCAAAAGTAGGTAAAAGGGGTTGCTGGAGGAGAGCCGGAGAGTAATTTCCTGGGACCTCAGATGGTGGAGTAACATTGAGTAGCATAGAATAGACATCAGACATCGAGGGTGTGGTAGAGTAGGAAAAAATCTGAGCTCGGACACTGTGAAGATGAGGAGAAACACGAGCCATCATCATGACAATCCCAACAGCTTTCTTTTGTGCCCGTTGTGTAGCGAGATCTGTGGAGGGAAGCTAATGTTGTATCCAGGCCTCCACCAGAGTTTTGGCCTGGCAACGAAGGAGGTCAAATCGCCCGTTGTGCCGGGGTCCAGAGATTGAAGCGCAGAAATGATTTCAAACAAATGCAGTAAGCTGTCTTTGCCAGAATAGAGAGAGTGAAGCTCCTCCCACATCGCCTTGGTCGTCTCATGATACATGATCATGCGGTATGGCTCGGTGTCCATGAATTTGAGAATCCAAGATTGGACCCGGCCGTCATCACGGAGCCAGTCGTCGGTGGGAACAAGGGGAACATCCCGAGTAAGATGATGAAGAAAACCTTTGGTTTGTAGAACCCGACGAACAGAATGTACCCATTCCACAAAGTTGTGTTTCCCACTGAGAGAGATGGTGGTGATCTAAAGCTCATTGTGGATTTCAGGAGAGGGAGCAACGACACAAGCAGGAAGGGAGGATGCCGTCGTGGAGTTCATGGCAACAAGAGAGGAGGGAGGCCTAGATGAGCTGCGGGTAGAGCAAGGTCGCAGAAGACCGCAACGACTAGAAGAGAAACAATCTGCGGCGAGAACAACGGGTAGAGCATGGTTGCAGCGGTTAGAGCAGTGGGTAGAGCAAATTCACAAGAGACCGCATCGGGTAGAAGAGAAACAACCCGTGGTGACAACAAAACGGCAGAGACCCGATAGCCCATGACGAACACCAGAGAGGAGGGCAGATCGTGCGACAAGTGGGCAGATCGGCAGACCGCGCGACAAGAGACCGCAGATCGGCAAAGAGCGTGATGGGGGTCGGTAAGACCAGTTCACAACGACTAGAAAATAAGAGGCCGTAGCGGCTAGAGGAGAAGAGGCCGTAGCGGCTAGAGGAGAAGAGGTCGGCGAACAACAAGAAGGCCGACAATAAGGAATTGCTGATAAGCGGCTAGGGAGAAGAGGCCGCAGCGAGCAGACCGCGCGACAAGAAGACTCCGCGTGACAAGAGAAGGTCAGTAAGGGCAGTTCGCTTGAGAGCTCAACCGATCGGTCCGCGCGACAAGAGAAGGTCGGCAATAGCGAGAAGCTGAGACCATTGGGAGCGAGATGCGGAGACCGCTGGGAGCTGCGGGAAGAGGCCGAACCGGTCTGAAGAGAAGTGGACCCCAGAGGAATCCCTATAAAGGGAGTGAGACGGGGAGGAGAGGGGAAGGAGGGTGAGAAAGGAGGGAGAGAAGCGGGTAAAAAACAGGTAACCGCAAGAGATGCGGTTTAGAGATAAGGAGAGTAGTGGAGCCACAGGATGGGTAAAAAACAGGTAACCGCAAGGGGTGCGGTTTAGAGAAGAGAAGAGCAAGGCCGGCGGTTAGAAGAAGTCTAACCGGGAGGACCTGTTTGCCTCTGATATCATGTAAAAGAGACCGAAATTGAGAGAAAAATAAATCAATTTTATTAATTTCTCCAATTTGTTCAACTTGGTTACATGTATACATACACTTATATAGGAAGAGAAAAGAGGAGAGAACTCCAATCCTATGTTGTGGGATTAAAGAGAGATTTACATGAGCCCTAAGAGTGGACTTTTATATTGAGCTTTTATCATTTTTCCTTAACAACTTGAACTGAAACTATAAGAAAAGACATGTTGTACTTTGGCATTAGTGAGATTATGATTAAAGATATGACACAATGGCGACAAAGTGTTATGCTACCGCTAGGGTTCTAAAGCAAAAGAGGAACTAGGAATGAAAATACGGCTAGGGTTTCGAAAAAGAAGAAGGAATACCTGAAAGTGATAATTGCCTGCCTCCAAAGAGGGGGGAAAATGGGTATTTATGGAGCCCCCTTTTCCCTAGGGCCGGCCGGCCCCATTGAGGGCTGAACCGCACCGGTTCAGCCCTCCCTCTTCTTTGATTAATTGCGGGCTGAACCGGATGGTTCAGCCCGGTCTTTGTCCGGCGCTCCTTTGGGTCTTCTGGCGTATTTGAATCCTCGGAACCGCAGCTCGTCCGGGGCCATAACATTCCCCTCCCCATCAAGAAACAGCTTGTCCCCAAGCTGGTAGTCGGGAAATAACTCCCGGAACTCCAAGAAGTCCACCCACGTGTTGTGGGCGGCTGATAGATCCTTCCACTTAACTAGAATCTCCGAACGGTACTCCGTGCCATGTTTCTTCCATCTGGACAACAAGATATCCTCTGGGCTGGGGCGCAGCTCCCCCGTCGCAGTAGCCTCGGGTAGAGAGGGGAGCACTGTGGCTGTCGCCCCCAACTTCTTCTTCAGCAGTGATACATGAAAGGTGGGATGAATGCGAGAGCCCTCAGGAAGGGCCAGCGTGTAGGCGACCGGCCCCACCCGACGAGTGATGCGAAACGGCCCATAGAACCGTGGGGCTAGCTTCTGATTGGATCGGCGAGCAACTGAAAGCTGTCTGTAAGGCTGGAGTCGGAGGAAGACCTCGTCCCCAACCTGAAAGGTCCGTTCCGTCCGGTGCTTATCGGCCTGCAACTTCATCCGGTCCTGTGCAACCCGTAGATTGTCCCTCAAGAGAGCCAAGGTCTGATCCCTGTCACGTAACGCTCGATCCACGGCTGGCAGAGCTGTGCTGCCCGGTTCAGACGACCGTAAAGTGGGTGGTGAGCGCCCGTATACAACCTCGAACGGGGTGATCCGACTGGCTGTGTGATACGAAGTATTGTAGCAGTATTCCGCCCAGTATAACCATCGAGTCCACGTGCGGGGCTCATCCATGACAAAACAGCGAAGATACGTCTCGACCCCTCGGTTCAGCACCTCTGTCTGGCCATCCGTCTGCGGATGGTTTGTCGTGCTCATGCGTAACTTGGTGCCCTGCAACCGGAAAAGTTCCTGCCAGAATTTGCTGATGAAAGTCGGATCGCAGTCCGATATGATGGAGCTTGGAAGACCATGTAGGCGCACTACCTCCTGGGCAAAGAGATCGGCAACGGTCTCCGCGGTGTAAGGATGGCTGAGAGCGAGGAAATGACCGTATTTGGACAACTTGTCCACTATGACCAAGATCACGGACTTGCCCTGAGACCGGGGCAGGCCCTCAATAAAATCCATCGAAACCGTCTCCCATATCTGCTGGGGAATCTCCAAGGGCGTGAGTAATCCGGCTGGTGAGGACGTCTCATACTTCTGCCACTGGCACATATCGCACTGCTGCACAAAACGCTGTGCGTCCCTGCGTAACCCCCTCCAAAAGACATTGGACCGAAGTCGCTGTAAGGTGCGAAGCACCCCGGCATGGCCGCCGGTCGGGGACGAGTGGAACTCCTGTAACATGATCTCCTTCCACCTGATCTCCTTCCAAGGGGACGAAGCGGGGATGACCACCCTCCCGTGGTAATACAAATGTCCGCCAATCAGCTGGTACCCTGGAATGGCGGGTTGGCCCTGAGACAAGGCCTCCACAATAGGTTGGAGCTCTGGGTCGGTGGCTATCTCCCTCTGAATGTCATCCAAGGACTCGATCAACGGTACCGAGAGGTGGAAGAGAGTGCTCTCCGGTAGGCGGGATAGGGCATCGGCTACCAAATTCTCTTTGCTCTGCTTGTACACGATCTCATAGTCATACCCCAGCAATTTTGTCAACCACTTCTACTGGAGAGGAGATGCTAACCGCTGGTCCAAGAAGTGCTTCAGGCTCTGGTGATCGGTGCGAACTTTAAAATGGTGGCCTAACAGGTAAGGACGCCACAGAGTCACTGCGTGTAAAATTGCTAGCATCTCCTTCTCGTAAGTGGAAAGGCCCAAAGTCCGAGGTGCCAAAGCCTTGCTGAAGTAGGCCAACGGTCGCCGCTCCTGCATCAAAATCGCCCCAATTCCCACTCCTGAGGCGTCCGTCTCCACCACGAACTCCTTGGTGAAATCTGGTAGTGCGAGCACCGACGTAGTCGTCATAGCTTCCTTGAGGGCGGAGAAGGCCCGCTCCGCTTCCTCATGCCAAGTAAAGGACTCCTTGTGGAGGAGCTGAGTAAGCGGTCGAGCCAGCTTACCATAGTCCTTCACGAATCGCCTATAGTATCCAGTGAGGCCCAGGAAGCCTCGAAGTGCTCGCACGTTGGCCGGTCGCGGCCACTCCACCATGCTTTCGATCTTCTTTGGGTCCGCCCTGACCACTTGAACCGAAACCAGATGCCCCAAATATTCCACCTCTGACTGTCCAAACGAGCACTTTGATAGCTTGGCATAGATACTGATGCTGCCGCAGAATGGTAAGAACCTGTGCCACGTGCTCAACATGCTCCTCCCACGACCGACTGTATATCAATATGTCATCGAAGAAAATGAGCACCGATCGCCGTAGGAGTGGCCGAAAGGTCTCATTCATCACGGCCTGGAAGGTCGATGGGGCATTGGAGAGCCCAAAGGGTATCACCAAGAACTCGTAATGCCCATCGTGTGTGCGGAACGCAGTCTTGTAGATGTCTTCCGTCTTCTTCCGAATCTGGTGGTAGCCGGATCGGAGGTCCAGCTTAGTAAACAGACTTGCCCCATGCATCTCGTCTAAGAGCTCCTCTATCATCGGTATCGGGAACTTATCCTTGATCGTGGAATCATTCAGGTTGCGATAATCCACACAGAAACGCCACGACCCGTCTTTCTTTTTCACCAGGATGATGGGTGAGGAAAAGGCGCTGGTGCTCGGCCGTATGATGCCGGTTGCCAGCATTTCCTTCACACTCTTCTCGATCTCTGCCTTCTGAATGTACGGGTACCGGTAGGGTCGGACGTTTGGTGGAGCAGCCCCTTCCTTCATCTGAATGCCGTGATCCCTGAACCTGGGCGGAGGAAGGCCCCGGGGTTCTTGGAACACATCTCTGAACTGGGACAGAAGTACCTGTATCCTCTCTGAAATGTCCGGTGGGCCTTGGGCCAAGGCTTCTACCCCGACTACCATGGCCATCGGTGATCCTTGCTCCTCCAATCGCTGCAAGCTCCTCAAGGAAATCTCCTTCAAAGGTGAAGACCGAATGCCCTGCAGGCAATAATCCTTCCCCTGCTGGGTGAACTCCATCGTCAAACGAACCCAATCGGTGGTCACCCTCTGTAACTGCCGTAACCATTGGACCCCCAACACCATGTCCGAGCCTCGAATCGGAAGCAGGTACATATCTGTGTGGCACACATAGCCCTGCACGCGGATCTCCACCTCCTTCATCACCCCCTCGCACCTGAGCTTACTCCCATCTGCCACCATCACCTGGAAAGCTGCCTCTCTGTCAATTGCCTATCCCACCTTCGAAGCGACTGCGGGGTTGATGAAATTGTGGGTACTCCCACTATCCACCAGAATGGTCACTCGCTCCTTGCCCACCCAGCCAGTGAAACAGAGCGTCACCGGGGCCTCACATCCCTCCATCACCTGCAAGGAGACCCCGAACTCTGCCAAATCCAGATTCGCCAAATCCAGATCCTCCACAACGGCTGCCTCTACCTGGTCTTCCTCGTCATCCTCCTCATGCAACATGAACACCTGGACCTTCTGGCAAGCGTGCCCCTTGGTATACTTCTCATCACAGTTAAAGCACAGTCCCTTCTCTCTCCGGGCCTGCATCTCTGGCCATGTCAACCTGGTTATTGTAGGCCGCATGGGGGGTGGCTGCTCTCGTCGTACCGCCGCGGACGCCGCGGGTGGCCTGGTCGTCATCCGGTTCCGCTGCCTGTTGCAACGCTCCTCCTGGATCCGAGCGATGCTAATGGCATGGATCAGACTGCGCGGTAAGTATGCATGGACCTCGTCTCGCAAGTGGTCCTTCAGCCCTGAGATGAAACAACTCAGCAAAGTCTGCTTGCCCCACGCGACGCGGTTCGCCAATCTTTGAACTCCGTCCGATAATCCGTGACGGTCCCCCGCTGACGTAGTTTTTGAAGGGTAGCCTCTACGTCCTCATACTCCAGCGGCCCAAAACGAGCCGAAAAAGCCTCTATGAACTCCGGCCACGGGGCAAAAGTGCGTCCCCGCAAAAACCATTGCGTCCATTGATATGCGTCCTCCTCCTGATGGAAGGCCGCCAGTTGTACCCACTGAGCCTCGGGGATCTCCTGATATTTGAAAAATAGCTCCGTCTTCTGGATCCACTCCAGAGCGTCCCCTCCCCTGAACTTGGGGAAATTCATCCGTGTCCGTTTGGGCTGCATGTACGGTCTCTGATAAGGCCCTCCCAAACCGCCACCATTTTGTCCCATCACCCCGGGTTGCCCAAAATCTCCTTGAATTCCTCCATGGTTCCACCCCGGATTTCTCCCCGGTCCCATATTGGTCGGACCGTATCCTCCATTAGGCGCGTTTGCTGGTTGGGGCGGAAAAATTCCCGTGGCGCCTCCGAGAGGAACCGCATTTGCCCCGGTCGGCCGAAATAGTCCGAACCCTTGGTGTTGGGGTCTCCATGGCTGCCCCGAGGGCTGCCCGAACCCTCCTCCTTGCCGCAACAGTCCTCCGTGAGCCTGCAGGGGCTGTTCGAACCCCCACGTCGAAGCCGCTCCACCGTCGGACCCCCAGGAGCCTCCCGTGACCTCCGCCGCCCGACCAAGGGGAGCAGACCCGCCTCTGTACCCGCTGCTGCCCTCTGGCGGTCTGCCCGGAAGCCCGCTGGAGCAGAAAGGGCCCATCGGCCCGCGCGCGGCATCCGGCGGACATCCCGCGCCGGATCCGGAGCCCGACGCTCCTGCCGGCCCGCCTCCTTGACTCCTGCACCCCATACTTCCTCCGTTAGGGAAGTTTGTTGCCTCCGTGTCGGATCCCGCGCCGTTCACCGCCTTCCCCTTCAGATTTTGCAAGAGGAGGGATTTCAACTCCTCCATCTTCTCATCGAGGCGTTCTTCCAGATGTTGTTGCGAGTTCTTCATGCTTGCTTCGATTGCCGCTACGGAATCCGTCAACGCCACATAGTTCTCCTCGATGGCGGCCAAACGCGCCGTCTCCGCCTCCGTACGCGTCACCATGGTTGCAGGAAGGATGCTCTGATACCAAATGTTATGCTACCGCTAGGGTTCTAAAGCAAAAGAGGAACTAGGAATGAAAATACGGCTAGGGTTTCGAAAAAGAAGAAGGAATACCTGAAAGTGATAATTGCCTGCCTCCAAAGAGGGGGGAAAAGGGGTATTTATGGAGCCCCCTTTTCCCTAGGGCCGGTCGGCCCCATTGAGGGCTGAACCGCACCGGTTCAGCCCTCCCTCTTCTTTGATTAATTGCGGGCTGAACCGGATGGTTCAACCCGGTCTTTGTCCGGCGCTCCTTTGGGTCTTCTGGCGTATTTGAATCCTCGGAACCGCAGCTCGTCCGGGGCCATAACACAAAGGTTCCTTATAGCTGACCCCACTATAGTGGGGTAAAGGCTTGAGTGTTGTTGATGTTGTTTTTTATTCAAAAATATGTCTTTTTTTTTTTTCAAATTAGTTGCATGGGAGGAGCCCGGTAGTGCTTATGGGTGAAACCCAAAGGCCACTACTTTTGGTGCGCACGTGCCACCCAAAGATTCCACAAATGAGTGGAGCCCATTCGTAACCAAGACCAGTCGTGTGCTTGCATTGCCCGTGCACGACTACTAGCGCGTGTGTATATATAATACATACACACAAAACTAAGATTTTAACTCAGCCCAGACAGTAAAAACAAAATATTGCGGTCCGATTAACGTTTTTTACGTGTATAGACAGACTATAGAGTGTCATTTAGGCTCAAGAGGATCAGGTACAAAACATCAAAAGAGAGATGATAACAACAATCTTAACGCCAAAAACTTAAAATCCGGGGGAGAAAATCAAGGGACTTTGCTATTGCTAAAAAATTCATTGTTTTTTTATAGCAGGAGTTTTTTTACTTTCGTTGATCGGGCATCTGTGTATGGTCAGACGCCTTGTGCAGCTTGAGTACCTTCATTTTCCGTTGGTAATGATCTTAGGCAAGAGTTGTGTTGAAAGTGATAAGTTTGATGTCTAGCTTAAAATTTCATCACGTCACGAGATTTTACCAAAGTCTAAGGCCTGGCTATGGTATTAGGAGATTCCATTTAGTGTACGGCCGATCTATATGCTTCATTTTGTTAAATAGTTGTGCCAAAGTCTAAGGCCTGGCTACTAGCTTTGCCTCTCCAAAATGTCTTCAAGTTTAACATCAATGTATAGGCTCCATTGCAAAATTTCTCTTGTTGCTAATTCCAAAGTCTCAAGTTTTACATGGACAAAAAACTTGTATTTTACCCACATCTTGAACCAGTTCGGGTTCGCAGCCTCTGATCAATTGTCAAAATCTGCAGAATAAATTTTTTGGGTGCTCTTTACGCCAGTTCATATGAAAATAATGGTGGTAAAATTCCATATCAGAAAGCGGGGGAGGGTGGCATGGAAATATTATCTATTATTATTGATGATGAACATTGATTATCCAAATTGTATCACACAAATCACCAACTTTTCTAGGGTGGAAGTTCCTTCGTTGTCAAAGTTGGCATGGCTGGAGGGGGTAGCGGGCGATGGCTGCCACTGTGTTGGAAAAATAATCATGATAAGGATCCCTCCAATTTATAGGAATTTCTGGCTGCTGCTAGCCGAAAATCCCACCTACCCCACTAACTTAGTGGGGAAAAATGAGGGCTAAGTGGGATTGACTGAAGTCAACCCTACTAACGCTATAACCGCACGAACGCGCACAACGCTGCACGAACCACCAAGTCGTGCGCACGCCGCCGCCACGCAAGGCCACTTGGCAGCACCACCGCCCGTCATCGCGCGCCCCCTTGCGCGCCCTTGCACGTGGCTGCATACGCGGCCGCGTGTGCCTTTGTACGTGGACGCCCAACCACACGCCGCCGCACGGCCCCACAATCGCGCGGCCGCACAGCCGCGCGCCTCTACCACGCGGCCGCAATGCCACGCAACCAGTCGCTTGGCCAGCCCCCTTGGTCATGCGACCACGTGACCCCGTGCGCCCTTGCACGCGATCGCCCTTTCGCATGGCCGCCCTTGCAGGCTGCCGCGTGGCGCACGCCGGCCCTCGGCCGGCCGGCCCTCGGCCGGCCGGCCCGCCGTCCCTCTTTGGCCGCACGACCGGCCACCCGGCCGACCCTCAACCTACCGGCCCCCGCCGGCCGGGCTCTGCCGCCAATTAGCTTTCGCCGGCCGGCTCCTCGGCCAACGCCTAACTTCCACCGTCCACAACCTGAGTCGTACAACCACCACTCCCCATCATCCGCATAACCACACATTATAGAGGTGCGTATAATCGAATCCACATAATTGGTGTGTGCATAGCCAGATACATTAATGCAAATATGCGCATAATAAACTATATGATAACGAGAGTGCGTGTAGCAGAAATTCACATGTTAGTGTGCGTATAGCGGAAATGTGCATAGCGGTGTGCATACAGTAAATTATATGGTTATGGTGTGCGCATAACCATATCCATCATGGGTATACACATAGTAATTAAATCTATTATGGGTGTGTGGATAGTCGGAGACCATAACCCCTTAATTACAGAAATGACACCCATAACACCTATAAAAGTGCCCCTAAGGCCTCATTTCATCCCGCCTTGCTTCCTACGCACTAGAGAGCTTCCGAAGAATCCTTCAAAGATCTCCCAACGCGCTCGAAAAAATCCTCGAAGATCCCTTGAAGATTTCTCGAAAGCATTTGTAGATCCCTTGGGGATTGCATCGCGCACATTGCGCAGAGCATATTGCGCCGTGCGCATTTCGCCGAGCGCATTGCGCTAGACGTCGCTGCTCGCAACCAGAACAAGCAACCGACTCCAGATCGCGCCAAGCACATTACTCCCGCTTCCGAGCATCTATTGCAGACTTCAGATCGAGCCGAGCACATCGTCCCCGCTTCCGAGCACCAGCTGCAGACTCCAGAGAGCACGGAGCACATTGCTCCCCATTCCAGCAGTCCAGAAAGTACTTAGTTTTTCGAGTGGTGACCTGTCACCCGCAAAGTTTTTTCTTCTTCTCCTACAACTACTATAACGTGAGGCGGCATGCCGCTCTCGAATTCTCAACTTAACTTGTAACACCAAGAAAATAGTGGAAATTTGGCCGATACAATCCCTGCCTCGTGGTTTTTCCCCTTTCCAGGGTTTTCCACGTAAAAAATTCTCTTGCCAGCCGCCGTTTCTTTCTTGACTGTTCGCACGCTCTAGGACGATTCAATTTTCGACTTGTTTAAGAGCGTCTCGAGTTCAATCGCAATAGTTTGACACCATTTGTGGGAAAGTGTTCCCAAAACTTTGCAAAGATTCTAAAGGCAGTGTTCGCTTCACAACGATACTAGTGATCGATGGCTTTGTAAAAGAGTAGACAAATAATCGGAATCGTTGGGACCATCGCCGAGTACCCCGATCTCGCCACCCAGATACTCTCAATCGAGAGACTCGAGAGAGGTCACGAGAACAAAAGGCTCAAGATAGACACTATCATTACCTTTGGAGAGGAGGACTTCGAAGGAGTACAGATACCTCATCAAGACACTCTTGTAATTGATGCAAATATTGGAGAATCCTGCTACAACGTAAAAAGATTTTGGTAGACAACGACTCCGTTTGGGGGGACTTATTTTCACCGGTCAAGCGGTCACGACCGCATGAATCGGACCGGTTCATGCTGTCGTGACCGCTTGACCGGTGAAAAGAAGTCCCCCCAAACGGAGCCAAAGGAAGCTCTATCGATGTTTTGTTCCTCTCAACCCTCCAAAGCATAAAGCTCACCATAGAATTTCTCAATCCCGCGGCAGGGCCGGTCTATGGCTTTGATATTCACTCCGTCCCGGTCCAGGGATTGATCTCCCTCCCGGTCACGATGGGCGAGTTTCCAAGGTAGGAAATGCACAACGTCACTTCATGGTTGTGGAATCTAGCTCAGCCTACAACGCTATATTCGGGAGACCACTCCAATCCATCTTTGGAGTAGTCCAATCAATCCCACACCTAGCCATAAAATTCCCGACCGCCGGAGGAATATGGGTCGTTCGAGAAAAGCAGGAGATAGCTAGAACCTGTTACCTGAAGCAGGCTCTGCTGGCAAAAGCAATCACCCTCAACATCGATAATTTCGACCTGCGAGACAAAGCCACACTGCAGCGTGATGCTCCCATTGAGGGTTTAGTAGAGGTATCACTCTCTCCACAATATCCGACCTGGATGGTGCGGGTCGGATCCCTCCTATCCCAAGAACGGGAGGAGTACACAACTTTACTTCGCGCAAACTAAGACATTTTCGCTTCGAGTCCAGAAGACATGCCAGGGGTAGATCCGGAAGTAATCCTACATTCTTTGAATATTAATCCCTCATGCAGACCGATTATCCAGAAAAAGACGAACTTCTCCCCTGAGCGAATCCAAGCAATCAAAGAAGAAGTAGCAAAGCTTCTGGAAGCAAGGTTCATCCGCGAAGCAGAATATCTGACATGACTCACAAACGTGGTCATTGTGAAGGAAGCTTCTGGCAAATGGAGAATGTGCGTCGACTATAGCAATCTAAATCATACATGCCCGAAGGATAGCTTTCCACTTTCAAGAATTGATCAGCTCGTAGAATCAACAACCGGACACGAGCTCTTAAGCTATATGGATGCATACTCCAGATACAATCAGATAAGGATGAATCCTGCTGACGAGGAGCACACTACCTTCCAAACCGATAAAGGTGTCCACTGTTGGAACCAACAAGGTCGGCTCCACCTAAAGCTCGGAACTACAAGGGCGGCTCGTGCTTACTTCCTTGGGATCACGCTCAAGGCCAAGAACTAGACCGGGAGCTTCAGTGCGGAGGTCCCACCTCTTACCTGGAAGAGACTAGCTATGACTCTTCCCCTCCCTAGCCAATACTGAGCTAGGTGCCTTAGAAGAGAGAGAGGGAGTCAAGAATGCTTGCTTTTCTAAGGCACCTTATCGGTCTATTTATAGGCCTTTGAACTGGGACTGCAAATAACTAAACTAATCCATCCTGAAATTACCGGAATGCCCCCGGCTAGGTCTGCCAACAGCCGAACTCCGCTGTCCTAAAAGGCTAATTGCAGACCACCCAGGGTAAAAGAGTAAAAAATACCCCTGGGACCCAAAAGGTGGGCCTGGCCCTACCTGAAATGGCCCTGAACCAAGATGGCCCTTCTCTCCGGGTACCTCTCGCTAGGGTCCACCCGCCAGGGCCCTCTCGCCTGGCTGGGGCCTCTCGCCTGGGCCCACTCGCTCGCCTGGAGCCTCTCGATTGAGCCCTTTTGCCAGGGCCCTTTCTCTCGCCTGGGTCCACTCGCTCGCCTGGAGCCTCTCGATTGAGCCCTCTTGCCAGGGCCCTTTCTCTCGCCTGGGCCCTCTCGCCAGGACCCTCTCGCCAGGCTGCGAGCCCGAGGTTGTACACAATCCCCGCTCTTTTCGAGGTTGGCACAAGCTCGGAAAGATAGTTCAACCGATGCTTGCGATGGTACAGTTAATTTATTGAGGAAATCTTTTGGTGGGCCCCTTGCCCTGTCTATAAATATAGAAAATTCCTCCCCCTAAGGGGGTGTTTCCTCTCTTTCCTCCCCTCTTAGCATCTGCCTACATGTCTCTCAGCCAAAGTTTTCGGGATCGCATCGCGGCCGTGCGCCAACGGAACAAGGCGACAGCGGCGGGTCTGAACAAGATCCCCGCACGTGATTCTCCTTCGCTACCGCCCTCCACCTCTCTCCCGAAAAAGGCAAAGGTTCCGGAGCCTCCCCTCTCGGCAAGAGAACCGTCTCGCCCCTTTCCGAGGGGGTATATACCTCCCACTCCAGCTAGTCTCAAAGGAAAAGAGGTGAGTCTTTCAAACCTGTTATGATCTCCTTGCACCACACGCTTTTTACTTGCTACCTTTTCCCAGAAAATCTCGGTGCCTCCTCATCGTCCTGAGACCATTCGCATCAACCTATCAGAGCTTCCTTCCCGGCCTCTCTCTCCCCAAGCCTCCACTCCCCCCTCCACCCCCCGTGACGGGGAGGGATGATCCTTCTACCACATCGGGCTCCACCCGCCGCCTCGGTAAGAGGCCCTACTCCTGACACCTGCTCTCTTCTTCTTGCCGCCTGCTTTTTTCTTGCCACTTTATCTCTTTGGCTCCTCCATAGGTGCGAGTGGAACCCCTGTCGCGGACTCACTGGCTGCCGACTCGCCGGTCGACGATTACTCCAAGCAGCTGGCCCCCTCGCCTCCTCCTCCTATAGATGAGATCGAGGACTACCTGGGCGACCCCACAGACCCTATAGAGATGAAGCGCAAGGTGGCCGAGATGCTGCGGAAGCACGCGCGCATCATTCAAGCGCTGGAAAAAGGGAAGCAAGCCGCAGACCACCGGATCGACTGGCTAGAGGTGGAATGCGCTCGCCTGTCTTCGGAGATAGACGCCGACATTGAGGTGGACAAGACGAACCCTCAGGCAATCTTGGATGACGTCGACCAACAGCTCCGTCTCGCCCGCAGCGGTGTCGAGGCGGCTCGCGCCTTCCACCTCCCCAGTCGTCCTCCCTGCGTGAGAAGCCGCGAGGGAGGACGATGGAGGTGAGATAAGAATTGACGAGAGCTCCGCCTTCTTTCCTCTCGCCTCTCGCCTCTCGCTCTTTTCGTTCGCCTTGTCTCTGTAATAAAATACTTGCCTATATACCGCTAGCTGTGCGCTTTTCGAACTTGCCACCCGTCTTTATGCGGATTTGAATTTATTAATTTGGTGATTTGCCTGTTTAAACGGTGCGACAACGCTAATATCTTCTTTTATGCTAATTTTTAACCTTTATTAATTTTTAACCTTTATTACTTTTATTTCCCTGCGTCCATCTTTTCGTCGCCTTCTTGGGCTGATGACCCACTTAGGGTTCCGCCGCCCGAGGCTTGGAGGGAGAAGGGTCGGCCGACGCTTGCCTTTTCCCGGCGTGGTCCTCTATCCGCTTACCCTCCTACTCATGAGGGCTATAAATACCCCCGCTGCATAGGCTGGAAACATGTTTTCCTACACTTCCGCTCGCGGCTCCCCCTCCTTCCGCAGCTCGCCTCGCGCTCCAGCCCCCTCATCCTTCCCCTCTACTGTCCTTCGTGCCTTCCCGCCGGTCCTCCACTCGCCGACTTTCCCTTCGTCTCGCGCTCCATGGGAAAAGGGAGGTCAGAGGGTGATGAAGGCCGCAACCGCTGTGGGAAGAGGTTCTCTGACCATGATTTTCCTCCCGGTCGTCTCTCCGCCGATGAATACGAGGCTTTCCGGAGCGACTTTTTGCCGGAGGGCTACGAGTCGCGCCCTCCCAAGGTTGGCGAGAGCGTGAATACGTTCTACCCGGGCGAGCTCGCCTTCCCCGTCTCGCATTTCGAGGCGGGGCTCCGGCTTCCCTTCTGGCCCGAGGTGAAGCAAGTTCTCAAGTACTTCGGCGTCGTGCCTGCCCAGTTAAACCCCAACGCGATCTCAGTTATCGTCGCGTTCGCGTGCTACATGCGGCGAGAGAAAATAGAATTCAGTCTCACCGTCTTCCGGAAGATGTTCGTCTACCACGCCAATCAAGACGGGGTCTCCTTCTTCACCGGGCTGAATCTGAAAGTCTGCGAGACACCAAACAAGAATCATCACTGGCTAACCCGCTTCGTCTTCATCCGCGAGAACCTGGGCGGCGTCCCTCTCGCGCCCGTCTCGCCCGCGGAAATCTTCTATGTTACTCCGCAGGTCGGCGGCACGGACAAGCTTCTTTGCGAGTACCTCGCTGGGAAGAATTTCGAGGTTAGGTTTTTGAGGCGGGGGCTCGCCTCGCTGCTCCCCGTGCTCCCTGGAGAAGGTGTGCCCGATCCCCTCGTCTTTTTCTTGCCTTCAGGGCCTTCCTCTCGCTGAACCTTTTCCCTGACTCTGTCTCGCTTCTCCCAGGAGAGAGGAACGTGCCGGTGCACCCCCCCTACAGAAGTAATATCAAGCCGTCTAAAGACATGGCTCTCGCTACTATGGCAGCCGAGGCGACCAAAGATTCGTTGGCCCCTCTCCTCGAAAGAGGGCGGCTGAGGACTCGGCTCCCTCTCGCCTCACCCCCTCAAAGAAACTAAAGATGAAGCTGAAGAAGGTAGTCTCCTTCCCTTCCGAGAAGGGCAAGGTCCCTGCGGACACAGCGGCGACGCCGGGATCCTTGAGCCCCATATCCCTGGGATCCGAATCTCCCCACTCACCTCCCTTGGCCTCTCCGCACAGGGCCGTCTCGCTTCCTGAAGACGCGGCCCCTCTCGCACTTCCCGCGGGCTCTTCTCACCAACCTCTCCGGTCCCCTTCTCGCGGGGAGGCTCCTCTCCAGTATCCTGCTCCATCCGCCCACCTAAACTTCAACGCGGGCCCGTCTGTCCCCGACGGCATCAATGAGCCTTCGCTCATCTGGGATAAGGGGGCACATCGGGTATCCATCTCTACCCTCCTCCCCTCATGGAGAGAGCAAGGGGAGTCTTCTGCCCATGCCTTCTCCTTGGGCTTCGGCCTCTATGGGGGTCTCGCCCCTGACGCACTCGACGCGGCCTCCACACGAGATCTCATCTTCAGGACGGCCCACTCGCAGTTGCGTACCTTCGAGCTTTCTCATCGACTCTCGCGCCGCCTAATTTACAACACTCGAAGCTGGAAGGAGATAAACACCCAACTCGCTGCCGAGCGCGAGAAGTCTGGGGATCTCACCAAGCGACTGGAGGTGGCCGAGAACCTTCTCGCCAAGGCCAGTGGCGGAGTGGTGAGTTGATACTGGGCCGGCCTTCTCAAGCACTCTCCCGCTAGATTTAACGGTTCGTTCTTTTTGCAGGATGCCGAGACGGCTGAAAGACTGCGTTCGCGAGTCGAGGAGCTGGAGACGGAGGTGAAGGAGCTGAAAACAGAGAAGACCCAGTTCAAAGAGGCCTCTACCTCTCGCTTGCAGGCCACTCCTCCCGCGCATTATACGCACGGCGAGGTCGAGGACTTTTGTCGGGACGCCAACATACGGACCACCGAGCTCATCCTGAAGATGATGCGAGAGATGGGCGTAGTTAAAGATGATTGCGAGGACATCACCGCCCGGGACCTCGTGCCCGAGATTTATGGCGAGGACGAGGAGTCTTCGGCGGGCGAGGACTAGGGCTCCTTGAGCACAACAGCCTTTTCCTTTCCTTTTTTGTTACGATTACAATGCCTCCCGATTTGGGAATGTCCTGTATTAAGACACGAATATGATTCACTCGTATATATATATATTTTTGCTCGCGCCTGAAGCTAGCCTCTTTCTTTTCTTCCTCCTTTTTTTCTTTTTTCTCTTGCTTGGACAGCTCGCAAGATCTTCGAGATCCTTGGCGGCGAGAGGGGGTTGTCTTTCCCCTCGCCGACTGTTATCAGCCAACCTGGCCCAGGGGGCGAGCGGGCGAGTCTCTGCCTCTCTCGCGGGCGTGGGGACACCTTCTCCTTCCTCTCGCGCAGCCTATCGGCTCCTCTCGGCGCGAGTGGACCTGGGGGGTCAATTACCCCCCCCCCCTCTCTTCTTTTTCTTTATGCAGGAAGTCATTTTGAAGTATCCCCCCCTTTTGTTAGTAGCCAGGGTCAGTGTTTCCCTGATTATTCAGCTTCTATGTCAAGACCTCAATTACCTGACTCCAGAAAACACCCAACCCAAATTACAGCCGTAAGACATTTATGCTCTCCAACTGCAGCTTCTATGCCCCTATCCAGTATTGAAATGGAAACAAGTCCTTGCTCACGAAAACTGTAGCACGGTAGAGTAAGAAGGTAAGTGGGGATGGGGAGGAGGTAACCACTCCGCAGAAGGGGCATGATCCACCTTTTGTTATTGTTTCCAACCACCGAGTGAGCCTACAGCCCTGCCAGCTTGGTGAGAGCCTGGTCAGCGGGTCTGCTCGGGGTCTCCTCTCCTCTTTCTCCTCCAACCACCGAGTGAGCCTACAGCCCTGCCGGCTTGATGAGAGCCTGGTCAGCGGGTCTGCTCGGGGTCTCCTCTCCTCTTTCTCCTCCAACCACCGAGTGAGCCTACAGCCCTGCCAGCTGGATGGGAGCCTGGTCAGCGGGTCTGCTCGGGGTCTCCTCTCCTCTTTCTCCTCCAACCACCGAGTGAGCTTACAGCCCTGTCAGCTTGATGGGAGCCTGGTCAGCGGGTCTGCTCAGGGTCTCCTCTCCTCTTTCTCCTCCAACCACCGAGTGAGCCTACAGCCCTGCCAGCTGGATGGGAGCCTGGTCAGCGGGTCTGCTCGGGGTCTCCTCTCCTCTTTCTCCTCCAACCACCGAGTGAGCCTACAGCCCTGACAACTTGATGGGAGCCTGGTCAGCGGGTCTGCTCCGGGTCTCCTCTCCTCTTTCTCCTCCAATCACCGAGTGAGCCTACAGCCCTGCCAGCTGGATGAGAGTCTGGTCAGCGGGTCTGCTCGGGGTCTCCTCTCCTTGCTTCTGAAGAAGAACGCCCTGAGGTGTAGTGTTAGGAAATCATGGCACATTCAAAAGGGAGGATCATTAACAATATGTTCAAGTAAATTCAGAAGAGATTTATCATTACGGATAGAAACGTTTCAGATCATCGCCACTGCGGGCGCGATCTAGAGGTATCCCGTCCACATCTTGGAGGTGATACCCCCCTGACTTCAAGACTTCTTTTATTATGAAAGGACCCTCCCAATTAGGGTTGAGCTTCCCCACCGAGGCTCCCCTTCCTGCGGCATCTACCTTCTTGAGGACCAAATCTCCATTTTGAAACTGCTTGATTCGGATGTGTTTATCAAAATACCGGGACATCCGGCGCTTGACCTCCTCCTGACGGATCGCTGCTAGCTCCCTAAGCTCTTCCACGAGGTCGAGAGAAAGCCTCTGCTCCTCTCCATTGTCGGTCTGCCACCTTTCATCCCCCTCTCTTGCTGCTGTGATCCTGGGAGATTCAACCTCAAATTCCACAGGTATGACGGCCTCAGAGCCATGAGAGAGCTTGAAAGGCGTCTCTCCTGTAGTCGTATTCGGTGTAGTTCGCAGAGCCCACAGGACGGAGGGGAGTTGTTCCACCCAGCTTCCCCTCAAGTTCTCCACTTTCTTCTTCAGGAGGTTCACTATGATCTTGTTTGCTGCTTCTACCTGCCCGTTGCTTCGTGGGTGATGAACCGAGGCGAACCAAAGGTCTATGCCGAGCTGTACACAAAAATCCACAAACTCCTGGCTAGCGAATTGCGGCCCGTTGTCGGTTACTATGGCTAAAGGGAGCCCGTGCCGGCAAATAATCTCTCCCCATACAAAATTCTTTACCACTCGTGAGGTCACCTTCGCCAAAGCCTTTACTTCCAGCCATTTTGAAAAGTAATCTATCATGACCAGTAGGAACCTCCTCTGACCACTGGCTTGAGGAAACGGTCCTACCAGATCCAGCCCCCATATGGCGAAGGGCCAAGGGGAGGTGATCGTTCGCAACCTCTGCGCCGGAAGGAGCTGCAAGGGAGCAAACTCCTGGCACTTTCTACACCTTTTAGCGAGCTCCTCCGCGTCTCTTCGCAGGGTAGGCCAAAAATAACCTTGCCTCAGTACCCTCCCCTCCAAGGTTCGACTCCCCGAGTGGCTCCCGCACTCCCCTGAATGGACTTCTTCCAGCACCCTTGGTGCTTCTTTCTCGGATACACACCGGGCTAACAATCCGGACAACGTTTTTCGGTAGAGTACTCCCTCTTTCAACAAATAGTAAGCCGACTTGTATCTAATCCGCTTTCTCTCGAGATCCCCCTCGGGTAGTCGCCCTGACGCTAAGAAGGTCACAAAAGGATCCTTCCAAGACACCTCCTGGTCGATCTCCATTACTTCCCCCTCTTCTATGGAGGGCCTGAAGAGCTCGGTCATGGTCCCCCCGGCCTGAGGACCGTGCTTCGCGAGCAGATCTGCCCGGGCACTCTCTTCTCGAGGAACATGCTGGATGGAGAAGCTATGGAACTGTCCAACAATACTTCTTATCTTTACCAGGTATAACTGGAGGGTCGGCTCCCTCACCTCGAACTCCCCGCTGATGTGTCTTGCCACCACCAAGGAATCCGTGAAGACCCTGATATCCTGTATACCCAACTCTCTAGCCAACCGAAGCCCGGCGATGATTGCTTCGTACTCGGCTTGATTGTTCGTGAGGGTGAAGTGTATCTTCAAAGCTTGCTCAATCCTAGTCCCCTCGGGACTCGTCAAGATGACCCCTCCCCCGAAAGAATTCCTACCAGAAGCTCCATCTACAAGCATTTCCCAAGCTGCTACGGGAGATCCCTCCATCTCTTCGGCCTCCAACGCATAGTCCGCCAAGAAATCCGCCACCACCTGCGCCTTAATAGCTTCTCGAGGAACGTAGGAGAGGTCGAATTTACTGAGCTCTATCGACCACTTGGCCAATCTCCCCGAGTGCTCGACCCCCTCGAGGATGCGGCGAAGGGGGTGATCCGTCACAACCTGAATGACATGAGCTTGGAAATACGGTCTGAGCTTCCGGGCCGACACAATGAGAGCGAAGGCCAGCTTTTCTAGGATGGGATATTTCAACTCGGCCTTTTTGAGGACCCTGCTTACATAATAAATAGGGAATTGCTTCTTTCCTTCCTCTCGGACGAGGACCGAGCTAACCGCCCCCGTCCCTACCCCTAAATAGAGGAACAAACTCTCCCCTTCCCTCGGCCCTTGAAGTAGCGGTGTCTGGATAAGCTGCTGCTTTAGAGCCGTGAAGGCATTTTCGCACTCGAGGGTCCATTCGAACTCCTTCCCACCCCTTAGAGTTCGAAAGAAAGAAGAGCACCTCTCTCCCGCTCTGGAGAGGAACCTGCTCAATCCTGCCAGCTTGCCAGTAAGACGCTGGACCTCTTTGACATTCCTAGGAGATCCCAGCTCTAGTATTGCCCTCACCTTGTCAGGATTGGGCTCCACCCCTTCAGGAGTAAGGAGATGTCCCAAAAACTTCCCCCGGCTGGCCCCGAACACACACTTCAGGGGGTTAAGCCTCATCTTATATTTCCTTACGGTTGCAAAAGTCTTCTGCAGGTCTTGGACATGAGATCCAAGATCCCGACTCTTCACCATCAAGTCATCCACATAGACCTCAAGGTTCCGCCCCTTCTTCTCCCGAAAAATCCGGTCCATCATCCTTTGATAGGTTGCTCCCGCGTTTTTTAGCCCAAAGGGAATCATGTTATAGCTGAAGCACCCATCCTCCGTGACGAAGGTGACATCCTTGACGTCCGGAGGGTGCATGCGTATTTGATGGTACCCTGAAAAAGCATCTAAAAAACTCATTAGTGAGAAACCGACAGCTGAGTCAACCAGCGCGTCGATCCGAGGCAGGGGGTAACAATCCTTAGGGCAAGCTTTATTTAAGAGAGAGAAATCGATACACATCCTTCACTTCCCTTCCCCTTTTTTACCATTACAACATTGCTCACCCATCCTGGATACCTATTGGCCGATATGAATCCCGCCCGGAGCAGCTTCTCTACTTCCTCTCTGATAGGCCCGACCATCTTGGAGGCAATGACTCTCTTCTTCTGTTGAATGGGGCGGACCTTGGGGTCGAGGTTGAGACGGTGGCACGCCACGTCCGCGTCGATCCCTGGCATGTCCGCTGCGCTCCAGGCGAAGACATCAACGTTCTCTTGCACACACCTCCAGATCTTTTCCTGGTCCTGGGGAGTGAGTTCTCCGCTAATCTTTACCTTCTCTTTTCTTCCGTCTCTGGTGAGGATCTCGACCTCCAGAACTTCCACCGCCGCCCTCAACCTTGAGGGTTCTTCTTCCTCCTGCTCTCTCAGCTCTTCCTCCGGATCCTTTGACCCGTACTCAACTCCTGAGCCTTCCACAGCTGCCACCCTCACCTGGACCTTTCCTCCCTTTCCTCTCTCCCACTCCTCTCCTTCAGCCATCTCCTCCTCCGCTGCAAGACTTCCTTCCACTCCTGCTCCTGCTCTCCCCAACTCTTCTTCTCCAGCCACTTGCTCTCCCGCCATTGCTGGCTCCACCGCAATGCTTCTCTCCACTCCTCCTCCTTCCTCCCACTCCTCTCCTTCAGCCATTTCCTCCTCCGCTACAAGACTTCCCTTCACTCCTGCTCCTGCTCTCCCCAATTCTTCTTCTCCAGCCACTTGCTCTCCCGCCATTGCTGGCTCCACCGCAATGCTTCTCTCCACTCCTCCTCCTTCCTCCCACTCCTCTCCTTCAGCCATTCCCTCCTCCGCTACAAGACTTCCCTCCACTCCTGCTCCTGCTCTCCCTAACTCTTCTCGCTCCATCCTTGCTCCCAGCTCCTCTGCATCTCCCATCCAGGAGTTGGTGTTGACCGCCGTTACATAGCACTCCCGAGCCGCCTTCGGATCCCCTCTCACCCTGATCTGGGTTCCCCCCGAATTGAGCTTCAAGCACTGATGGAAAGAAGACGGAACGCATCTAAAAGCGCTGATAAGAGGGCGCCCAAAGATCGCATTGTAACTGCTGGGAGCGTCCACTATCACGAAACGACAATTCCTGGACAGTCCTCCCAGGGTCACTTGAAGTCCTACTCCCCCCTCAACCTCTTTTCTCTCTCCCGAGAAACCAAACAACGGCCCATCCACCCCAGCACCCTTCGAGCCTCTACCCTCATCTCATTGAAAACCTTCTTGAAGATTACATTGACAGAACTCCCGTTGTCCACCAAAATGCGGGATACCGTGAAGTTCTCAATGGCAGTCCTGATCACCAACGCGTCGCAAAAGGGGTCCTCGTGATCGGGTAGGTCCCTTCTGGAAAACGTGATTTTCTCATCTGGGGGTGGGGTTTGCGACGTCGAGGCGACGCTCCGACGATACATGGTGTGAAGACTGGCCTTACGGGTGGCCTCGATCCCCCCCCCCCCAATGAATCACCCCAATCCCTCCTCGAACTCCTGTATCTGACCGGTCCACACATCGATCTTCCTCCACCGCTCCCGGCACCTCCACTATCCGCACTGCCTGCTGTCGGTCTTCTCCTCCTCTCCCTCTCTTCAACTCCAAGAACTCGGGACATGTTGCCGTCGCGTGACCCTCCTCCTCATGGAAGTCACAATAGGGCAAAACTCCCTCTCCTCGCCTCTCGTCTGGGGGATTCCTCCTCCTCCCCACTCCTGCTCTCCCACAGTCTCTTCCTCTTCCTCTTCCCCTGCCTATGGCCATAGCTTGCTGAGGTGGGGGTGGGAGCGGCCTCGGACCATGCCCCCATCCTAGCGGATGAAACCTTCCTGGACCTGGATAAAAGTTTCTTCCCCCCTGCGGGGACCCCTTCCAGGCCCCTGAACCGAGCCTCCCGGCTGCCTCCATCCCAACTCCGGGTGCGCGGGCCCTCTTAGTTCCTCTCTTCTCCTTCCTTCTGGCTGCCTTGCCCCCTCTGGCTCCCTCTGCTCTACTTCCGTCAACCTTGCCAGCTTCCTTGCAAATGCTGGGTTTGCCGCCTCCATGGCTATCTCTTTTGCGGCCTTCTCCATTAATCCCTCGAAGGACAACGGTGCCTTCCTGGTGAGGCTCATCTTGAAGAAACCTTCCCTCAGCCCTACGGTGAAGGCCATCTGGAGGGCGAAACCAGGCACTTTCTGGATGCCTAGCATCTCCTCCTGGAAACGGTCCACGTATTGAGCCAAGGACTCGTCCGCCTTTTGCTTGATCAGGAAGATGGACTCCGGGTTCCTCTTCCTCTTCTTAGAGGTCGAGAAACGCAGCTGGAAACTTCTGCTCAGGTCTTCGAAGCAATAAATGGAACCAGTAGGGAGTTGATGGAACCAGTCCCTAGCCTTGTCCTTCAAAGTGATAGCGAAGAGACGACACTTGAAGGCGTCAGTCATAGGTCTGATGGACACTGCGTCTTCAAACCACTGCAAGTGTTGGAGGGGGTCATCCTTCCCCACGTAGTAGCTCATCTCCGGCTCGCGGAACCCTTCTGGAACGGGTGCCGAGAGGACCAACTCGCAGAAAGGAGATCCTCTCGCCGGTGGTCTCGTCAGATCCACTCGCGCCACTAGCTCCGCCGGCGCGACGGCACTCGCCGGACTGGGGAAGAGCTCCCTTCCTTCCACCTCTCGCCGAGGTCCTTTCGCCACTATTTCCTTTCCCGGCCGCCTCCCGGGTGCATCTTCACCTACCCTTGCCGAGTCGACCCCTCCCCTGGGCGCGAGGTCTGGCACCTGAGGTGGGGGAGTCTCGCACTCGCCTCTCTGTGCGAGTTGCTTCAGCATGTCCATGATCCCTCCGATGGATGACATGAACTCTGCCCTCCCGACATATCCCTCCAGCCTTGGGGACCCTTCGCCTTCTCCTCCCGCATCTCCCGCCATGAGGTAATCCTTCGCTCTTCCGCACAAGCTGCGGTTCCACGCTCACCGCACCAAAAATGTTGGAACCAACAAGGTCGGCTCCACCTAAAGCTCGGAACTACAAGGGCGGCTCGTGCTTACTTCCTTGGGATCACGCTCAAGGCCAAGAACTAGACCGGGAGCTTCAGTGCGGAGGTCCCACCTCTTACCCGGAAGAGACTAGCTATGGCTCTTCCCCTCCCTAGCCAATACTGAGCTAGGTGCCTTAGAAGAGAGAGAGGGAGTCAAGAATGCTTGCTTTTCTAAGGCACCTTATCGGTCTATTTATAGGCCTTTGAACTGGGACTGCAAATAACTAAACTAATCCATCCTGAAATTACCGGAATGCCCCCGGCTAGGTCTGCCAACAGCCGAACTCCGCTGTCCTAAAAGGCTAATTGCAGACCACCCAGGGTAAAAGAGTAAAAAATACCCCTGGGACCCAAAAGGTGGGCCTGGCCCTACCTGAAATGGCCCTTAACCAAGATGGCCCTTCTCTCCGGGTACCTCTCGCTAGGGTCCACCCGTCAGGGCCCTCTCGCCTGGCTGGGGCCTCTCGCCTGGGCCCACTCGCTCGCCTGGAGCCTCTCGATTGAGCCCTCTTGTCAGGGCCCTTTCTCTCGCCTGGGTCCACTCGCTCGCCTGGAGCCTCTCGATTGAGCCCTCTTGCCAGGGCCCTTTCTCTCGCCTGGGCCCTCTCGTCAGGACCCTCTCGCTAGGCTGCGAGCCCGAGGTTGTACATCTACTGCTACAAGGTGATGCCCTTCGGCCTCAAAAATATCGGAGCAACCTATGAAAGGTTGATGAAAAGGGTATTCAAGGACCTTATTGGGAAGACGATGGAGGTTTATGTGGACGATATGTTAGTTAAGAGCGTCCACTCAATTTGAAAGACTTGGAGAAATGCTTCCAACTCCTACGCTGCTTCCAAATATGACTCAACCCCAGCAAATGCGCTTTTGGTGTGATGACAGAGAAATTCTTAGGTTTCTTGGTAACCCATCCGGGGATTGAAGTAAACCTCGAAAAGATCAAAGCGCTGGCGGATATAGCGCCCCCTCGTTCCATCAAGGAGGTGCAACGCCTGATTGGGAGAATCTCCACGCTTTCACGTTTCCTAACACGAATGAGAGACAAATACTGGGGGGGGGGGGGGGGGGGGGGGGGGTACAACTCCGACTTCAAGTGAACAGATGAATGCCAAACGACCTTCGAGCTTTCTTAAGAAATACTTGGCTTCGCCTCCGCTCCTGTCAAATCCCGTCCCCAAAAAAGTCTTGTTCCTGCACTTGGCAGTATCTTCAACTGCTCTCAACTTGGTGCACGTCAAGGATGAAGGAGACGTTCAACGACCCATCTACTACCTCAGCAAGGTTCTCACCAACATCGAGACCAGATACTCGGTAGCAGACAAGACAACCTTAGCTCTTGTCTTCTATGCAAAAAAAAACTTCAGCCCTACTTCCAGGCCCATGCGATAAAGGTGTTGACACAACCACCGCTGCGAACAATCCTCCAGAAATTGGAGGTCTTGAAAAGACTAGTCAAATGGGTGGTCGAGCTTGATGAATTTGATATCTAATTCCTACCCCGACCGAACATCAAGTCCCAAGTGCTCGCCGATTTTGTCGTGGAATGCACCATTCCCGCGGAGCTAAATCCTGTCGAAGGTACTTCCGCCACCCGTTGAACTCTCTATGTCGATGGCGTTTCAGGAGCCGTAGGAGCCGGAGCGGGTTTACTCCTAGTAAGTCCCGAAGAAATCACCATAGAGTATGGACTCTGACTGAAGTTCCCAGCCACTAACAATATTGCAGAATACGAGGCCTTGATCGCCGGCCTTCGACTCACCATCGATTGCAAGGTAGAGAACTTGACAGTCTACACTGACTCCCAACTAGTTTTTTTGTAAATCGAGGGTGTCTACGAAGCAAGGAACAACCAGCTAGCACGGTATCTCGCACTTGTCAGGTCCCTACTCCAGAAGATACCATCGCACCAGGTCCTCCACATTCCCAGGGAACAGTACACCAGGGATGATGCACTCTCTAAACTCGCAAGTTCAACTACTAGCTAGGAGTCTCGAAGGCGCCGAGTCAAAGAGGTCATGGTCCCAAGAATTCAAGGGCCATGGGATATTGCCACGATTAGCGACGAAGAGTCATCATGGATGGCCCTTCTGCGGGCCTACCTTGAGCATGGACATCTCCCCGAGGAATCTTAGAAGCACGGTGACTTCAGATGCGGGCATCAACGTTTTCCATCATTGATGGAGAGCTCTACAAACGGGCCTTTTCCGAACCCTTTCTAAAGTGCTTACCAACAGTCAAGGCTGAATACACCCCGCGGGAAGTGCACGGAGGAATCTGTGGAGAACACTTGGGAGGAAAGGTCTTGTCCAAGAAAATTCTGCGCCATGTTCTCTAATGGACAACAATCAAGGACGCAACGAAGTTCGTCCAGAAGTGCAAAAGTTGTCAGTTGCATGCGAGCGTACCACATCAGTCACCAGTCGCGCAATGGGAATTGATCTCCTAGGTCCTCTCCCCCTGGTGTCTGGACGGAGAAAGTTCTTCATCATGACCATCGACTACTTTACCAAGTCGGTGTAAGCTGAACCCCTTGCCAAAATAATCGCGAAAAATGTCAAGCAGTTTGTCTGGAAGAACATTATCTGTCACTTTGACATTCCGGCGGTCATCGTCGCAGACAATGACACCCAGTTCATGGGAAGGTCATTAACAAAGATGTACGAAGACCTGAAGATCAGCCTCCACCACACAGCTGTGGTGCACCCATATACAAACGGGCAGGTGGAGGTAACAAATTTCAACATCCTCAAAGGGTTGAAGACGCGCCTCCAGGAGGCAGGGGCAGTGGGTCGACGCGCTCCCAAATGTACTATGGGCATACCGCACCACAAAGAGAACTCCAGCCGGGAAAACACCATACAACCTTTGCTACGGAACTGAAGCCATCATCCCCGTCGACATCGGCGTCCCAAGTACCCATGGTTAAACCTTCGACCCAGAGAAGAACAACGAGCTACTTCAGGAGATACTTGCTTTTTTGTATAAAAACTGTGAGCTACAAGACCGATTCCCAATGACGAACTTAACTTTTGCTCATATCTTGACTAGGTAAACTCGGAAAAGGCTGTGTAACTGGATCAAACAAAAGAACCCTCCAACGACGCTACACGCCTGCACCAAGCCATCGAGCGGGTTCGCCCTCCTCGCGATCAACACCAACTCTTTCTGGGGCGTTTCCCTCCTGACCGTGCATTATCGGCTCGAATCGTCCTACCTTCGCCATTGTAGCAGGTCACGACACCGCCAGGGCCTGCCTCCCTCACAGTCGCCAACGGTTAGAAGCGTCTGCCCTTCATCTGTTCTCTGTGGCCAGTCTCCCTGATCGCACACTACCGGCACGAAGCATCCTCCCTTCGCCATTGTAGTAGGTTACGACACTGCCAGGGCCTGCCCTCCTCATGATCGCCGACGGTTTAAAGCATCCGCCCTTCACTGAAACTACCGGCTCAAACGCGTCTGCCCTTCGCTGTCGTAGTAGTTTACGCCACTGCCAAGGTCAGCCCCCCATATGGTCGCCAATGGTTCGAACACGTTCACCCTTCACTGTCTTTCCTGGGCCAGTCGCCTTGACCACGCACTACCATCTCGAAGCGTCCTCCCTTCGCCATCGTAATAGGTCACGACATTGTCCGGGTTTTGCCCCCATGCAGTCGGCGATAAAAAACTGAAAAACAATATAGCCACGCTTAAAAAAAGAAGAATGTCATCACCAAAAAAAACAAAGTAATTACGCAAGTGATTAAATCCACCGGAAGGATTCATAAATATCTATGCAACGTACAAGCATAAATGTCCAAAACACAATAACATACAAACATTGTGAATACAAAAATTACAAACTGAATATGTAGGTACAAAGGTACAAAAATATATGATTCACTCCTCGATGTCAACATCGGAGCGCTCATCCACAGAAAGGTCTTCGACACCGAGCCCAACAACGCTGCAACTGAGCTTCTGCTCCACCATACAAAGGGTCTTCCCCAGGCCCCGCTTAAAGGCAATCTCGCGTTTATCTTCTAGCAAAGGGTCCATCTCCGTGGTCATCACCTCCACCCGAATCTCCTCAGAGAGCTGGGAGCGATCCTGCATAAAGGCCAAGGAGTCCTTATACTCGATAACCCCTGCGAACTTAAGCTCCTCGACAACTTGCTTGAATAGGAAGAGTCTCTCCACCTCGGTCCTCAAAAAACCTAGCTCATTGTCTTGATGGAACACCTCTCCCCGCGCATCCTCCAACAAGAGGACCGTCTTCTGGACAAGAGACCTCTCCGTACCAAGCTCCTCTCGCAGCTTCTCCAGTTTGGCTCGAGATGCAGCTAAATACGACTCCATCCATTGGAAGCGAGAAGCGTCGCGCTCCTGCTTTGCCTTCAGATCAGTCATGGATCTATTCGCCCCACGAAGCTCCTCCTGAAGTATCCATTCTTCAGACTCACATAACAATCGTTCCACGTATGGACAATGCTTGTTAGAACTCCGGTCTGCAAAAAAGAATAAAAATGTTAGATTTCTTCCAAACAACAAAATTCAAAGCAAAGCAAAAGCACTTTACTCACCGCAGAGGTCATCGCCTGGAGAGAAGAAGTGACTCACTTTGCTTTTGCTAGAGGAGGCGCAGAAGCGCCCTCAGAGGGTGGTTGGGGGCAGGATAACTGTAAGAACCCTTTTTTTGCACCGGGTCTTATGCCCAGAACCACCGCTTTGTGGTGTCACCTATCCCGAGGGGTCCGCCACCACAAATCGCCGATTCTGCCGACAACTCCTCAACCGAATACCACAGAAAAGAAGTAAACATGTATAAACATGAAACAAGTCCACAATCACAGTGCTATAAAAACAAGTCCACAAAATATAACAAAGGCTGTTCATAAGTAAAAGTAGATCTGAAAGGATAAGGGTAAAAAGGGCACCAGTCCAGTACAAATAAGCCTCATAACTATTATTGGGGGTCTATCATGACACATTGAGCCCAAAACCAGAGCTTCGTATTTTTCCTAATTAAATCAGCCTTTAAATAATTTTTCCTAAATCATGAGTCCATATGATTTTGAACATGAAGTATAAGTTTCTGACATGCAATAATCACACCAAAATTTTCACAGCCTCTTATTGACTAACTAACAGCAAGGTATGAATTTCGTAATCTTTCAAAAAGTATTTCTATCATAAACCAAAATTATAAGTTATTTGATTAAAAAGATAATTAACGAAGGGCTATAAGATTTTGTTATCCAAAAATTATAACAAAATTACCAGAGGACTAAAATGATCAAAAAACATGTCTGCCAAAATTTCACGATTTTCTAATTCCATTTAACCATTTATTTGAATTTACAAAGTAATTTACCAATAGGGCTACTTGTAAAGAAACTACTATATATATATTCTTCCAAAAATTGTAATAATATTAACAAGGCCTTACAGAGGTATAAGAAGTTTACTAGTCAAGTTTTACAATTTTCCAGTACTCAGTTAGTTCTTATAAAAATATATTTCTCCATTCAACAATTCGTGTTATTAAGAAGGTACTAAAAATCTTTATCCCAAAATTATAATAAAATTTGCAGAGGTAGATAACATCAGTAAAAACTTATTGCCCAAGTTTCATGACCCTCCAATACCTTTAGACATGTAATTTTGTATTTGATAGGGACGACGTCGAGATCACTCAACGCCTCAATGAATGACGTCGAGATCACTCAACGCCTCGTTGAGTCCAGAATTTCCCAAGTCAAGCGGCGTGTTCATCGAGTACCACTCGACGCCTCGTCGAATGGCGTCGAGATTACTCGACTCCTCGTCGAGTCTAGGTTACCACTCGACGCCTGGTCGAATGACGTCGAGATCACTCGACGCCTCGTCGAATTTAGACAACCACTCGACGCCTGTTACTTGTGAACTTTTGAAACTAGACATATAACCTGTGGCCAACTATGTTCACCAAGTTATCCTACCAAATCAACTCTAATTGGGTTAATATTTTTTCTTGGCCTTATAATATCCCCTCCGGTCATCCACCAGAGTTTGGGAAAAATTAGAGGTCCATGGACCCTATTTTAATTATATACATGAATTATTAAATTATTTCAAAAACTATAGAAAAATCTTCTCCAAAAATTCTGATTTTTGGATATGTTGTGGCCAGACTAGCCTATGGTCAAAATTTCAGATTATTTGACTGATTGGTTCATTGGGGGCACTCATTTCAATTTCTAGTTAACCTTTGAATACCTTGCACCAAAAATGTGCTGAGGGAGATCCAGTGGTTTAAATGGGTTGATTCAAATTTTGTAATAAACTAGACATCAAGGGCTATGTTTTCTATGTTGGACTTATTAACATCAAATGCCTCTAAGTATTTTTAATAATTAATACAAGGTGATTGATAAAATGTGACAATATGCATTTATATATATATATATACAGAATAACATATATAAGCTTAAACTTTTTTAAGTCTAAAAAAGCTTGAGCTGGTTCTCCCACAATACATGTCGGAATTAAGCGAATAATATATGCATTTTGTAGCCAAGAACGAGATCTAAAACTTTCATGTGAAACATTTTTTCAAATTTTGCACGGTTTGGCCGGAATCTTACCCGAAAGGTTGCTGTTTCGAAATGAATATAATAATAATAAATTTCAAAATTCGAGTCAGTAACCTTTCCGGCCAGATTCCAGCTAAACCGTGCATATTTTGGAAAAATGTTCAACATGAAAGTTGTAAATCTCGTTCTTGGCTACAAAAAGCATATATTATTTGTCTCATTCCGACATGTATTATAGGAGAACCATCTCAAGCTTTTTTAGATTTAAAAAAGCTTGAGCTTATATATTCCAAACTCATATATATATATATATATAGAGAGAGAGAGAGAGAGAAAAAAAAAATCGGCCTGCGTATAACCGATCATGCCGATCCAACGGCCACGGGTCATCTTCCCCGATGAGCCAAGGGTTGTGATCTCTTCATCCTTGTGCCATACCAGCTCCATTTCCCGGCCACCTCCCTGGCCGGCCACCACCACCACCACCTCCATCGAGGCGGTGGCTATCGCCAAGTGCCGCCGGAGGGGCCGTTCCCAGCGAACCCGTGGGGTTGATTTTTCACGGAAAAACTCACATTTTCTCCTCACTGATCGGGCTCAATTGAGCCCGATATCTCCACCTAAAGATCTACAGATCTAGCATAGAGGAGGAGAAGGATTAGACCTGCATGCGGGCTTGGCGGCGGGTGTGGTGGTGATGTGCCATGACCGACGATCTCAAGCTTCCTCCTTGCCGAATTCTCTATTCTCCTCCTAAACCAGTGATGTAACCGTCCAGTTTGATTGCTTGGAAACTTTTAAAGCTGATGGAGGGATTGTTTTGGGGAGTGGGAGAGGCTACACTTAATTAGCCATTAATGGCCATGAAGGGGAGTGTTCGGCCATGGTGAATTGATGCCCCTTCATGTGCTGGGCTGGCTGGAATTGATGGCAACTCATCCCAAAGGTCAGGCGAGATGAATGGCGGCTTAGGGAAGGGGAGGGGAAGCACCTCTTTGCATTTTGTAAAGTGAGGCCTCAAACCTTGTATATACTTCTTGAATGAATAGTTACAAGTATGAATACACTTATATAGGAGAAGAATGAGAAGAGAAATCCCAAATACAAGATGTGAGACTAATACATGGAGCGAGAAAAGAGAGAAAACATGGGCCCCTAATTGGGCTTTTCTAACACTCCCCCGCAAGCTGTAGCGTATAAGTCGTAGGCACCAAGCTTGGATAAAAACTGATAGTATAGAGGCCTGGAGAGAGCTTTTGTCAGGATATCCACAACTTGGTCTTTAGCAGGAACATGCTCCAAATCTATCTTCTTTGATTGTACCTTTTCTCGGATAAAGTGACAATCAACTTCGATATTCTTTGTGCGTTCGTGAAACACCGGGTTCTTGGCAATATGTATTGCTGCTTGACTGTCACAAAATAAGGTAGCCGGTGATGAGAGACGAACACCTAAGTCTCCCAGAAGGCTCTCAAGCCAGGTTAGCTCGGAAGCAACCGCAGCCATAGCTCAGTACTCGGCTTCAACAGAAGAGCGTGCAACCACAGATTGTTTCTTGCTACGCCATGTTATGAGATGACCACCAAAGTAAGTGCAGAACCCCGTAGTGGAGCGCCTATCAGCGATAGATCCTGCGTAGTCAGCGTCAGAGTAAACGACGAGTGATAGAGATGTGGATGGCTTATACACAAGTCCTTGTCCGGGGGCGATCTTGAGATATCGAAGGATGCGCTCGACTGCTTGAAGATGAGATGTCCGAGGAGCGTGCATGAACCGACTTACAACTCCTACAGCAAACGAGATGTCTGGTCGAGTTACCGTAAGGTAGATCAGCTTCCCAACAAAGCGTCTGTAATATTCCGAATTTGTAAGCAGCTTGTCAGAGTCAGAACTATGGGCCGAGAGCTTGTGATTTGCGTCCATAGGAGTCTCCGCAGGTTTGCACCCAGAATAACCTGCATCATGAAGGAGGTCCATACAGTACTTTCTTTGAGATAACACAAGACCATCAGAGCGTCGTGCGACCTCGAGCCCAAGAAAGTACCGAAGGTTGCCCAGATCTTTGGTCTGAAAGGCGGAATTTAACTGTTCCTTGATCTGTTGTATTCCTGCCGTGTCGTTGCCAGTAATTAGGATATCGTCAACGTAGACCAGAAGAATCACAGTCCCGGTTGACCGGTGGCGGGTGAAGAGAGAAAAATCAGCCGAGCTTCGAGTGAAGCCACTAGCACAGACCACCTTACTGAATTTTTCAAACCACGCACGCGGAGACTGTTTGAGACCATAAATGGATTTCCGAAGGTGACATACCAAAGACTCCCCCGTGGTCTCAAATCCGGAAGGTTGCTGCATATAAACTGTCTCCTATAGATCGCCGTTGAAGAAGACATTCTTAATATCCAATTGATAAAGCGGCCAGTGACGATGAACGGCCAAGGAAAGGAGAACGCGGACCGTGTTCAATTTTGCCACTGGAGAGAAAGTTTCCTCATAATCAAGGCCATGTTGCTGAGTAAAGCCCCGGGCCACGAGGCGAGCCTTCAGACGATCAACAGTGTCATCCGCCGCATGCTTGACAACAAAGACCCATTTGCAGCTCACAGAGGTATGACCAGTAGGAAGAGGGACCAGATCCTAGGTCTGGTTAGCCCAAAGAGCCCGCATTTCATCTTCCATGGCTGCCCGCCACCCTGGATGTGTAAGCGCCTCCTGCACAGAGTTAGGAATAGAAATAGAGGAAAGAGAGGTGGCAAAGGCGTAGAGAGGTGGTGTCAGCCGATGGAGAGAGACGTAGTTGGCCAAGGGATGAGCAGTAGAGACGGGAGCCAGATCTGCAGTAGCCGAGGTATCGCTGGTAGCGGGGAGCTGGTTCACGGGAGTATCCCTGGATGGACGTCGAGAGTAGACCCGAATGAGTGGTGGAGGAACCCGAGGAAGAGCTGGTTGAGAGGAGGAAGAAGAGGGTAGAGACGATGGCGTGACTGGTACGGCAGGCCGGGGAAGAGGTGGAGCAGAAGACGAGGTGGGGCAAGGTGCGTGGAAGGGCTGATGTACGCAGAAGGTGACATCTGCAGAAACAACCAGTCGACCATCAGAAGGAGAGTAGCAGACATATCCCTTTTGAGTCCGGGAGTAGCCAACAAACATATACTTGGCAGCCCGAGGGGCAAGCTTGTCGGAAGGAGGGCCAAGATGGTGGATATAGCACACACACCCGAATACCCGTGGTGTGAGAGAGGTGGGGTTGGTGGAGGGATAAAGCAGTTGGAGCGGTGAGGCAAAATTTAGCACAGATGAGGGGAGGCGGTTAATAAGATTACAGGCTGTGGAAACGGCAAAATTCCAATATTCGACCGGAACCTGCATTTGGAACATAATGGAGCGGGCAACTTCGAGAAGATGGCGATTTTTCCGTTCGGCGACCCAGTTTTGCTTAGGGGTATAGGCACATGAAGTTTGATGGATGATACCGAACTCGGTGCAAAGAGTAGAGAAGGCACACCCGGTATATTCGCGAGCATTATCGGTGCGGATGACTTGGAGGGGGTGGCGAATTGCGTACGCATCTCAGTCAAAAAGGCACGAAGCACAGAAGGAAGTTCAGTACAATCATGTAAATAAAGCCATGTAATACGCGAGTAGTCATCAATAAAGGTAAGAAAATAACGATAACCAAAAATACTGGGGACACGATAAGGACCCCATACATTAGAGTGAACTAAAGAGAGAGGAGTACTACTCCTGGTACAAGCAGGGGGAAAGGAAGAACGATGTTGTTTGCCGTAGATACAGGATTCACAAGAGAACTCCTGCAGAGGTACATCAGGAAGAGCCCGCTTGAGAATCGGTAGGGGGGCATGCCCAAGGCGGCGATGCCAATCAATCGTGGAGATAGCAGAGAGAGCGGATAGAGTAGTAGGTGGGATGTCCAAGATATAAAGCCCGTTCAACAGCTGCCCCTTACCAATTGTACTCCGGGTGCGACGATCCTGCATAAGAAAAGAGGAAGGTGAAAAAGTTATGCAACAGTCAAGGTCGTGGGTGAGACGACTAACAAAAAGTAAATTGAAAGGGGATCCCGGACTATGAAGAACCGAGGAAAGAGAGAGAGTCGGAGTAAGCTGAAGCGCAGCGGTGCCAGAGACAGGAAGTGTATCACCGTTGGCCACAGTGATGCAAAGGGGATGAGGCGTCCGTTGGTACTTGGTGGGCTTCTGGGAGGTAATGTGGTGAGTAGCCCCGGAATCAACGATCCAACAGGGACTATGAGAGAGACAGGTTATACCTTCTGCAGAAAAGGACGCAACGGAGCCGGAGGAGCGGCTGAGGGCACCTTGAAGTGGTTGAGTTGGGTACGAAGCTCATCGATATCTTGACGGGTAGTGGAGGCCAGATCGGGGGCAGAAGGCCCAGTGGGAGTAGGGGCAGCAGAGGTAGTAGCAGTAAGGTGAGGAGGCAGGCCGTGCTTGCGGTAACAAGTAGCTTCGAGATGATTATCGCGGCTACAGTAAGTGCATTTCATAGAAGAACGACCACCACGTCCTCGTCCTCGAGACGGCGGCCGGCCCCCCCCGAGTGGAAGATCCACGAGTAGGAGGGTTCGGAAGGAGAGGTTGTTGAAGAAGAGCGGGGGCAAAATCATGAGGAGCCTCAGAAAGAGGCGTGACCTTGAGCAACATGGAACATACATCAGAGAGGGATGGAGTAGTGGCGGATGATAGGATCTGTGCGCGAACACTATGCAGGTGGGAAGGAACACGAGACATCATCATGGCGATGGCGACAACTTCTTTCTGGTTCCGTTGAATGGCGAGATCAGTAGTGGGAGGCTGATGTTGAATCCAAACCTCGACAGAACTCTTTGCTTTAGCCACAAAGGAGAGCATATCGCCAGGAGCACCGGGGGCAAGATTCTGAAGATCAGAAATGATATCATAGAGGTGTTGTAGGCTGTCATGCCCGGAGTAAAAAGAGTGAAGCTCCTCCCACATGGTCTTGGCCGTGTCATGATACATGGCCATTCGGTAGGGCTCGGTGTCCATGGAGTTGAGAAGCCAGGACTGGACCCGACCATCGTCGCGAAGCCAGTCATCGGAGGGAGCAGTCAGAGCGGCCCGAGTCAAGTGATGAAGAAGACCCTTCGTCTGCAGAACACGGCGAACCGAGTGAACCCATTCAACAAAGTTCCTTTTTCCAGTGAGGGAGATAGTCGTAATCCGTATTTCGTCACGAAGTTCGGAAGCTGAGGCAACCGCACGGGCTGGCGGAGCAGAAGTAGCAGCAGAAGTATCCGAAGCCATGTGCGGCTAGCAGAAGAGGCCGGGCGGTTAGAAGAGCGAGAAGCAAGGGTGAAGGACAACAGCGGATAGGCGAGGCCGCAACGATGAGCGAGAAGCAGGGCGCGGAGAACAGAAGAGGCAAGTTGCCACGAGCAGCGGTTAGCGAGCAGGGAGAGACTGCAGCGGAGAGAGAGACCGCGCGGAAGTTGCCGCAAGCTGCAGCGGAGAAGGTGAGAGCAGGTCGCGGCGAGCAGGAGACAGGTCGCGGCGAGCAGGAGGTAGGTCGCGTCGAGCAGGAGAGCAGGTCGCTGCGAGCAGGAGGCAGGTCGCGGCGAGCTGCGATCAGCGAGCAGAAAGAGGCCGCGAGTAGAGAACTCGAGCGGTCAGAAGAGGAATCCGCGAGTAGAGAACTCGAGCGGATTAGGCAGAGAGAGGAGGCCGTGAGTAGGAAAGAGAGAGCTCGCAGCGGACCGCAGAAAGGAGAGGTCGCAGCGGACAGAAAGAGCCCGCGCGGGTAGAGAAGGAAAGGAGAAGGTGGGTAGAAATTAGCTAGGCCGGATACCCAAGGAGGATACCGGTTGGCTCTGATACCATGTAAATAGAGGCCTCAAACCTTGTAGATACTTCTTGAATGAATAGTTACAAGTATGATTACACTTATATAGGAGAAGAATGAGAAGAGAAATCCTAAATACAAGATGTGGGACTAATACATGAAGAGAGAAGAGAGAAAACATGGGCCCTTAATTGGGCTTTTCTAACACATTTCAACATTAACTCCCCACTTTCTCTCTCCTCCCTTTAATGAAAAATCCACCTTCTCTCTCCTAGTCATCACTTCCAGAAATTGAGTTGTTCTTTAGGTAATTTTCACTTACTAGAGCTAGTGGGCCATCACATTTGAGCCTAACCCAATTGGTTTGGAGTTGGGCCTAGTTTCCCTCCCCATTTGAGCTTGGTTTTGACCAAAGTTGACTTGGTCAAACCAGTGGGTTGACTGGTAAACTAGGTGTCTTGAGTCCCTTGTCACGACTCAAGTCCATTTGTGGCTTGGTGTAACCCAGTTAGGTCAAGTTAGGGCACTTTGACCTAACTAGGGTTAAGATTGACCCTGGTTAGCTTGACTCCTTAGGTTGACCCCAAATGGGTTGTATGGGTTTTAGAGGGTCCCTATGGGGTTGAGAATGACATGGTGGGGTCAAGTGGTCATGTTGGGAATCATTGGTCAAACCCTAGCTTAGGTGTCCAGGAACTAATATTTGCAGACCAAGGTGCTTTTACCTATTTTTCTTATGCACCCATGGTCCTCTTTGTCTTCTTAAAGCTTTGTCATGACCTAGTCATGACAAAAGTCCTCCTAGGGGTCTGGTTGTTTGTGAGATGTTACAATAACCAAAGATCTCTATCTCAGGATTGACATGCGCAACTTCCACTCTAGGATTGCGGGAAGTTGCCTCGTCAGCATGGCCCCCCGACCAAGAAGATGGCAATGCGGACCCATGGCCGTCGCACTTGAAAATCAGTTTCCTCTCGCGTTCCATAGGAACAACAACAGATCGCTCGGTGTTTGAAGAAAGACTGCACAACACCGATGAGCGAGAAGAGCGAGAAGCAAGGGTGAAGGACAACAGCGGATAGGCGAGGCCGCAACGATGAGCGAGAAGCAGGGCGCGGAGAACAGAAGAGGCAAGTTGCCACGAGCAGCGGTTAGCGAGCAGGGAGAGACTGCAGCGGAGAGAGAGACCGCGCGGAAGTTGCCGCAAGCCGCAGCGGAGAAGGTGAGAGCAGGTCGTGGCGAGCAGGAGACAGGTCGCTGCGAGCAGGTCGCGGCGAACAGGAGGTAGGTCGCGTCGAGCAGGAGAGCAGGTCGCTGCGAGCAGGTCGCGGCGAACAGGAGGCAGGTCGCGGCGAGTTGCGATCAGCGAGCAGGAAGAGGCCGCGAGTAGAGAACTCGAGCGGTCAGAAGAGGAATCCGCGAGTAGAGAACTCGAGCGGATTAGGCAGAGAGAGGAGGCCGTGAGTAGGAAAGAGAGAGCCCGCAGCGGACAGCAGAAAGGAGAGGTCGCAGCGGACCGAAAGAGTCCGCGCGGGTAGAGAAGGAAAGGAGAGGGTGGGTAGAAATTAGCTAGGCCGGATACCCAAGGAGGAGACCGGTTGGCTCTGATACCATGTAAAGAGAGGCCTCAAACCTTGTATATACTTCTTGAATGAATAGTTACAAGTATGAATACACTTATATAGGAGAAGAATGAGAAGAGAAATCCAAAATACAAGATGTGGGACTAATACATGAAGAGAGAAAAGAGAGAAAACATGGGCCCTTAATTGGGCTTTTCTAACACATTTCAACATTAACTCCCCACTTTCTCTCTCCCCCTTTAATGAAAAATTCACCTTCTCTCTCCTAGTCATCACTTCCAGAAATTGAGTTGCTCTTTAGGTAATTTTCACTTACTAGAGCCACTGTTGTAGATATCGGCCGACATGTCCGATATGTCGGCCGACATAAAGGTTTTGAGGGTAAACCGCAACGAAATCGATATGTTTGAGCAAAATAAAGGTTTGTAAAATATCGGATATATATCGGCGATATATCGGGATATAACGGCTCCGGGCGATATATCGGCCGACATTTTTTTGTTTTATTTTATAAAAAAAACGGGGTTTTAAAAAGGATTTCACGGTCGAGGATCGCATTTTCAATATTTGTCATTTATTAATATGCAATTATGCACAATTGTGTTTATTTTTGTTTAATACTTCATTATAATCATATTGTTAGTTTGTTACATGTAATGCAAAGTGTATAACCATATATTGTTTGTACATTTTTACTTATTTGCAAAAAATTGTTATAAACATTGTTATCTTTATTAAATTCCGATATTGTAAAATATCCCCGATATATCCCCCGCAATCCGACATACGACATTTCAAACCCAAACCGATATGAACCCGATATCCGATATCTACAACCTTGACTAGAGCTAGTGGGCCATCACATTTGGGCCTACCCAATTGGTTTGGAGTTGGGCCTAGTTTCCCTCCCCATTTGAGCTTGGTTTTGACCAAAGTTGACTTGGTCAAACCAGTGGGTTGACTGGTAAACTAGGTGTCTTGAGTCCCTTGTCACCACTCAAGTCCATTTGTGGCTTGGTGTAACCCAGTTAGGTCAAGTTAGGGCACTTTGACCTAACTAGGGTTAAGATTGACCCTGGTTAGCTTGACTCCTTAGGTTGACCCCAAATGGGTTGTATGGGTTTTAGAGGGTCCCTATGGGGTTGAGAATGACATGGTGGGGTCAAGTGGTCATGTTGGGAATCATTGGTCAAACCCTAGCTTAGGTGTCCAGGAACTAATATTTGCAGACCAAGGTGCTTTTACCTATTTTTCTTAGGCACCCATGGTCCTCTTTGTCTTCTTAAAGCTTTGTCATGACCTAGTCATGACAAAAGTCCTCCTAGGGGTCTGGTTGTTTGTGAGATGTTACAATAACCAAAGATCTCTATCTCAGGATTGACATGCGCAACTTCCACTCTAGGATTGCGGGAAGTTGCCTCGTCAGCATGGCCCCCCGACCAAGAAGATGGCAATGCGGACCCATGGCCGTCGCACTTGAAAATCAGTTTCCTCTCGCATTCCATAGGAACAACAACAGATCGCTCGGTGTTTGAAGAAAGACTGCATAACAACAATCGCTCCTCCTCGACGAAAGTGGAGATGCGAAAAAAATGGCTTTGCAGTGGCCAGATCATTGAACCCCAGAACCGGCGTAAACTCACGCTCCCATCCCGTCACGCGACGACAACGATCGGGAAGAGACCTCCAAAGCTCGGGAAGCTCTCAGGAATTCCTGTCATACCCACACAGTGTATTTCTATGGCGATGCTCGACCTTGTCCTCAGAGTGAAGCCACCTCTTGTTGCTGCGTACTTTGATCCGACCATCACCGCCTCACACCAAGCCTTGAAGAAGTCCAAGGAGAACCGAGAACCCTGCTCCCGGAAGAATGTAATCATGCCCATAATCCTCATCATCCCAACATGATTGAATTGGGAGACCGCCACACCACATAGCTTAATATCTCAATCGCCTCCTCGAAAGGCGGAAGATGAAAGCCCGATTTCAAGCAAGACTCACAGATCATCATGATGCCAACATGAGTATTCTGCGCACGCTCCTCAATATGCAGGATTTTCACCTCTATGCCAACAAGTATTCCGTAACATTTTCTCCAAATCTCGATCCGCTCCCCAGTGAGGGTAGAGCGTAATCGCATCGGCCACCCTTGAGCGCCCTGCCTCGGTACCTGAGAATTCAAGGGCCACAAAGTTAATAAGGAATTTTTTCACAAACTTGCGCACCACCGCGATGCTAGGCAAACATGCGATAGTGCGTCAATCAAACCGAATAACATCAGAAAATGCGTCTGCAGGCACACATCCACAGATGCGTACGCAATTGCGCGCGCCCGAGAGGGAGCACGGGCGCACGATTGTGCGACCGCACATCCACATGGGTGCACGATCGTGCACCCGCACAGGCGCACGACCGTGCATGGGACCTTCCACGCACGCAACAGAAATGGAGAGATAGTTCACGCACTTCTCTCGCTCTGACCGCCGACTCCAGGAATTTGGGGGGCAAATGATAAGGACCCCTCCAATTTATAGGAATTTTGGGCTGCGAATAGCCAAAAATTTCCCCTCCCCCACTTAGTGGGGAAAATGAGGGCAGAGCACTAACGTTATGACCGCACGAATGCGCACAATGCCACACAAATGCGCACAATGCCACACAAATGCGCACAATGTCACACGAATCACCTGGCCGCGCGCAGCCTCTTGTACGCACGACCCAACGTCGTCACCGCGCGGCTGCATGCCCTGCGTGCGGCCCATTGGCCGCACGACCGCAGGGCTGCGCGGCTAGCCGCAAGGCCGACCCCCTCGGCCGACCGTCCCTTCGTCCCTCTTTGCCCCTCGGCCGGCTAACCCTCAACCGGCTGGCCACTGCCGGCCGGGCTCAGCCGCCAACCAGCCTTTGTTGGTCGGCCACCACCAACCGGCCTTCGCCGTCGGCCGACTTCCACCGGTCAGCCCCTCAGCCGCCGCCTAACTTCTTACGTCCACTACCTCGGCCTTGCAACCACCACACCCATCATCCGCATAACCACCTATTATGTGGGTGTGTATAATATAATCCACATAATGAGTGTGCACATAACCTTATACATTAATTCGAATATGCGCATAATAAAATATATGATAACTGGTGTGCGTATTGCAAAAATTCGCATGATGGTGTGCGTATAGAGAAAATGCGCATAGTATTGTGCGTGCGAAAATTATATGTTTGTGATTTGCGCATAATCATATCCATTATAGGTCTATGTATTGTAATTAAATCTATCATGCGTGCGTATTTCCATAATGGATGTGCATATAACACATTATATGGTTACGGTGTGCGGCTAGTCAGACACCATAACCCCTTAATTACGGAAATTCTCGAAGATCTTCAAGTCATTTGAAGATCTCTTGAAGATTTTTCGGAAGCATTCGAAGATCCCTGGGGGATTGCACCGAGCACATTGCACCATTGCGCAGCGCACACTGCGCCCCACACACTGCGTCGTGCAACTGCGCGCAATTAGAACAAGCAATCGACTCTAGATCGCGCCGAGCACATCACTCTCGCTTCTGATCATTGTTGCAGACTTCAGATCGAGTCGAACACATCACTCCCGCTTTCAAGCACCAAATGCAGACTCCAGAGGGCACAAATCACATTGCTCCACACTCCAGCAATCCAGAAAATACTACGTTTTTCGAGCGGTGACCTGTAACCCTCGAAGCTTCTTCTTCTCCAACAACTACTGTAACGAGAGGCGGTCTGTCACCCTTGAGCTCTCAACTTAAACTTGTAACCCCATGAAAATAGTGGAAATTTGGTCTTCACAGTCCCGACCCCATGATTATTTCCCCTTTCCGAGGTTTTCTACGGAAAAAATTCTCTTGCCATCCTTCGTTTCTTTCTTTAACTGTTCGCCCGCTCGACCGCTTCTGAGATAGGATGGTTTGATTTTAGACCGGTTTAAGAGCTCTTGAGTAGATTCACGCACATTGCGAAGAGCACATTGTGTTAGACGCCGTTGCTCGCTACCAGAACAAGCAATTGATTCTAGATCGTGCTGAGCACATCACTCTCGCTTCTGAGCATCAGTTGCAGACTTCAGATCGAGTCGAGCACATCGCTCCCGCTTCCGAGCACCAAATGCAGACTCCATAGGGGACATATCACATTGCTCCGCACTCTAGCAGTCTAGAAAGCACTAAGTTTTTTGTGCGGTGACCTGTAATCCTCGAAGCTTCTTCTTCTCTTACAACTACTGTAATGAGAGGCGGTCTGTCATCCTCGAGCTCTCAACTTAAATTTCTAACACCATGAAAATAGTGGAAATTTAGCCGGTACAGTCCCGACCCCGTGATTTTTCCCCCTTTTCGGGGTTTTCCCTTTAAGAAATTCTCTTGTCATCCTTCGTTTCTTTCTCTGACTGTTCGCACGCTCGACCACTCCCGAGTTAGGACAGTTCGATTTTCGACCGGTTTAAGAGTGTCTCAAGTATACCCACAACTAATCCGATTGAAACAATTTTTAAGAAATTTTCGTCTAGTCTCTACAAGTTTGATGATGGTGACATGTTTTTAATCCCATCATCAGATCTTTAGAAATCAACTCCAGAATGTTTTTTTGCGAAATTGGATTTTCAACGAAACTCCATGAAATTTTTGTATTGAAGATTATCTTGTGGATTTTTCTGAAAGTTCAATGCTTCGTCCAATGTGAGTTTTATTGAGCGGTTTAAGAGAAATCAACTCCTAATTTTTTTTAGGTTTATGAACCTAAAATAACATTTCTCTGAAAATTGGACTCGGGTACATGCACTGATATGCCTATAATTGTTCCGACCCTTTTTAATATATTTACTATCGCTTGATTGTTTTTCTTATGTTTTAATCATTTTTTAGATCATCAAAGTTATCATATTCACTATTATTATGTTGCTTGTGAAAAATAATAGTATTCATGATCAACATTCATAAATTCCAGCTGGGGATAAACACAACAGTAATAGGATGATGGTGTGAAATGCATATGAAATGATTATAGATGTTTTCTGAGCGGTTGTGTTTTGATATAGCTTGGAATATTTAAAAACCTGTGCTGGATTTAAATTCCTTTTGATTTTAATTTTTTTTATATATACTTTGAAATATACATTTTAAACAAACAAACTATACTGGATATTCACTGTGGTCCTTGATTACAAGACACTATGCAATATTTGTTCTTGTTGGTGCTTCAAATGATTAATTCTGAAAATGTGTAACAATTGTCATGTCAAGTTCTTAGTTTAGTCATTTAATACAGTTTTCATACTCCCTACTGCTTTGAGAATTGAGGTAATTCAACAATTATCCTATTTTCTCACCACTGTTACCTACAACTTATTTTCCCATCACAATTTGCCACCATTGATATTGTCGGCGCTATACCGACCCATATAGACCCTAAGTTAGCAATGCCCGCATTTCATGTTAAATGCGCTTCGAGCAAATTTGTGTACATACTGTCAGAATTTCTTTGTTTTTTATTTCATAGAACCGTGTACAACATTATTAGAAACATTTTGCAGTAAATACTTTCAGATATACTTGACGCAGGGTAGGCCATATAACTTGGGTGTGCCGACACCAAAGCGACCCAAGTGCTTGTGATGCACGATGGGCTCAACTAATAGGGAATGAGACGCAAATAGATTTTTTTTAAAAAAATTATCCGAAAATAGAATTTTGCAGCAATGTTTTAAATAAACAAGGCAAATTAACATAGGGCGAACATTAATTTTCCGGCAAGCAAGTAAACCACGCTTTATTACTCACGGAGCGCTTTATACCACAAATTACATGAATTAGATTTATAAGATAAAGAAAATACGGTACAATTACGCTAACTACATTGAAACACCCAAACAAATATATAATGTTTTTCAGCATTTAATAATGGAAAAAATAAAACACTTACAATTATAGCTTATCAAGTAAAGAAAATCATGCAATGGAGGCAGGCGTGGCTACACGAGGCAAAGTTGGGAAATGAGGAAGTTTGTGCTGTTGCTGATTTCAGGATAGGAAAGTGCTAACAATGGTTCCACGATAGAAATGGGAGGAAGGAGAAGTTATGTGGTTTGAAATCTCTGGTGGCTGATGGGATCGAGTAGGGAGAGGAGCTACAAAGGAAACAGAGGATTCGCGGTAAGGAGGGGATGGTGTGAGTGGCGGAACAGGAAAAAAAGGGTGTGCGGCTTTGGAAAGATGGCGAGCGGGCGGCGAGCGGGCGGCGAGCGGGCGGCGAGCGGGCGGCGTGCGGTGAAGAGGAGAAACCGTCGTGGGGGATGTTGGAGGTGGTTAGGGCTGAACCTAGGATTTTCGGGCGGCCTGGAGGCTTTTGTTACGGTAATGTGGAGGGAGGAGGTACGGTGGTTGTTCGGCCCAGGCGATAGGATCCATGACGGAAGCAGAGAACCACAACGGACTGAGTGAATGGAGGTGTGTTGTGAGGCAGGCGGCGAGAAGAGGAGATGCGCAGGGAATGTTGAGCGACTCTCTGCGAAATGAGGGGAGATCGTGAGGCTGGTTTCGATTCCGTCGAGAGAGAGGTGGTGAACAGGAAGATGACGTGCGAAGAACTGTCGGACGGATGGCAGGGATGGACAGGACGTGGATTGAGTGGAGAAATTGGCTCACGGAAAATAGTAACGGAAAGATAAACTTCCAAGGCTTCGCACCTCGGGGGTCTCGGCGTCGCACCACGAACGATTGCCGGTCTAGAATCTCTCACAATACAAGCAATGAAAATAAACTGCAACACCCGCCCTTATTTATAACACGGGGGTGGGGGTGGGGGTTGACCGTTACGCCTGAGGCCCTAAAGCCCCAAATTTAATCCAAAAATAAATAAAATAATATCCCGACGAACCGGATGCTCTCGCGGTTTCGGATTGCCGATCCGATCATCGCCTCCTGCGCGAATATACAAAAGTGGGCCCCGCCAATATGCGACCCGTAGTCTAATGGCGATCTCCATCAATATTTGTATACGTTCGAATATACTTGCTTATTCTCGTGTTTTTTTTTTCTCTTTAGCGTATTTGTCATAAACGCTTGCAGCATTTCAGTTTTTTACTCGGTTAATGTAAGTACTCTATATTCGTTCTTGTAGGGTATGTGACACCACTATAACAAGGCTGAGCTGTATTTGTTGAAGCCGTGAGCATGCAATTTTGGTAATAGCTGTCTTGTTTCTTCTACATTTACTCCTCTAAATTCATAGATAAAATCGCTACACTGGTGTCATGCATGGATTTAAAAAACCCAGAATTATGTGAAGCCCGGTTCAAATCTCTGAGTTTTACATGATATTCGTTGCGAATAAATAGTTGGGATGAGGTTATTGATTACGGTTATGTAAGTGATCTTTCAAGCATAACCACCTCAATTTTTTTAGGGTGCTGTTATTAGCAAACCCTATTTGGTTTCTAGCAAATCATTACTACTAGCAAACCCTCATTTTTCAAAATGGCTATTTGAAAACCATTTTGTTACTAGCAAACCAACATAATTTTTTTAAAAAAAATTTAAAATTTTGTTTAAAACATTCATTCTTTCAAAATAACTCAGTACATATAATGACATTATAAATGATTTCAAAAGTATTCATTCAACTACTTATGTTAGCATTAGAAATGAGTTAAAATGCCGCAAAATTTTATTTAGTATGTCCAAAATTCTTTTTTCTGTGTCAAAATCTTTAAACAAAATATTGTCCGCTTTAGAAATATATTTGATTTCCAATTCCTATAAGGATGTGTTGTGCTATATATACGAGTTAAGTGCATATAAGAATATACGTGTCTTTTTGAACTGCGTTTTATACGTGCATTTTCATAGGAAGTGTTCAACATGAAAGTTGTAGATCTCGACGAGATCTACAACTTTCATGTTGAACACTTTTTGATTTGAAGCAAGTTAGACCTCCGATTTGGCCCCTGAAAAAAGTCATGCCGAACATATGCACGGACGCGTGACTTTTTTCGGGGGACAAATAGAGGGCTTAAACTGCTTCAAATCAAAAAGTGTTCAACATGAAAGTTGTAGATCTCGATGAGATCTACAACTTTTATGTTGAACACTTTTTGATTTGAAGCAGTTTAGAGTCTCGATTTGGGCTCCGAAAAAAGCCACGCCGAAAATCTGTACGGACGACTCGTTCCGTGAGTGTCTCATTTCGGGTCCAAATTGGAGGCCTAAACGGCTTCAAATCAAAAAATGATCAACATGAAAATTGTAGATCACATCGAGATCTACAACTTTCATGTTGATCACTTTTTCAAATGAGAAACATTTGAGACTCAAAATTCAAAAATGCAAAAAATGCAAAAAAAGAAGATTGGTTTGCTAGTAGTATTTTTTGGGAATAGATAAAAATGCAAAAAATGGCTGAATCCGTTTTTTTCTGGTTTGCTAGTAACCAAAGTGGGTTTGCTAATAACAGCACCCTTTTTTTATTGTCTGATCGTGTTAGTCTTTCGAACATAACCACCTCGATTTTTTTACTGTCTGATCAGGTTAAACTGTTTTGTCTAACAATATTATTTGACTTTATCAACTTTTATCAGAATTGCCTAATTATTTATGTAACCTTGTGATTTAGTTATTTATTTGAATTTTTTTATTGTAAATGATTAAAAATTTTTAAAGATGAGTTATTTTATATTTCTGTAGAATGATTGAAATTTTAGGGATAAGACAGGAGTAGCACCAAGTTGCAGAGAAGATGCGAGAAGCTTGACTAAGATGGTTTGAACACATACAAAAGAGAGCATTAGAGGCACCTGTTAGGCGTTGTGAGAGTCTAGTCACTTGGCATGTTAAACGAGGGAGGGAGGGATAGACCAATAAAGACTTGGAATAAAACTATAAGGAAAGACATGATGTACTTAGGCATTAGTGAGATTATGAGAAAAAAATAGGGCACAATGGCGACAAAGGATCATATAGCCGGCCCTATTAGAGCAACTCCAATGGCACTCTAAATCTCCAAATATGGAGCTCGCCCCCCTCCAACCGGACTTTAAATTCTCCTCCAAAAATGGAGGGGCCGGTATTTTCTCTTCCTCCTCTAAATTTAGAGGGGGAGAGAAAATAGAGCTCCTCCATTTAAATTTTTTTGTATTTTTTTTAAAATTAGTTAAATTATGTATTTTTAAAACTTGTGTATAATTTTATTATGTACATAATTGCTAATATATTTTATAAAATTTGACATATAATATATCAATAAATTTCTATTTTCGAGACCTACAAAACGAGACTAATATTAAATGTCTTCTAATTATTATTTATCGCGCACATATAACAAATACAAGATGTTCAATCATGTCAGATACACCAAAATACTTTCTGATTTTTCAAGATAAGACATTTTACTGATTAAACGCGCGCATACATCAGAAGACATTCAAATTAATATGCATAAATATTTTTAAATTACATTGTCTCGTTGTCATGCCGTTCCCAAAGATGTTCAATCAGTGCATCTCGAAGTGCAAAATGCGCATCTTTGTCTCTGATTTTTTTTATGCCGATTTAGAAATTGACGAAATCTTTCGGCTTCGTCTGTGTCCATCTCTTCAACATTCTGAGTCGGTGGCGACGGTGAAATATCGACAGCTTCATTTTCATCTCGCTCGTCTTCGATAATCATATTGTGCATTATAATGCAAGCAGTCATGATATCGTGTAACACATGTTTATCCCAGAAACGACATGGTCCCTTAATAATTGCAAACCGTGATTGAAGAACTCCAAATGCTCGTTCTACATCTTTTCGGCATGCTTCTTACATCGTTGCGAAATGTTGTTTTTTTATCTTGTGTATGAGAAATAGTTTGAACTAGTGTTGATCATTTTGGATAGATATCGTCGACTAAGTAATAATCAACATCATAATTTTTTCCCAAGATTGTATAACTGGTAGGAGGCGTAATACCTTGTGCTAAGTTGGCAAATAAATGGGACGACTGCAGGACATTGATATCATTGTTAGATCCCGGTAACCCAAAATATGCATGCCATATCCATAAGTCATATGATGCTACTGCTTCGAGAATGATTGTTGGTCCACAATGACGTCCTGAGTATTGGCCTGCCCATGCTGTCTGGCAGTTCTTTCATTGCCAATGCATACAATCTAGGCTTTCCAGCATTCCTGGAAATTTTCGTTCTTCACCTTTCCGTAGTAATCTTGTTACATCATTTGCATTGGGATATCTCAAATATTCATCTTTGTACAATTATACAATCGCCTTAAAAAACCTTTTCAAGCATTGAATCACAGTTGACTCACCAATTCGAATGTATTCATCGCAATTATCAGCTGATGTTCCGTAAGCTAACATACGGAATGCTGCTGTATTTTTTTGTAGTGTTGATAGTCCAAGCTTAACAACACCATCTTTCTTTTGAACGAAAAAATTATCGTGATCCTGCACTGCAGTGACAATGCGAAGGAAAAGATTCTTCCGCATGCGAAATCTTCGTCGAAAAAGAGTTTCCTCATATGTGGGGTGCTCAGAGAAGTAATCATTCCAAAGTCTAATGTTACCTTCAATCCTCCCCCGATTGATTACCACGTGGCCAGGTACCGAACCTCTACGTCGGGGACGTTCTTCCTCTTGAAGTTGAGCTGCAATTATGACATTGTTGGAGGCATACATACGTGCCAAAATTTCATCTTCTTTCTCCCATTCATTAAGGTCGGATTGCCACTTGAGAAGTGTTTGATCAAACAATTCATCATCTGATGAAGATGAAGATTGCAAATGAGATGATCCTGCTCCATAGTTCATTTTTGTAACAAGAGAAGTAAGGATTGTAATCCAGAAGTTGTGTTTATATAGATTGTCAGCATTGGATTCTCCAACATTGGATTCCTTCTCCATTCACACCTCTCTCACGTCAAATCAATCCTATCAGCATCAATTCTGGAGCCTTGTGTTTTTCCCAGCATTGGATTCCTTCTCCACTCACACCTCTCTCACGTCAAATCAATCCTATCAGCATCAATTCTGGAGCCTTGTTTTTTTCCCAGCATTGGATTCCTTCTCCACTCACACCTTTCTCACGTCAAATCAATCCTATCAGCATCAATTCTGGAGCCTTGTTTTCTTCCCAACATTGGATTCTTTCTCCACTCACACCTCTCTCACGTCAAATCAATCCTATCAGCATCAATTCTGGAGCCTTGTTTTTTTCCCAGCATTGGATTCCTTCTCCACTCACACCTCTCTCACGTCAAATCAATCCTATCAGCATCAATTCTGGAGCCTTGTTTTCTTCCCAGCATTGGATTTCTTCTCCACTCATACCACTCTCACGTCAAATCAATCCTATCAGCATCAATTCTGGAGCCTTGTTTTCTTCCTAACATTGAATTCCTTCTCCACTCACACCACTCTCACACCTCACTTCCCCCTCATTCCAAGACTTCTATAAGTACTCATCACTCTGTGCTTCCAAAAACAAACTCTCTCTACTTCCTTTATTTTTCATCATGAGTGTTAATCGTGGGCTAGCATTCTCTCCTAAAGAAGATCAAGCATTATGTTATGCTTGGCTTGAAGTCTCGGAAGACTCAGTTATGGGGAGTAATCAAAAAGAGGACAGACTATGAGAAAGAGTTTCGGCCATTTTTCACAACACAAGACCTCAAACTTGCAAAGGACAAAGAACCCCAAAATCTCTCTCTTGTCGTTGGGCTTTTTTGGCAAGTAAAGCTAGCAAATTTCAAGGATGTATTCGACAGATTGAGCAACGAAACCCCATCGGTGCATCTGAACTCAATATTGTAAGTATTTTTTAGATTTTAAATATTAAATCCAACACTTAATCTGTATTTAAAATAATTTATTTGTGTAGATTAATCAAGCAAAAATTTTATATGGCGAAGATCCAAAAGAGAAAAAAGACTTCTTGTTTGATCATGTTTGGTCTATCTTAAAAAATACTAAGAAGTGGATAGATACGCCTAAGTCTACAAAAAATATGAGCTCTACGAATATGGACATGTCACAAACATTAGGTTCTAACTCTCTCAGTCAACGGAGAGGCATAGACTTAAATACAGATAGCAATGAAATAAATCCTGGTAGTACTGGTGATGAAGAATCCCGATCTCAACTTCCATTAATCGCCCTACTGGAAGAAAACAAGAAAAAGAGGAGGAGAAAGGTGAGTGGTAAGAGTTGTGATATTGAAGCTCACACTAAAAAAAATGAAGAAATCTTGGATGTTTTAAAGAGAGGGCAAGAACAACGTGCAAATGATATGTCTTCTATCCAAGATCTCATGAGGTTAAAAACAGAAAATCAAAAAAGAAGACGAGAGCTTCAAAGCGCTAAACAAGATCACGATATCATGATGATAGATTTGGATAACATCAAAGGAACTCCAGAACGACAGTATTTTCGACAAAAAAACAAGAAATTATGAATCGAAATATTATAAAACCATTATTTGGAGGATCTTCAACACTCGAAGGAACTGAATATGGAGGCGGTGTATACGGAGGTAGTGGTTACGGTGGAAGCCAATATGGAGCTACTCAATTTGTAGGAGGTCAACTTGGAGGAAACCAGTGTGGAGGAAGCCAGTATGAAGGAGATCGACATGGAGGACCTCAATATGGAGGGCCTCAATTTGGAGGACCTCCATTTGGAGGAGGTCAACATGAAGGAAGTCAGTACGGAGGAAGCCATTATGAAAGAGACCGACATGAAGGACCTCAATTTGGAGGGCCTCAATTTGGAGGACCTCCATTTAAAGGAAATCAGTACCGAGAAAGCTAATACCGAGAAAACCAGTACAGCGGAAGCCAATTTGAAGGACATCAGTTCGGAGGAGACTAGCAGGGAGGAAGCCAGTATGGAGGAAGCGACTACAACATACCAACGTATGGAGGAGAACAACAGGGGGATAGCGCGTGCGAAAGTCGTAGCGAACCCAGTGATGACCTCCCAAATTTTTAGTTTAAATTCCAAATGTAATATTTTAATTTTGAAATATGTAATGTTTATTTTATTTTTATAATGTAACTGTAACGTTTTAATTATTTAATGCTTATTTGGTCATGTTTCGTCAAATTTTTTTTGTTTAAAAAGACAAAATAATAATAAAAAAGTTTTTTCGAGACCTAAAAAATGAGGCTAATATTGAATTTTTTCTAATTAATATTTATTATAGTATTATTAAACTATTATTTTATTGAATATATTTAGTTATATAGATATACTATAAATATTATATATATATACTTATATATAAATATACATATACATAAAAAATATATAAACATATATTAAATAATAATATATACATAAAATAATACCATGTTCTCTAAATATGGAGAACATGGTTGGAGTTGCTCCCATCATGTTCTTCATATTTGAAGAACATGGTATAATGGAAGCCTCTAAATATAGATGCTTTCATTGGAGTTGCTCTTATAGTGGAATAAAGGCTTGAGTGTTGTTTGATTGAAATTTTAGGAGGAACATATTCTTGTGCTGACGACTGAAAGTGTGATCTTTTTGCCCATGAAAATGCTACCATGGACACAAATTTAGGGCGCTGATATTTGTACATCATAAACGGTTATTCACACACCATTTTTCTTAATAAAACTCCTCTTTTTTAAATTCTAAAATCTGATATTTGTACCTCATTTTCAGCCCTCATCTCACGCCTTTCTCTCCGAACTGCGTCTTATGCGTGCATTTTCATGAGAAGTGTTCAACATGAAAGTTGTCGATCTTGACGAGATCTACAACTTTCATGTTGAACATTTTTTGATTTGAAGCAGTTTAGACCCCTGATTTGGCCTCTGAAAAAAGTCACGCCGAACATATACGAACGCCCGGGATCGGCGTGACTTTTTTAGGGGGCGAAATCGGGGGCTTAAACGGCTTCAAATTAAAAAGTGTTCAACATGAAAGTTGTAGATCTCGTCGAGATCTACAACTTTCATGTTGAACACTTTTTGATCTGAAACAGTTTAGACCCCCGATTTGGGCCCTGAAAAAGTCACGCCGAAAATCTGTACGGACGACTCGTTCCGGGCATGTCTTTTGTCAGGCCCAAATTGGAGGCCTAAACGGTTTCAAATCAAAAAATGATCAACATGAAAGTTGTAGATCTCGATTACTTTTTCAAATAAGAAACATTTGGAGCTCAAAATTCAAAAATGCAAAAATTGCAAAAAATAAAATTGGTTTACTAGTTTTATCGAGCCGGATTGCATCGAATCTATTGGATAGGTGGTTGATTTGCTCCCTCGACTTGTTCATTGTCTTTCTGAAAAGAACCATAGATTCTTGGAATTGAGCATCTAAGCGCTCGAGGGCTTTCTTATATCTTACAAATTGGGGTACAAATAACTTATGGGGGTATAAATATAATTTGAAGGTGAATAAATATCTATGAGTTATAAATAACTATTTAAGGTGATACAAATATGAGCATCCCAAATTTATCCTGAAATAGGACTCTGCAATAATAAAAGAATAAGAACTAATCCTGAACATGCCAAAATCGGACAGGGATTGATTCTGTCAGTTCTGATTCCGATCGGAGCCCAAATGTTTTTTTTAAGTGATTATTGTTATATTTTTAATATAAATTTGTTAAGTATGAAAAAGCCTACAAACAATAAAAATATTTAATTTTTATTTTTTTATTTGCTATAAATATTAATGTTATCTAAATAAAATTAATGTATAATATTAAATATAATTTATAATATATCTATTTGTACGGGTTAGTTAATAGTAATCGTAGCATAGCATGTTACTAATATTTTATTTACATACTTTTTTAATTTACTTCAAGATATACATAATTTAGTGTTCGCAGACTTGTTATGCTAATTTTTGATTTTAGAACCTATTATTATACTTAGGCTCCGTTTGGGGGGACTTATTTTCACCGGTCAAACGGTCAAAAACGCATGAATCGGACCTTAATTGAGGACCGGTTCATGCGGTCGTGACCGCTTGACCGGTGAAAATAAGTCCCCCCAAACGGAGCTTTAGTATACATAAAATTCGGGTGTGGCGAGTTATACCCATTCTTGGAGCTCTTCTACCGACACCTTAGTGACCGGAATACCTTCTAGCTATAACTCCTAAATAATTCATCTGAAGGAAAGACCAACACCGGTTACACCCTTTCTCAGGCCTTTCTACCAACTCCTAAATTGATCGCAGACAATCACCTTATACCAATTAGGGTCCGTTTGTTTGAACAAAATTGGCTTTTTGAAATTGACATTGGGGATTAGAAATAAAATTTTCACGTTCAGTGCTACTAAATTTACGCGACTATTGACTTAGAAGCGAAAACCTATGACTGACTGAAGAAAAATACCAAATTCCCAATTTTTACACCTCAGCCCATGGGTTTTCCACAAAATTGAATTATTTCAAGCATGTGCGTTTTTGCGCAGGCGGGAATTTTCGGGTGTTTGTTTCTTTAACCGGACGAGTTATATCCCGGTAACACATTTTTGACCTGGGCTTTTTTTTGTCGAGGCACCTATTTTTCGTCCGATGGTGTTTTTTTTGGCATGTGTTGTTTTCCGGCCCGGACACGCTCTTTTCGCTCGAGAGTGCGTTTTTTTCGGTCCGGACACAAATTTTTCGCCCGGGGGCGCACTTTATGCCCAAGCACGTATTTTTCGTTCGGGCAAACATTTTTTTAAATGCACATGTTTTTGGACAGGACACGAAGTGGGTTGATCGGCTCAGACGAGAATTATTTGATGGGGCACGTCTCTTTCGGCCAAGAGAACATTTTTTGAGCGAGCACACATTTTTCTGCACAGGAGTGTTTTTCGGCTCAAAAATGATTATTTTGCCCGAACATGAATTTTTTGCCCGAGCTCGAGTTACGCCCGGGAGCATTTTTCATCCGGAGCGGGTTTTTTGGCCCTGAAGCAAAAAAGTCATGCCCGAGCAAAAAATGCATGTCTGGGCCGAAAAAATTTGTGCCCGTGTGAAAAACACACGTTTAGAGGAAAAAACGCGCACTCATGCGAAAAATGCTCGTCTTGGCAAAAAAAAGAACAACGAAGAGAAAAATGCCTGTCCGGGCGAAAAATGCGCGTCTCGGAAAAAAATTTACACCCGCTGAAAAATTCGCATCTGGGAGAAAAAACGAGCACCCAAGCAGAAAATGCGCTCTCAGGCGAAACACACGCACCCGGGTGAAAATTTTGTGCCCTTTCCGAATAACACGCTCCGGGGCAAAAAAATGTCCGGCCAGACAAAAAATGAGCGTCCGGACGAAAATATGCATATTCGGGCGAAAAATTTGCTTCTGGGCCGAAAAACACGCTGCATGGCAAAAACACCTATCCAAGCGAGAAGTTCGTGCTAGGGGAAAGAATTCGTTTCCAGAACAAAAACACATGATCAGGGGTAAAACGTGCGCACGGGCCAAAAATTAAACACAATCTGGGTGAAAAACAAATGTTTTTCATATGAACAAATAAAAGTAACCAATGTCAATTCTCGTGATAAAATATCACCCAATATTTATCACTAGAATTGAATTTAAAATCAATGTTAATTCTTACGTATATTGGTATTTGATTGAAAGCTAAACCCAATATTTATATATGATTTGATATTTTCTTTTCCTCTTGCATGTGATTTAGGATGATAAAACTCTGTTCCACTGCTATTTCTCTTGTTAAATTCCGAGCCAAACGGAATTGAAGGGTTTATTTCTTATTCATTAGTCAACTCAGGCTGCAGGAATTCCAAACTACAGATTTGGACCCAAAAATACGGATTTGGGGGAGTAAAGTGGGATCCGTATCCCCTGGAGTTCTTCCGAGAACTCCAGGGGATGGAGTTCCTCATTTACGAAATAACGGAGCGGAATTAGAAAAAATGGTTAACATAAAAGTTGTAGATATACCCGAGACGAATAACTTTCATGTTGAACATTTTTTGATTTGAAGTCGTTTAGACCCCCGATTTAGGTCCAAAAAAAATCAGTCCGAAAATAATTAATTATTTTTATATATGGGTGTTGTTTCAAGTTTGTGGCGCGGGATTGTAATTTTTTTAATAATACAGTTGTACCGGAAAATACAGTTACAATAAACTGTGTTTTCGACCTCATTTAATCGCAAATATGAAATATATAGTTTTATTTTTAGAGCAAAATAATTATTTTTGTGGATTTGTATTTTTTACAATTTTTATTCAAAATATATACAATTGAGTACTTAAATTGATCGTAAGAAAATATGAACTGATATTTTTAAAAATATTGAAAGTTTATCTAGTGCCAACTAACTTCATCTATGAGGGGGGATAGGTGATTTGCAGCCTTTTGCAGAATTAAAAATTAACCTGCACAAACAACAAACACAACACAGAAAAGCACACCAAAAATTATAGTGGTTCCCCGATTTGGGTACGTCCACTCTCCCCCTTCGACCTATCTCCCAACAAGGGACGACTCGATCACTTCACCAACATGATTGAAATCCAATCCTCTCATTATGGAAGAAACTCTTCCACCCGAAGGAGTCACTACTCCTCTACCACAGGCTGCACACAACCCTTACAACGAGGAAACAAAGTTCCTTTACAACAAAGTTAAAATAGAATGTACAAGAAATACAAACTACGTTTGGAGAACCCGATGTCCCTCTTCGTTCAATGAAGCTTTCTTGATGAAGACGAAGAGTCCACGATCTGCGCACTCTCTTGGAGAAGATCTTCCCGAGATCGGCGGAGGCAAGTGAATGCGGCGGCGATGCTTTGTAGATCCAAACTTCTTGACGAAGCTAGCAAGGTCTACCAACGATCTTACTTGGATCGATCGTCTCAATCGATTCGGAGGGGAGAAATATTCTCGCTCAACAAATCAAGAGACAAAGGATCTCAAGATAGACACGTGAGACGCTAAGCTTAGCCTCGGTTCTGTCACCGGACGATCAAAGATGACCTCTAAGATCAGCGACGGCGACTATCTTGCGAGCGGCGACGGCTTGCGAGCGGCGACGGCGACGGGAGGAAGTCCGCGATCGGCTAGGTCACGCTCGGCGGCCGTGTTCCTTTCTCGTTTTCTTCGCTACCTTATTAGTTCAAATTCGTGGGTATTTATACTGTAGAACAATCCTAAAAGACCGTTGTGGGCCCCACAAGGAGAAACCCTAAGCTCGGTCCAAATAGCGCCTGATATCTTGGTTCAGTCCAGCGAGCAGGTAGAAATCGCCTAAGGTAAATTCAGCGGAAATCATTGGTGATTCTCGACGAATCGGCGAGAATCACTTATGATTCCCGTCGAATTATCCTTGGTAGAATTTTAGCTGAAAAGCTTGCCATCCGGAGTGAATCAGCGAGAATCAAAACCATTCTCGACGAATCGACGAGAATGCAGAGTCATTCTCGATGATTCGTCGAGAATCACTTATTTATTCTCTACGATTCTGACTTAGCAGAATTCTTGAAGGCGTTGAGTCAGTCGGATGCAGTCGGCGGGAATCGGCGAGTGATTCTCGACGATTCGGCGAGAATCACTAGTGATTCCCGTCGAATCGGCGAGAATCACTTAGTGATTCCCGTCGAATTTAACTTAGACGAATCTTCGTCTTTCTTCCCATGAGTTGGTCTTTGACCCATCCTTGCTCTTCTTCTGCTCTTGATCTATCTCAGCCCTGTACTTGAAAATAAGTACACTCCAATAGAGAGAGTACACGTAAGCCAACACACTGATCTGCTCAACGAGGGATTACGTTGCGCAGACCCGTGTATATTGACCCACTGCACCCTGACATTGGTGTGTACTTAGCGTGGAATAACTGCAAGCACAACTTGAAGACATATCATCAAATAAAATGTGAATTCATCTTAGCTTGACAGGAGGCTTCTTCAAATACAGGTAATTGTGAATACAATACCCAACAAATATATATATACATTTTAGCATTCAAAATAGATTTCACACCCTCTGATAGGAACTACACTATTGTGGGTCACCAGTTTTTTTCCGGTCCGGAGAATTAGACCGTCTTAGTTCGAAATTGGACCGGGCGGGCAAATATTCAATAAAAACTAGCAACAAAAACCCGAAAGGGGTGAAAAATCACGTGATCGGATCTGTGTCTGGCCAAAATTCACTATTTCGCTTGATATTACAAGTGTTAAGACAATTTCTCGGAGGGTGAAAGACCGTCTCTCCATTACAAGTTCAAAGTATGACAGCAATGGAAAAGAAATTAAGTCATTGGACCCTGGATGAGAACGCTCCAGTTGGGAAGAATCGCTAAGCCCACAGAGTCTCGAAGGACGCGCTCTTGCTAAGTCAAAGCCTTGGTGAAAGCGCCCCGGTTGGGAAGAATCGCTAAGTCCATGGAGCCTCGGTGGAAGCGCTCCTGCTGAGTCAGAATGTTTGTGAGAGCACTCCGGTTGGGAGGAATGTTATGTCGGGGAAATTTTGAGATGCCTTCGCACTAGAGAGGGAACAAAGCAAATTCCGAGTGGAGGAACGATCTAAGTCTCACGTTCTCGCCGGAAAATCTCAGAGCTCTCTCTAGTCTCTGATGTTGCTTGTCTTCAAATGAAGGTCTGTGGGCGTATTTATAGTTTTTGGAGGGATATGCTGGTAATTGCGTCAGGGCGAAATTTATGCTGACAAATGACATCGCTCATTTTTGGTCACTCGGATCACTAATTTTAGCGAAATGATGAAAGTGCCCCAGGCAGTTCGGGTAGTTCGGGCAGGGTGCTCAACGACGGTGGTGGTCGGAGCCGTTAACAGTCGCTATCACAAAGACGTGCAGGTTGTGTGTGCGCGGGAGAGCAGGCCGCGTCTGGGGTGGGGTGCGGGGTACTGGCCGTGCACATGCCCAGTTGCTGGCCGTGCACATGCCCAGTTGCTGGCCGTGCACATGCCCAGTTGCTGGCCGTGCACATGCCCAGTTGCTGGTCGTGCACACAGGGGCTGTCCACGCGCGCTCATGGACTGACCGCGCGCGCGGGCTGGCCGCTCGCGCGTGGTTGTGTCGCCTGCGCGCTTGTGCCGCTTGTGCGAGTTTGTTTGGCTTTGTCTTCTTCTAGGGTGTTTTCGATGCTTCCGGGGGAGCAGGGCTTGTCCGGTCAGGTTGGTTTGCCCCCACGTGTCCCCAGTCTAAGTCCTTCCAGTCCGGCTTAGAAAATTCAGGGGAAATCCCATCAAATTCTCCCCTAATTTTTGCGGGTGGTGAACTGGAAAACGATGAGCTCAAAAATGTCTAAGCTTGGTCACCTTGTCTTGGAGTTGATTTCTCGTACATCGCCCTTGTATATTATGCAGTGTTGGTGGTGCGTTGAAGGTGATGTCCTCTTGCTTCGGGCTTGCTGCGTTGGTGTGGAAGCGTGTTACTTTTCACGTTCCCCCTTGTATGAGCGCGCAAGTATGACATTGCACGTTAACGTGAGCGGTTGTCACGAGGCGTTGATGTTGGTGCTGGTGTCAGATTCCTCGGCATAGAGGGTCGTTCTGCCTCCCTTGTCCCGATGTTATGAAGGGGCCAACGGATCTGTTCCTACCAGATGATTTGAAAGGACTCTGTGTCCGTTCTCGCGCAGAGGCATAAAAGGATTTGGTGTTCGTTCTTATCGAAAGTTGAGATAGAGTCTTGTTATGTGGAAGTATTTGATGATGTATTTTCCTCGGGATGTCGGAATGATGAGAGCTTTTGCGTTTGCAGAATACATGGGGTCCTAGGGCCTTGGAGTGGAGCGGTGCCAGATGGTTGAGTGGGCCATGCGATGACTGCTATGAGAGTAGGTCCGACATGGCGGGATGAGCGTGTCGTTGAGCTCTGCCTTGCACTTAGTAAGGGGCTTCGTGCAATATGAAGGCTGCGGGGGCATTCTGTCCCCTGAACAGGTGATGCCTCGATAAATGGTGTTGACGATGGGGGGAGTACTTGATCATATCCCCGCCATGTGCATGCTTTATCTCTTATGTTAGTGTTTTACCCTTATTATTGCGGGCATGACTTAGCCCTGTAGCATGTCTTTTGTTTGTGGTACGCCTCCAAAGGTGTCACAGAGTTGATATCTTGCTTGAGAATTCAGTGTCTCGTTAGATCAAGAGTGCTTTACCTTTCGTATCCCCCTTCCCTGAACGCGTGTGTTTGACACAGCGTGCTGATTTTGATCGGGCCACTAGGCGGGCGTGCCTGTGGTCGGTGCTTGAATGTAGTGCTAGGGGATGCTTGCCCCCTTCATTTGGGTGGCTCCCCAGAACCGAGTCTGCAAGAGGTCTTACGGTTTGTTCTTTTGGAGGTGGCGAATGATCTTTGTCCATTTGTGGATTGGAAGGGCTTGGGGTCCGCTCCGCTGTTGGTGAAGGCATTGAACCTTCGTTCATTTACTTTTTAGGAGGACCAGAGTCCGTTTTTGCTAGAGGCGGGATAGAAACTTCGTTTGTTCGCGCTTCAGGAGGACCTGGGTCAGTCCGGGTGGAGGTGGAAAATAACCTTTGTTCGTTCGTGCTTTAGGAGGACCTAGTCTGTCTGAGTGGAAGTGACGAATAACCTTTGTTCGTTCGTGCATTAGGAGGATCTGGTCCGTCCTTGTAGAGGTGTCAAAAACCTTTGTGTGTTCGCCCCTCAAGAGGACCAAGGTTCATCTAGGTGGAGGTAGCGAAAAATCTTTGTTCGTACTCACCTCAGAAGGACCAGGGTCCATCCGGGTGGAGGTGCTAAAGAACCTTTATTCGTTCGTGCCTCAGAAGTACCGGGGTCCATCCGGGTGAAGGTGCATATGAGCCTTTGTTCATCTCACCTGAGAGGTGCAGGCGAACTGTTGGGAATTGTCTCCACAATATCTCAGATTTGTAAGAAGTCACCCTTAAACTAAGATGAATTAAGTTGTATTTGATGTTGTGTTCTAGCTATGTGTTTGCAGGACTTAATTGCTAAGTGTAAACCAATGTCAGTCTACAGTGGGTCACCAAACACAGGATCATGCAATGTAATCCCTCATTGTGTGACTCATGGTATTGACTCAAGTGTAGCCTATCTATTGAGATACACTTTATGATCAAGCACCATAGAAGAAGTCCAAAGGTCTATTGAAGATTTTTCAAGAAGAAATTTTTCTAAGTGTTTATACTCGAGAAGCTGTCTCAAGAGGTAGTCTCGAGTAGATCCCTTCTACTCGAGAGACAGAAAATTCCCATCCTTAGAAGAATTCCTGTAATCGAGACGTTCCCCTAGTTAACTCGAGTAGTCAGATGTTTTACATCAGGAATTTCTCTAAGTACCAGGACTCGAGTGATTTCTTTAGTACTCGAGTTGGTCTTCAGTTTATCTCGAGTGGATTGTTCTTCATCTCGAGAAGTTAATGAAGATTCCGAGTAGATTTATTCTACTCGGGTGAAGTCAAGTCCCTGTCTCGAGAGGCATACTCGAGAGGCTGAAGTCAGTCATGTCTCTTTCTCGAGAGGCTAAAAGTCAGTCACCCGAGACAGCCATCCAGCTCTCGAGAGAGCAGTCCAGTCTTCCGAGTAAATCTTTTCTCTCTCGAGAGAATCTTCTTGAGAGCAGTTGTCGACTCCAGAATTTTTCTAAGTAAGACTCTCGAATGGATTTCCTATCCCTCTCGAGAGGCTCAACATTTCTCTCGGGTGATTATTTTCCTCTCGGGCTGTGAAAAAGGAAAACTTCGAAAATATTTCTAAGTCACCTTGGACCGGATTAATTCTTAATCTTCATTCCTATTGGTCCACGTGTCAAGTTTTGAGGATCTGACCTTTAAGGGTTTGCCTATAAATAGTCTAATCATCCTCTACAAATGTATGGATTCTCTAATTAGTCAAATCATTTATTTTTCGGAAAGATTTTCAAGATTCCTGAATCGCCGCCATCGACCGAGATTTCCGAGAAGAATTCACCACCGATCTTTGATCCCGCCGAGGCTGTAGATCCAAGTTTCTGCCGACGATTCTTCCTCGACATTTCCGATTCAGACAAAGAAAAAGATCATCCGATCGTTTCGTTCTTCATCGTTCAAATCCAATCCAGATCGTGATTGATCTAGGGTTTCAGATCTACAGGATTTCAGCCGTCTTCTTCGAAATCATCTGATAGGGCTTTCAAGTTTATCAGAAGAAGGACTCCGATTTCAGATCTGAAATTTTGATATTGTTATTGTAGATCTTGTATTTCAAACCATTTTCTCTTGTAGGAGATCTCATCTCCGAGACTTGTAGGAAGTTCTATCTTCTGAGTGTAGATCCTTGTTGTGGATCGAGTTGTAGGAGCGTTGCTCTGAGATTTTGTAAGATTGGTTTTCAATCAGAGGTAATAGTGAAGTAGCCGGATCTAGCGCAAGGCTAATCCGGTGAGGTGGAGAGTGGACGTACCCAATATTGGGGAACCACTATAAACTCTGTGTTATCTGTGCTTGGATTGTTTGTTTTTCTGCGTTCTTAGTCTTTAATTTTTATTCTGCGAAAAGACGCAGACCTCACCTATTCACCCCCCCTCTAGGTGATTTAGGTAGACAACTAGAAACATCAATTGGTATCAGAGGGAGGTTGTTCATCAAAAGGTTAACACCTTGAACATACTTCCTCCCAGTTGTCTTCAAAAGGATATTGAGCATGGACAAAGTTAAGGATTTCGTCAAGCTTCCATTGTGCACCAAGAACAATTTTGCTATGTTGAAAGAATGGATAAGGTTCTTCATGTAAGCGGTAGATCCGAGGATCTTCATGATAGTTGAAGAAGATCCCTATGTACCGACCATTGCCTCCACCATAGATCCAACCAAGCAAGTTCCAAAGAAGTTTATGGATTTGGACAAAGATGAAATAACACTTGTCTCTTTTGATAAAAAGGCTAAAAACATCATCGTCAGTGCAGTTGATGACTCGATGCTTCAAAATCTTATTCACTGCAGTTCAGCCAAAGAGATGTCGCAATCTTTGATTATTCTAATGGAAGGTACAGAAGAAGTGAGAGATGATAGAAGATCACTTCTGAACCATAAGTATGAAGCCTTTCGGCAGGGTCCCAAAGATACTATTGCAGAGACATTCGAGAACTTCTTCAAGATAGTAAATGACCTTAGGGTATATGGCAGAGTCTTCACTAATGGGGAGTTAAATGACAAATTTCTAAGATCCCTAACAAAGGAATGAGACAATAAAGTTTGTGCTATCCGGGAGTTCGGAAGATTAGATGAGACAGCGCCTAACAATCTCTTTGGGAAACTTATGTCTTATGAACTCCAGATAAATTCGAGAAAGGATGAAGACGAGAAGAGCAGATCAACGCTAAAAGAAAAGTCTGCTGCTCTTAAGGCAGATACTTCAAGAAAGTCTAAGGCTGCTTCTCCAACTCCTGTGCTAGTTAAAGATAAAGAAGAGACTTCGGAGCCAAGTACCTCTGGGTCTGAATTATCTGATGGAGAGTTCTCTCTTCTGTCAAGACAATTCAAAAAGTTCTTGAATAAGAAGAAATCGTGGAGAGGCAAGGACGCCTCATCAAGGAGATCACAGCATGATGGTAATCGGTATAAGAAGGATTCAAGCAGCAAGGACATGTATAACTCTAAACCAAACAAACACATTTCATCTAACATTGTTTGTTATTGTTGTAATAAGCCAGGACACGTGATCGCCGATTGCCCGCACACGAAGAAAGAAGGTGGAAGAAGAGAAGAAAAGAGATCTTCTTACAACAAGAAGAAATCTGAAAGGAGTCTGATTGCCAAGAAGGGAAAAACTCTAAGAGACAGTGACTCATCTGAGTCAAGTGATAATGAAGAAGCCTACTTTGGGCTGATGGCTCATTCAGATGACGAAGGTCAAGTCCCTCAGTTTACTGGGGAGGTAAAAACTCACACACCTCTTTCTGATTCAGATGATGCTGACAATGAACAAGAGGACTGTTCCTCTGAAGATGAATCTGAACTCTTTATTCAGTATAAAGAGTTACTCAAGGCCTACGACAAATGTCGAAGAGTCTCAAGAACTCAAGCAAAAGAAATCAAGATTCTGAAGAGTGAAGAAAGCCTTCTGAGGGAGGACCTCAAATTGATGGACTCACTCAGGAAGGATATTCAAAATATCACTGAAGAGTACAATAAATCCCTCGAGCACCTGAACCTGAAGGAGAAAATAATCCTGGAGTTGGAAAAACAACTTGAGGCGGAGAAGAAACTTGTTGAAAGTTTCTCTAAGCCCAAGACTGTTCTTCCAGTTCTAGCTCAGTTTTCTGCCCAAGGTAAAGGAGTTGGCTTCGGCCATGTGGCTTCCTCTAGTAAATCTTCTAGAAGGAATCAAGCTCGAAGGAAGAATAAGGGTGCTAAGAAGGCACTTGCCAAGGAGAAAGGGAAAGCTCCTATGGAGCCAATCTCGTTCAAGAAGGCCATCTTCCCAACGAACGAGGTTGACTTTGAGTCCACTTTTGGTCACCTTACTAGGCCGATCCCTGAAAAGCCTAAGTCTCGCTACCAAGGATGGACTCATCCTCGAAACCTTGGCGAGAGCGTCTTCAAGGAATCTTATGAGGAGATAAATCATCAGAGTTTTGGACCTTATTGTCATGGTCATAACATCAGTAAAGCTCCAAAGGTCAAACCTATTGTAGAAAAACCTATTAAGGAGAAGAAGATCTGTGAGTGTCTACACCACGAGACTTCTACCTCCAAGAAATCTTAATCTGCTAGACCAGCTCGTCAATTGATTAAGCAAGAGAATTATAGGCAAAGATACAACAAGTTTGATTGTTGGTGCTGTGACAAGATTGGCCATTTTGCAATAGATTGCTGGCTTAATACCAGATATGGTGAGAACCCTAGAATTAACAAAGTGAGAGTAACTCCTCATAATGTTAATACTCGTAGGGGGAGCATACTAACCCGAGACCAAGGACCCAAACTTGTTTGGGTTCCTAAGGCAAAGTGATTCTATTTTTGCAGGAATGTCCAAAGGCCACTAAAACTCTAATTTGGTATTTGGACAGTGGATGCTCTCGGCATATGACCGGGAATCGTAGCCTACTTCAAAATTATTCTTCAGTCGTGAACGGACCGAAGGTTATCTTTGGAGGTTCTGACAGGGGAACTACAAGAGACTATGGTATGATTTCTAATGGCAGTGTATCCTTTTCGGATGTGACTTATATTGAAGGATTGAAATATAATCTGATTAACATAAGTCAGCTATGCGATAAAGGATACATTGTTGAATTCAGTGTTGACAAGTGTTTAATAAAATTAGTCGAAAATCTTGACACGATTCTATCAGGCATTCGTAGCAGGAATATATTTATTTAAATTTTATATGCATAGATTCTTCTACGCCAGTGTGTCTTTTAGTTAAAGATAGTGCATCCCTTGCTGACCAATGACACAAGAGACTAGCACATATAAATTACAAAACTATTAATAAATTGCTTTCACTAAAATTAGTGCGTGATCCACCCAATATTAAGTGCGTTAAAGATAGACCTTGTCATGATTGCGTTAAAGGCAAGCAGACAAGAGCTACGTTTAAAAGCATTGGTGGTTAGGGGTGTGCATGAAAAACCGAAAACTGACCAAACCGCCCCGAACCGCCCAAACCGAACCGATTTTACACCGAACCGAACGACTCGGTTCGGTTTTGGTTTTCCTCTCTGAAAAACCGAACCGCACCGACTAATAATACATGTAAAAATATTATCAATAATGACCTTTTAACTATTTTTATTAACTAAATAATGTACACAAATTATATCAACTTAATAATTTTTATATCATTTGAGTCAAAATAAATTTTTGTAATGCATATTTTATGCATCAAGAAGAATTAAACATTTTGTTTAACTGATTTTATTTATATCTTTTTATATTTATTACTTGATTTCACAATAAAAATATTCAATCATAATTTTTTTATGTAATATGAGCTATTAGTTGTAATATATCATATATAAATAGAGTTTGATGATATTTATTTTAAATTATCATATCTTTTTACAAATTTTTTTGAGATATTTAAGTACACAATTATTTTAAATAGTATAACTGAAAAACCGAAAACCGAACCGAGTAAACCGACCAAAAAATCGAACCGAACCGATAAACATCGGTTCGGTTTCGGTTTGGGTCCAAACCGACCCAAACCAAACCGCTTGCACCCCTATTGGTGGTAAAGATTCGAATAGATGCCTACATCTACTTCATATGGATCTGTTTGGTCCACTACAAATCAGAAGTTTGGGAGGTAAGGATTATACACTGGTCATTGTTGATGACTACTCTCGCTTTGCGTGAGTATTCTTTCTAAAACACAAGTCAGATACCTTCAACATCTTTACTAATTTTGTCAGGCAGGTTCAGAATGAATATTCATGCTCCGTTATCAAAATCAAAAGTGACAATGAAACAGAGTTCAAGTCTGGGATTATGACAGAATTTTGTGAAAGACTTGACATCTTTCATGAGTTTTCCTCTCCTCAGACTCCTCAACAAAACGGAGTCGCCGAGAGAAGGAATAGAACACTCATAGAGGCTTGTAGAATAATGTTGAGCAACGCTTCACTACCAGAATATTTTTGGGCTGAAGCTGTCAACAATGCTTGCCATGTGCAAAACAGATCACTCATAAACAAAGACCATAATAAGACACCTTACGAACTCTTGAAAGGCAGGAAACCAACAATTTCATACTTCAAAATCTTTGGTAGAAAATACTTCGTATTGAACAATGCGAAGTTTCACACTTTTAAATTTAGTGAAAAGATTTTTGAAGGTATTTTCGTAGGATATAGTAGCCAAAGTAAGGCATATAGAATTTTTAACAAGAAAACCCTGATCGCCAAAGAATATATTCATGTTGTATTTGATGAGACGAGCTTGCTGCAAAGCAGCTCTTCTAGTATTTTCATTGAAGATGCAGGTTCAAAGTTGAAAGACTTAAGCTTGGAAGATAAAGACGTGGAGAAGAATGAAGAGCTCATCACGATCACTACTCCAACTCCCATTGAAGAGGAAGATCATGATGAAGATATCATTCAAGAGCAAGAGGAAGCTCTGGATGCAAGGACTCTAGAGCTCAGACATCTGAAGGATCATCCACAGAATCAGATCATAGGAGATCCCTGTGACGGTGTCAGAACTCGTAAAGGTACGACTAACAAAAATTTACATTTGAGTTTTCTCTCGCAGGTTGAACCAAAGAAGTTTGAGGAAGCAAACTCAGACACATCCTGGATTATGGCAATGGAAGAAGAATTGGATCAATTCAAGCGTTGTCAAGTCTGGAAGCTTGTTCTAAGACCCAAAGGTAAGAATGTCATAGGAACCAAATGGGTCTATCAGAATAAGTTGGATGAGAATGGAACGATTATAAAGAACAAAGTCAGACTCGTTGCCAAAGGATACAGACAAGAAGAAAGGATCGACTTCGATCAAACTTATGCTCCAGTGGCAAGGCTGGAAGCAATTCGGTTGTTTTTCGCATATGCTGCCTTCAAGGGATTCACCGTCTATCAAATGGACGTGAAGTCTGCCTTCCTCAATGGTGAGCTAAAGGAAGAAGTATATGTAGAGCAACCCCCAGGTTTTGTTGATCCTATGTCTTCTGAGCATGTTTATTTTCTATTTAAAGCGATATACGGCTTGAAACAAGCTCCTCGAGCTTGGTACGAGACGCTATCTAATTTTCTTCTTGAGAATAAGTTCACGAGAGGAAAAATAGATAAGACATTATTTCTTAGGGAAATAAAAGGCAAGATTTTGCTAGTACAAATCTATATCGACGACATCATTTTTGGCTCTACAAACAATAACCTATGCAGAAAGTTTTCCAAACTGATGCAAGGGAAGTTTGAAATGAGCAGTATGAGAGAGCTGAAGTATTTCTTAGGCCTCCAGGTAAAACAATCTGAATATAGAATTTTCATCTCCCAGACGAAGTTTACCAAGGAGTTGATTAAGAAATTCGGAATGAAGATCGCATCTACGATGCGGACTCCAATGGGCTCAGCTGTGTCTCTGGATAAGGATGAGAAAGGGAAACCTTTTGATGAAACCAAGTACAGAAACATAGTTGGTTCTTTGCTCTACCTCACTGCAAGTAGGCCAGATATCATGTTTTCAACTTGTGTATGTGCTAGATTCCAAGTGAACTGTAAGAAATCTCACTATGCTGCAGCAAAGCGGATTCTGAGATACCTTAAGGGCACACCAAATCTTGGCTTATGGTACCCAAGAAGTAATGATAGCGAACTAATTGGTTTATCAGATGCAGATTTTGCAGGTAGCAAAGATGACAGGAAAAGCACTTCCGGGACTTGTCAATTCCTGGGAAGAAGACTTATTTCCTGGAGTAGCAAAAAGCAGACTTGTGTTGCAATCTCAACGGTCGAGTCAGAATATATCTCTGCAGGCAGTTGGTGTGCATAGTTTCTTTGGATAAAGAATCAGTGTGAAGACTACAACTTGAAGTTTCAAAATATTCCCATGTTTTGTTACTCCTCGAGTGCTATCGCAATCGCCATCAATTCAGTTTATCACAGCAAGACAAAGCACATCGAGCTGAGACATCATTTCATAAGGGAGCATGTGGAGAATGGCGAAATCGACCTCCAATATGTTCCAACCGATAGGCAAGTTGCAGATATCTTCACGAAGCCGCTGGATGAAGCCAAGTTCTCGTTCTTCAAAACAGAACTAGGCATGCTCAACAAAGTCGAATAAGGCTAAAGGAATTTCCAGAATGCTCAAAGGCCAAGCTTAAGATCAGAAATTCAAAAGTCAAAGAAAATTCCAAGTCAGAATGACAGTTCTCGAGACTAAGTATTCTTCTCGAGAAGGCCACTCGGGACAGACTCTTGAGATCAGTACTCCAACTCGGGAAAGTCTTGCTTCCACTCGAGAGAACTCTATTCACTCGAGACCGGCTCCCGAGAGGACAAGTTTTACTCGAGAGCTGCACTCGAGAAGTCCATATCAGAATTTTCTCCAGATTTTAAATTTTCTTCTATTCGCACTTGGCGATTATGCCGCCTCTTCTAAGGTAATTAATCTTTCCTTAATCACAAATTAGGTCGTTTATAAATAAAAAATACTTCGGAAAACCACATTTACGCAATCTCCCGAGATGATTCATCTTCCATTCTAGCGACTGCCGCCGACCTCTTCTCTCGCGAATTCTCTCGCGTCTGGCAGTCCCTTTGTCTCCCGTCGATTTCAGTAAGTTTCTCTGATAGTATGGCTCCGCCTTCTAAGATCGGAATCAGCAGTGAACTCATATCTACGGGTATAACCGATTTATCCGCCGATTTCCAGAACCTCCTTCTTCTCGAAACTGCCGGATTGAAGTTCATTCTGGAGCAGCCGTGCAGAGTACTATTTCCAGATGTAGAGCAGTTCTTTTCAAATGCTAAGATCAAAAGGAATGACCGAATACTCAAAACATCCGTCCGAAATATGAAGATTAAATTAGATAAAACCAGGGTCTCTACTCTTCTCCGACTTCCCGTAGTTAATGAAGAAGATGACCTCGATGGTGAAGACTATGACAGGACATTTCGATTTTATGGTATTCCTCCATATGAAGCAAGTGATATGCCAGCTCTTCGCAGGCCACAGTTGAATGCTGAAAGCAAATTTTTAGTGGATGTGTTGGGCAAAATTTTATGGTGCAAGACCACCTCAATTGGTCATATTTCAAATGACATGTTTGACATGATGACAACCATTATCTGCAAGAAGAAGTTCCAGTTTGGTATGATGATCTTTGACAAGATCAAGGCAAGTATTATAGCTCCTAACTATGCAAGGATTATCTCATTGCTCTTGCATTAGTTCAACCCGACTGTTTTCCGTCTATCCAACGGAACACCTATTCATCACATGAAGAAGGTCTCCATCTCCTCCATTCAGAGATGGGAGATAAAGTTATCAATTCTAAAAGTTGTGCAAGCTCCAACATCACCAGAGCCTGAGGACAGGACCCCATCTTCTCTTGTACATCAACTAACTGATCCAGTTAGTAAGGGGGAGCCTACTCCATCAGTTATCAATTTTTCTAAGTGTTTATACTCGAGAAGCTGTCTCAAGAGGTAGTCTCGAGTAGATCCCTTCTACTCGAGAGACAGAAAATTCCCATCCCGAGAAGAATTCCTGTACTCGAGACGTTCCCCTAGTTAACTCGAGTAGTCAGATGTTTTACATTAGGAATTTCTCTAAGTACCAGGACTCGAGTGATTTCTTTAGTACTCGAGTTGGTCTTTAGTTTATCTCGAGTGGATTGTTCTTCATCTCGAGAAGTTAATCAAGATTCCGAGTAGATTTATTCTACTCGGGTGAAGTCAAGTCCCTGTCTCGAGCGGCATACTCGAGAGGCTGAAGTCAGTCATGTCTCTGTCTCGAGAGGCTAAAAGCCAGTAACCCGAGACAACCATCCATCTCTCTCGAGAGCAGTCCAGTCTTCCGAGTAAATCTTTTCTCTCGAGAGAGAATCTTCTTGAGAGCAGTTGTCGACTCCAGAATTTTTCTAAGTAAGACTCTCGAATGGATTTCCTATCCCTCTCGAGAGGCTCAGCATTTCTCTCGGGTGATTATTTTCCTCTCGGGCCGTGAAGAAGGAAAACTCCAAAAATATTTCTAAGTCACCTTGGACCGGATTAATTGTTAATCTTCATTCCTATTGGTCCACGTGTCAAGTTTTGAGGATCTGACCTTTAAGGGTTTGCCTATAAATAGTCTAATCATCACTAGTAGAAAATTGACTTTTAGTGACGAATCTTTTCATCACTAAAAGTTGGATTTTGGTCGCTAAAGATATTTAGTGATCAAATATAGCACGTTACAAAGTGGTCACGAATGCCCCGCTACTAAATGTATTTAGTGACCAAAAAGAGTTACGTCACTAATTGTTCATATTTAGTGACTCAAAGAGCAATTGTCACCAAAAGCATTTTTTGGTGACCAAATTGATTTGGTCACTAAATAAATTTTTAGTGATCAACTTGAATCGGTCACTGAATAAACTTTTAGTGACCATATTAATTCTGTCACAAAATGATTTTCTGTGACCAAATGGATTTAGTCACGAAATGAAATTTTTTGTGACTACGTTGATTCGATCACAAAATAAAGTTTTCCTAACCAAACTAATAGTCACTTAATGGTTTTTTGTGATCAAATGAATTCAGTCACTAAAATAAAGTTTAAGTGACCAAACTAACTCAGTCAATGTGCAATTTTGGTAACAAAATATATAATCACTGAAGAGAATATAATATAACATTTTTGTCAATAAATTCTATTCAATTTCGCAAAAATACCATATAATTCTATTTATTATTCCTTATAATTCAATATCAATGAATTAAAACACAAGAATACATTAAATACACAATCATAACATAAGTGTTCAACATTATTTTATTAATTGAAAAAAGAGGGTGAGAGATAGCTCAAATCCCTCTATACAAAATAAAATTGTTTTAAACTATAATTAAACTGAATACATATTCATTTTTAGCCCATTTAAATGTGCATCGCAATTGCTAGTGGCAGCGGCGATGATGCTCGGCACGTTGATAGTCTTCTATGTACATTCCACCATGTTCTCATTGAAGTATCACCAAGCTTTGGTCTTCCAAAGATTCTTCTCATTTGCATCATAATCTCGCCATATAAACATATAAAATCACTAAGTTCAACCTGCATTTGGTCATATTAGAGATTAGAAATGTGAAGCTACATAGATTGAGGATTGAGAATGATATATTAGTAGTGACTAATCAGACACATCCAAAATTGCATGTTATTGAAATACTCAAAAAAGTAAGTTCAATGAACAAAAATGTCAATGGAATTGCAAGGAATTGCTACAAACAACTTAAATTATTTACCTGTGATCTAATATTTGTCATCGTAAAGAGGGTCCACTAAAATAACTGCTAGAACCGGAAAAAACAATCATACAATGTGACGGGTAAGAAAGAGACTGACATAATCAAATTAGTTCATCGGGATAAATTATTATGTAAGGCCATTAAAATAGGCTAATATTAATGAGCATGTAGAAGTAAATTTTTAGCACTACTTGCTCCTATAGATTGGGGACAATCTCTTGATCAAAAAATATCCAATGACCAAAAGTTGGATTAGATAGTGCAATATACAGTAATTTAAAATTGAAATGAAGGTAAATACAAATAAAGTTGATATTCATACTTAATCCAAAAGAAAGACATGGAATGAGTGAATTGGATGCCCAATTACTTGTTTTTCAGTGAACTTGGATTCCCAGTTCACAGAAAAACAATGAACTGGGCACCCACTTCACTGAAAAACAGTGAACTGGACACCGAGTTCACTGAAAAACAGTGATCTGGTTGCCAAGTTCACTGGAAAAAAGTGACTGGGTGCAATAACCTTAATGATGAACAACAAATTTAATACCTAAATACTCAATTATTACTCACAGTAAGAAAAATAAGCACAGTCGATCTGGTGATTTCATGTTCTTTGTACAAAAAATTTATGATTTCAAGCTAACAAATTTTGAAAGGAAAACAGTGAACCGAGCATTTTTGCTTTATTTTAACTTACTGTATTTCTGTTATAGCACACAACATCAAAATTACCACGGAACTGCTTACTATTAGTTCAATATGCACCTCTTCCACGCATGAAAAATGACATTGAAAGGAACCTGCACATCATAGACCGAAGAAAACTATCAAATATCTCATATTTAACCACCACCACCATTCAACTTTTTTTGATTCCCTTCACCTTCGCATTCTTGAACAAGTCAAATCTGTTTTAGATGATAATTTTTTTCTAATGCACCGCTGGACGCATTGCTATTATTTAGTTTTTTCTATTAAAATGTTAATATGTTCATCCGAGGGACATTAACATTTCTTATGTATTACACATATTTCAACATAGCTCTTCTATCTTTTTTAAATTTAAAAGCTAGCATAAACAGTTTTTAGCATAAATAATTTGCATTCTTTGATATCAAGCTAACACCACCCAAAACAAATAAAGGGGTTTACACAAAGTACTTTTAAACTCCGATTATTTTATTTTTTGTCATGACATTCTGTGTGTGTGTGGGGGGGGGGGTATGTATCCTTCCACCACACAGTTTTTAGTGGGAGATTTCAATTTATTATTGAATGAGATTGCAGGAGAATTATACAGTCAAGCTTTGGATAAGCTAAATATTTTATTTAGCCGAATGTTTGCTGCATGCTTACCAGCCGCATGTTGCTGCCACCCAATGTTCTTCTGGACTCTTGGACATTTCAAGATTGTATCCCTAATTGCTTATTAAATAAGACTTTTAGTTCTGGTTCACTCAACCAATGATCCTGATGCCTGCAGAGCTTTTTTAGAACTGCTTGCAGAGCCCTTTTAGAAATACTACACTAGAGTTCTTAAAGAAGTGCAAGTAGTCTTTCTATGGGTGCAAACACTTGCTTACATTGCAGAACATTTTTTTATTTTGGAATTAATAGAACATGGTGCATAATAAGACAGTGCCAAGTATGCAACTGGTAATAGGAATGAATATGTTCAATGTTGGTGGAGGAAGTTAATTTAGCCCCAATATTAAAACAACAGGAAAATATTAAAACTTTGAGCAGCTAAAATTCTGAAATTCCGGTATTATTATAGTTATCATTCCACAAATCAAAACATGAAGAACATATGAACGGAGAGAGATATGAACAGGGACGGACCTACGTGGCGGCAGACCCGGGCACGTGCCCGGATCTAGATTTTCGCGAATTTTAAGAGGTAACGCATTCGCGTCTCCTTTCCGTGGCCAGCGAACAACAACGGAAGAAAAGCATGCCCTAATCCACGCTCTTCTAGATTTCTCCCAGGCGACGACGAGGGACACTGCGACAGCCGCGGGACAACGGCTCTTCTACCTCGTGTTTGCATCTCAGAGAAGCAATCGCTATCGCTCTCTGCTCTTCTTCATTCAGGAGTCATCCCTTGCCCGCTTCCACTAAAATCCTAGTTCTGCCACTAGATATGAATAGCACGTCAATATTTAACAGACCATAATCAATAAGTGAAAAGAAATGAGTATAAGAGAATAACCAAATAGGAAGTGTAAAATAACTGATTATGAGAGTAATAATAGAGGAGTTTCTCACCAAATAAATACAACCCTACCAGTGAAGAACAATAAAGGATTTAGAGGCTGTATTGTATTGGAGAAATTAAAAAAAAGAATCAGAAGGGCACCAATTATTTGAACCCTCATTTCATTAAACAGAAATTCAAAATATTAGAATGGAGCGGACTTATGGTTTACAGATTTCCTTAGGAATCTCAATAAGAAGCTTCTTTATCGCAAAGAAGCCACTTTTTTCGTGGAGGGGACATTTGTCATGGGAGAGACATTTATCGTGGGGAAGACATTTGTCGTGTTGGGGGGGACATTTGTCGTGGGGAGGACATTTGTCGTGGGGAGGTGTAAGAGCTGGAGGTAAATACTAGTGGATAGAGGAATTGCCAAGGGGGTGGCCGGAGTTAGAGAGAGAAGAAAGGTAAAGGAGGAAGATGAACATTCTTAAACTTTATTTCTTATCTCTTAATTACAGCTTAAATCCTATATATAGAAAGTAATACATATATTTTAAACGGCTAATTCCTAACGACTATGATGATAAGCATTTCCTGCTGAGCTGTCCCGCAATAATGCAGCTGGTCCTCTTTCTGCCACGTGTTGGCTGCTGATTAAATCATAATGCTGCTATTTTTAATTCTGAGCCGTTCACAGAATTACTGTTAAAAACCTCCGCTGAAATACTTAAACTGATGCTCCGCCTAATATCTTTTCTCCATTATGAATCCTGGTCGTGCGATGAACCGGTGAAGGAAGCAGAACTGTTACAATTACCTCCCCCTTTTAAAAGGACGCTGTCCTCAGCGTCGTTTACATTTGAGCCGCTTTCCCCAATCTGAAAACCCTAGTGAGTTGGAGGAACAACCAAAGGAATTTCTTCTCCGGCGCGTTGAATCTTCGTTGTTTCCTGATTGAAGACAGCAGAAAATGATGCTGATGAGAACAGATATCGGATCTTCCGGTGAACTTGAACTAAAAGCTGATTCTGCTACTCTTAGCGAGGCTAGGTAAGATTCCGCTGAAGAAATTTCTTGTGCTGCTGCTGCTTGGTTGTTTTCCGTCGAGAGCTTAAGCAGGAACGTAGGTTTCTGCCTGGTTCTCGTGTGCGCCGCGTTTTGGTTTCCTCGAGCTTCGTTTTTCTTTTGTTTTCCATGTGTCTTCGTTCTGTGTATTTATCTGATAGTTTAGGTTGGAAAATCCCTTGAGGAAGGATAGATCCTCCCAAGTACTGTCTTCTGGTGGTAGTCCTTCCCACTGTACTAGTCCTTGCTGTATCTCTCTTCCTTGTTGTGAAATGTGTCGTGTAGATACGATAGCTAATGGCTGATGAAGTGGGTTGTTTCTCCAGTGACTTTCTGGAAGGGCAACCGATGGGGGACCTGGTTCTCCGATGTATGGTTTTAACAGAGAGATATGAAATACAGGGTGTATTTTTGATTCTGGAGGGAGGTCAAGCCTGTAGGCTGCTGGACCGATGACTTCCAGTATTTGATAAGGGTCATAATATTTGAGTCCCAGCTTTTTGTTGTAGGAGCGTGCCAGTGAAAGTTGCCTGTATGGGTGCAACTTGAGGAGTACCCACTGTCCGGGGACTAGGTGTAGTTCCTTTCTCTTCTTGTCTGCGTATGTTTTCATCCGTTGTTGTGATTTAGATAGGTTTTCCTTCAGCTGTTGTAGAATCTTCTCTCTTTTTGCCATAGTTGCGCCCGCTGCTTCATTTGTGGTGCTCCCTAGGCTGTAAGATAATAAACCAGGTGGAGGCCGACCAAACATGACCTCATATGGGGTCATCCCGGTCGAAGAATTAAATGTCGTGTTAACATAGTATTCAACATAACTAAGATAGGTTGTCCATTTTTTATAATTATGGTGGCAAAATAATCGTAGATATTGTTCCAGGTAACGATTAATCCGTTCAGTTAGTCCATCCGTCTGGGGATGGTAAGCAGAACTGTATTTTAATTTAGTTCCCTGCAACCTAAATAATTCTTTCCAAAAATTACTGACGAACACGGTATCTCGATCAGTAATGATGGATTCGGGAATTCCGTGAAGCTTCCCAACTGTTTCCCAAAATGAATTAGCAACTGTTGGTGCTGTTAATTTTGAAATTGGTGCAAAATGCACAGCTTTTGAAAAACGGTCAACCACTACCATGATAATAGTATAAGAGTTAGATTTTGGTAAATTGGTTATGAAGTCCATTGTTAGATCAGACCATAATTTGGTCGGGGATTGTAGGGGTTGTAGTAGGCCATATGGTAGATGGTTGGATGGTTTTGCTTTCTGGCATAAGGCACATTGCTTAACGTGCTACTCAATTTGTTTTGACATGTTTTGTAACACCTCCCCTGTAAAGACCATATAATATGGGTCCGGCCGGGGCCCCACAACATACGGACGCCACAGCTTTAGTATTAAAAGATGATATGAAAACTACCCAATCTCAAAACTCCAGACAAACACAGCGGAAACAGAACATTAACTGACAGAAGTTGTCCACTAACGATAGAGTATCAAATGGCCTTAAAGCCTTACACAATAATAGTCCAAAAATATAAATGTGCCAAGCACTCCTAGGCTACCTCGGCATGCAAGCCGGACATAAACATAACAAGAGTAGCAAACACAAAAGGAGAAACCAAGCACAACAACACTTCATGAGGCTTAGGGCTTTTCGCCCGGCGCGCTAGCTCCTGCATGCGATCCTTGCCCTGTAAGGATTTAAAGTAACGTGGGTCAGCAAAGACTGACCTCTACTGTGTAACAACCACATCTCCTCCTGGCCATCCCTAACGGACCCCGGGGTACCACTCCACCTGCAAGTTAGCACTTCGTATACCAAAAGAGCATATATATTAAAGCGGTAAGACAGGCTTGGATGTCTCATACAACATACATGTTCTCTATGTTTTGTACAAAGTGAAAGGGGCCTACTATGCAACATGAATGCAACCCGGGTTTCACCCAAGTCACCCTAGCTCGTATGCATCTAGCACAACATCAAACACTGGGTACTTCCGTTTCCCCATTGGCTTAAAGCCGCAAACACAAGGGAACCACCATGTCCCTAACAACACACACGTCGTCACACGGAACCTTGCAAAGGCCCCACCCGCACAAGGGTCATATACTCCGGGGCTTGCCCGCACATTCTGACTTCGCTCGTCAGGGTTCCGTCTCACACTGACCGATTCTAAGAAGCCTTGCTGGACCCCACCCGCTCATGGCCACATTGCCTGGGCTTGTCCTCCGCTCGACATTCTCGTCAGTCCACACAAGGGGCTAGTCTCGCCGGGACACTTCCCCCACATGACTTGCGCGTCACGGGATAGCCAGCCGACCACGGAGACATAGTCGCGCCTTTGCACAGCACAAACAAAGGTTTCCCCACCCCAATCACCATTCGCACCGTGTCTTTCCCGTGCTCCAAGGAAATTATCTACCGCACAACATGGAGCTAACCTTGTCCGGTTCCGACCACGAGTACTCACTCAAATATAAGGGGGAAAACACATACATACAGCGGCGTATTGCCGCAACGGATTTCTACCGAATCCCCGAAGCTTGCTATGCAACATCACCGGGTCGGACTAACGGTCGCGACCACGGCTTCACCCACAATGCCTAATCCGCTAACGGAGCGGATCTCTAATGCAAAGCATGCCGGGATGAACATACTCAACCCGGAGGTTCCTCTTGAACCTAGGCTACACGAATCCCTCTCATTTGAGAGATTCGACGCTCAAAATATGAAAGGAAGGGGATGCTATTCATGCATCCTAAATCCTAAAAACCGAGAGGAGAAGAGTCGTTACCTTTCATCCCCTCTTCCTAGCCATGGAGAAGATTTGCTCGGTTGAACACCACCACAACGCTCCCACCTTCGCGGATCTGAACTCCGCTCGCGAAACGGACCTCCGAAGCTTCGCCGGCGGCCGCATCTTTGCCTCCTTCCTCCACCTTGCTCTCCCTTCTCTCTAGAATCAAGAGAGATAAACCAAATGGAAAATGAGGGTTTGAAACCTTATTCCCGGCCTTAAACCACCCAGGGAGGCTCCCCACCGTTGGATCTTCCAAAGAAAAGAACGAACGGCCACGATCGGAACCCAAAATAGAAAATCTGGGCCGAACACGGGTTGCAACACGGCCGTGTGCATGGCCGTGTTAGCCATTCGCCGTCTCGACCGATTCGAAAACCAGCACACGGCCTCCGACACGGCCTTTGACACGGCTTCCGACACGGCCGTGTCGCCGTTGACACGCCCGTGTCGAGGCCCGTGTCACTCCCCCCACCGACCAACATTCCCAGTCAGAGAAGGACACGGCCCAAGACACGACCAAAGACACGGCCCTCGACACGCCCGTGTCAGCCCCGACACGGCCGTGTCGTGACCCGTGTCACGCCTAGCAGAATAAATTCTGCGAACAGCCCGAGAAGGACACGGCCAGGGACACGCCCGTGTCCAAGGCCGTGTGCCTTCTCGCCGATCGTCGACCAACACGGCTCGGCGACCCAGGGGCAACACGGCTCGACGACCCAGGCGCAACACGGCTTGTGACACGGCCGTGTCACAGGCCGTGTGCCTACCCCCAAAACCCAAAATTAGCTAAGCGACGCCGTCGATTGCCCTTCCAAGTTTTGGGGTGTTACATGTTTGGCCAGTAGAATTGTTGCTGTAATCTAAACGTCGTGCCCTTAATCCCAGAATGACCTCCCCATAGGCTATCGTGTGCCTCCTTAATTAGTGTAGTTCGTAATATGGAATTATCAGGAATGAATAGTTTATGTTTGTAGTAAATATAAGGTCCCTTTAGGGACCAGTTAGGCTCCAAATGTGGCGTTGTTTTTATTTTATTTATAAGTTCTTGTGAAAAGGCATCTGTAATATAATCTTGCTCCAGTCCACTTAAAAGAGTAGAGACTGGAATTGATAAGGTGCTTAGGTGAATTTGTGGAAGTCGTTCTGGGGTGGAATCTATCCTTGTCAGCAACAATGTTATTTTTCCCGGCCTTATATTTGATAGTGTAATCGTAGCCTAGTAGTTTGGAAAAACATTTATGTTGTTCCGGTGTATGGAGGTCTTGGGTCAATAGATGATGTAGGCTTTGATGGTCAGTATGGATTATAAATTTGTGACCCAAAAGATATTGACGCCATTTTGCTACAGCGGAAATAATGGCATACATTTCGCGTACGTAGGTGGATTTAAGTTGCATGTGTGAGGTCATTTTTTTTACTAAAATACGCAATCGGCTATTTTTGCTGGGTTAAAACCGCTCCGATTCCCCTCCCGGAAGCGTCTGTCTCAATTTCAAATGGTATATTAAAATTGGGTAATGTTAATACTAGAGGGCTAGTTAATTTGCTTTTTAAAAGATCAAAAGCAGTTTGGGTTTCCTCAGTCCAGATGAACGGGGTTTGTTTGAGCAAATCAGTTAAGGGGTAGGCAATTGTGGCATACCCTTTGATGAATTTGCGATAATATCCTGTTAAGCCCAGAAATGCTCTAATATCTTTCTGGGATTTGGGTATGGGAAAATTCTGGATTGCCTCTAGGTTTGTTTTGGTGGGGCCAACTTGTCCTTGAGAAATTTGATGGCCCAGGAATTCTATAGATGATGTCAAAAAGGAACATTTATTTTGTTTAATATATAAACTATGTTCCTTGAGAACTTCCAAAGCCCTACTAAGATGAGAGTAATGATCTTCGGTGGTCGCACTATAGATTAGGATATCATCGAAAAAAACTACGATAAATTTTCTTAAGTAGGGTTGAAATATGTTATTCATTAAAGCTTGAAAAGTGGAAGGGGCGTTTGATAGGCCAAAGGGCATTACTGTGAATTCGTAATGTCCTTGGTGCGTTCTAAAAGCTGTTTTATGTATATCTTCTTCGGCCATACGTATCTGATGATATCCTGAGCGTAGGTCTAATTTAGAAAAAAAACGTGCCGTATGCAGTTCATCTAATAACTCATCGATAGTTGGAAATGGATATCGATCTTTAATTGTAATCTTATTCAGAGCTCTGTAATCTACACAGAATCTCCAAGTGCCGTCTTTTTTTTACGAGTATGACTGGAGAAGAAAAACTAGAGGTGCTCGGTCTAATGTGATGTTTGTGCAACATTTCAATAATTAATCGTTCAATTTCATGTTTTTGATAGTAGGGAAACCGATATGATTTTAGAGTTGGTGCGCGCGCACCTGGCTCCAAGTTAATATGATGGTCTAAGGTCCTTTGTGGTGATAGGGAAAGAGGTTCCAGGAATAGGTTTTCGTATTTTTTAAGAAGATATATAAAGTTTTGTGGTAAGGCGGTGTGGACCGAGGAATTGAGGCCAGTAGGAAACATTGTGTCTGAAGTAATAAGCCAACAAAGTGCTAAAGGCTGTAAGGATATTAATCGGGTAAGTTGCGATGATGAGATTTGGCTATCAGGGAAAGTGTTATGTCCCTGCAGTATGATTGGACCCTTGTTGCTAATGTAAGACATGGTTAAGGTTGAGTAGTCGGTGATTATAGGACTTAATGGCTTTAACCATTGTACTCCCAGAATAACGTCTGCTCCTGTGATGTCCAGTACGTATAGATGGACAGTAAAAGGATTAGCCTGAATGAGCAGTTGTATATCCTTACAAACGCCTTTACACTTGATTGAAGTCCCATTTCCCATTAGGACCGGAAATTCGGGTATAGCATAGATAGACAACCCTAAATATTTGGCCATACGAGGCGAAATAAAATTGTGGGAACTACCACTGTCGACCAGTATTTCCAGGGGGGATTGTGAGATGTGTCCTGTAAAGCGTATGAAATGGGTTGGGGTAGAGTCAGTTAATGTTTGGATTAATGCGGCTAAAGTCGGGTTGTCATCCTCGATATCGGAAAGTTGGTCTAGTGTGTCCTCATCCTCAGTTCCTTGAAAATAACATAGGATTCCTTTCCCGCGACATTTATGCCCTGGCTGATACTTGTCGTCACAATTATAACATAAATCCTTCTCCCGGCGGTATTGTAACTCCTGGGGAGTTAATTTTTTTATAAATTGTTTGGTGAGGGTTGTAGATGTTTTGTTAGTGATATTGGGTTGCCAGTTAAGGGGTTTAGGCGGGTAATCGGTGGGCGGCTTATAAGTTTGGGTAGGGGGCTTGTGATATTTGAGGTGTTGGGCTTCGAACATTCTAGCCATAGCAAAAGCACGATCTAAGTCTTGCGGTTCATGGATCATAACTTGACTTTGTATGTAAGGGTTAAGGCCAGATATGAACATATTGGTCAGAAAAGTCGGGTCAAGGCCAGATACTTTATTTTTGAGTTCTTCAAACTCAGTTTTGTAAGCTAAAACCGTGGACGTTTGAGTTAATTTAGTCAAAGCTCCCTGGGGGTTTTCGTAAGGGCTAGGCCCAAAACGTTGCAAAATTGCCTTGACAAAGAAGTCAAAATTAAGGGATGGGTGATCGGAAAGGATAGCTTGGTACCAGCGGGAAGCAGGTTTGTCTAAGTGTAAAGCGGCGTAAAGTAAAAATTCCTGTGGATCAATATTATTATATTGAAAAAATTTTTTGAGATCATACAGCCAATCTGTAGGATCCCCGTCGGAAAAACGAGGGCAAGAAATTGAAAGTAATTTAGGTTGAGCAGAAACAACCTGAATTGCGGGTTCGAGTGGCGGAGAAACTCCCAGGATGCCGGCGGAGGATTGACTGGTGCAGATGTCCGGTTGTTTTTGTAAACGTGAGGTCTGCAAATCCAGTGAACGTTGGATAGATTCCATGTAAGAACGCATCTCTCGGCGTAATTCGTCCTGTTGATCTTGGGTGTGATCCCTGGCGGCCAAGAATTGTTGCGACAGGATTTTGTTTTGTGAGAGCATATCGTTGCGTAGGGAATCGATTTGCGCTTGTCGTGTTCGTTGCTCTTCTTGAATGGCTAAAGAAACATCCATGGGTAGGTGTTCCTCGGAATGAGATCTTGTCCCAGCAGGCATGGTGGTGGTCAGAAGAGTTGCAGGACGAGAGCACCAAAATGTAAGAGCTGGAGGTAAATACTAGTGGACAGAGGAATTGCCAAGGGGGTGGCCGGAGTTAGAGAGAGAAGAAAGGTAAAGGAGGAAGATGAACATTCTTAAACTTTATTTCTTATCTCTTAATTACAGCTTAAATCCTATATATAGAAAGTAATACATATATTTTAAACCGCTAATTCCTAACGGCTATGATGATAAGCATTTCCTGCTGAGCTGTCCCGCAATAATGCAGCTGGTCCTCTTTATGCCACGTGTTGGCTGCTGATTAAATCATAATGCTGCTATTTTTAATTCTGAGCCGTTCACAGAATTACTGTTAAAAACCTCCGCTGAAACACTTAAACTGATGCTCCGCCTAATATATTTTCTCCATTATGAATCCTGGCCGTGCGATGAACCGGTGAAGGAAGCAGAACTGTTACAGGAGGGGGGACATTTGTCATGGGGGCGACATTTGTAAGGTGACGACATTTGTCATGGGGGCGACATTTGTAAGGTGACGACAGTTGTCATGGGTGCCTCGTCCCGTGGGAGCGACACTTGTTTATTTCTAATACATCTTGCAATGTACGGTCTAGAATTTCGAATGTTTTCTCGTTGGTCATGGGGGCGACATTCAGCGTGTGGGCGACATTTATCGTGGGAGCTCCTGGTACGATTTTAAGCTAATAAGAGGTGTTACTTGGTATCAAAGCAATGATTTAAGATTCTTTTGAAAATTAGGAATTGCAAAACTCTAGTCTGCACTTAAAAACTAATTTGGACGGAGAATGGAGTTTCAAGGCTTGATACGGTTTATGCTTATAATTGATGCATTTGGTTGCGAACAGGCTCCGCCTATTCGAGGGTTGTCTTGGATCCGCGCGGGCTTGGCCCGTGCGCAACGAAAGTGGCATTACACTGTAAAACAGATTAAATTTTTCAAACTCAATCATATAGCGAAGGATTACTGATGTGTAAAACTTCATAGGATACTTAACCACATGGCAGAGAAAATGGAGATAAATATTGTGGTAAAATTTGTGATTCAGTCAATCACATTTTTTATTCCTAAATTGTTAAAATTTGTTTTTGGAAAAGATTACCTTTGGATAAGCTTACCCGCTGAGAAATAACATATCTGAGGCAGAAAATATGTGCAACGAATTCTTTCTTAAGTTCCACAGAATCAGATTGAGAAAGATCTAGCATTGCTCATAGTCACCAAACTATTATGCAGCAACTCCAATTCTTCGCAAACTCCTTCCAGAAGCTTCCTTTTCCTATTATTTGTGCAATTTCCATTGACATCGACCTCTATTGTTTGAAGTTAAAAAAGAAAGAAACTTTCTCTGTAGCTGATGGCATAATAAATATTCTAAGAATAATTCCATCCGATAGGAGATGACTCGATTTCTCTTCACATAAAGAAATCTCACAGGAAGCCCGTTCTTTCTCAAGAAATCTTTCAGTTCAGTCATGTTACAATCATAATTTGCTTCACTTCCAGTGGCATAATGAAATGAAAGAGCTGCGCCATGAGGAACAAATCTCAAGAGCTGTGTGAATAGAGAGTTCGTTCAGTGAAATACCCAAATGCCCAGTGTCTCTCTCGAAGCAGCTAATGGTACAACTCCTAAATTGCAACAAAAATCATGCATTCGTCATTTTAACCATACACTTCTTAATCACTCTAATAGTTATATCAGATTCACCAACTCAGGAAGAAAAACTCATTCAAGCCATGATGATTCATAAAATGCCAAAATCTTTTTTTTATTATTCGTATGGATGCGTCACTTCACCACTTTCATAGAGGAAAATAAATCATTTGACAGAAAATCAAATATACAAATAAGCTTCAGAAAATAAAATAGGAGATGATTCAGGGTTTTGCGAAGGAATCTAAAAACTGCCACAGGAGGGTTTAGCAGAGAAAATCAAATATAGGAATATGCTTTGGAAATCGATGAACTATTATTGGATCCAAGAATGAGCATAGACGATACCTTGATCGTGGCATTGAAAATTGTTGTGAAGAACGAATTAATGATGTCCTTGCCAGTGATGACGAGAAATTTCGCGGGAGGAAAGGAGCCCTTGTTGTCAAAAATTGTAGAGGAAGAGCAGGAGCGCGATGGCCTAGATGGTCCTTGTCGTCGGATCTTGTAGAGGAAGAGCGGGAGAGGCAGGACCTGCAGTTTTTCGGAGGAGAATTTTCTAGCGCCGATATATGCCGAGGGGGAGACCTTCTTTTGAAGCCCTAAAGAGAGATCCGCCGATGGAGATCACGCAACATCTCCTCTTGCAACATCTCCTCTTCGAACGGTCGAGAATGTGACGTAGTAGGCTGCAGAGGAGAAGGGAAGTAGCTGTTCGCGAGAGGTCGGGGAGGAGAGGCTGCAGAAGCGTCATCGCGAGGGAGGGCATAAGGGATATGGTGGAGGGCTTCCGTGAGCAGAAAACGGGGTATCGGGGTTTTCTTGGTTTTGAGTGAAGATGGTTTTCAAAATATGACTGTTGGCAGGTCATTCCTCTTCATAATCCGACGTCTAAGATATTTTTGGGAGATATCCAACCCTCCGCATTAATTACCAATTTCGCACGGGCTACACCCGTGCTCGATGCTTTTAGGCGGGCTTCAGACACATCCAGGCAGGCTTCGCTCGCCTCCGCACGGACTTTGCCCATGCTTGATGCTACGGGCAGCCTTTGGATGCATAGAAGAGGGTTTGCTCGCTTCCACGTAATCCACCAGCTCGGCGCCGCATCCGCCACTCGCGACCACCTGGAGCACGTCTACAAAATCATACAACAACCATAGGGCTTGAAGGGTAGATCTATTAGATACCTGGAAAACATAGGAGGAAGGATACCGACTACAAGCAAGGATCAACGGGAATGATGTATGACAAACTTTGCCTGGGAAATGGGGTCGGTTTCTTCTGATGAGAGAGGAAGAGTTGAGGTTACCCTAACTGTGTCGATTAGGGCTGGAGAAGGATTCTACTCCTTAGTACCTAGACGGTTCGACGATGCTGCTATTAGGAAAAGACCTTTTCGATTTGCAATCTCCAACTATTGAGGATGTCAAGGAGGTATGGGTGGATGTTGCAGAGGAAGGATGGGAGGATTCTGGCAAGGAGCACTGCGTGTTTCTGAAAATCAGATTGTGGAACTAACTTAACTGCGATTTTGAAGGCGGGTTAATAATAATTGTTATGGAATGAGAAGCTGGTTAATGAGGATTTAATTTGATTGGCTGATTTAGGGGAGAATTTAGGCTTTATTGTAATTTTTGGAGGCAATTTAAGTTTTATTTTAGTTTTGGAGGAAATTTAGATATTATTTTTCTTTATAAGAGAATGTTTTTGGCGGGGGGGGGGGGGGGGGGGGGGGGGGGGGGGTGATTAGTGACTTTATATTTTGTTCATTAATTATTTTATTTTGTGATGAAATAATTTTTTCTATCGAAACTCAATGTGTTTCAAAATCAATACTCACACCACATAATTTTATTTTTCTTCCAGTGAGGAGCAATTTGAGATGCCGTCGAAGAGCGACTTGTAGGATGTGGAATGGTCAAAACTCTAAAGAAGAAGGCCCGAGCCTCGTTTTTCTAGAAAATCAAGTTGCGCTAATTATCCTAATTCATAGATGCGAGTCGGAGTTCACGTTGGAGAGAAGTAGATTGATATGGCGGGGAACTACCTGAAAGATGCTTGTGAGGACTAACTTGAAGGAGTTTGGCGAAGAATAACTAGAGATGCTACCGAGGAGCAACTTGCAGGAGACACAACCATTGAAACTAAAATGAGAAGGTTGGAGTTGTGGCTTTTTGGAAAAGGTGGCGACGCTAACATAGTCAAGCATTGACGTTGACTATAATATTTTTTAATAGAATGAATTTTCTTTAAGAAAGAAGTTATCAAATTATTTCATTAATTTAGAAGAGAATTGAGATGTAGCTAGAGTTAACCAAGCCGAAGTTAATTAGTTTAAATTATATGTTTAATGATATTTTATTATAAAATATTTTTCAGTTTGAAGAGAATAAATAAAATTTTATGAAGGAAACTTCAAATTAGAATGACTATTCACTGATTTTTTATTAACTAAATAAATATTTAGTGACTCAATTATTTTTGATCACTAATACTTTAAAAAATTTATTTTAGTGACTGAACTTATATTTCGTCACTAAAGCTATGACTGTAGTGACCAAATTTTTACTTTGCCACTAAAAATATGTCTTTAATGACTAAACTTTTACTTCGTCATTAAAGATGTGTTTTTAGTGACTAAAATTTACTTCGTCACTAAAGATATGTCTTTAGTGACGAAATATTTTTTGTCACAAAATTTTCGTCACTAAAGACCCGTTTTCTTGTAGTGCATCCTCTACAAACGTACGGATTCTCTAATTAGTAATATCATTTTATTTTTTCGGAAAGATTTTCAAGATTCCTGAATCGCTGCCGTCGACCGAGATTTCCGAGAAGAATTCGCCACCTATCTTCGATCCCGCCGAGGCTGTAGATCCAAGTTTCTGCCGACGATTCTTCCTCGACATTTCCGATTCAGACAAAGAATGAGATCATCCGATCGTTTCGTTCTTCATCTTTCAAATCCAATCAAGATCGTGATTGATCTAGGGTTTCAGATCTACAGGATTTCGGCCGTCTTCTTCGAAATCATTTGATAGGGATTTCAAGTTTATCAGAAGGACTCCGATTTCAGATCTGAAATTTTGATATTGTTATTGTAGATCTTGTATTTCAAACCATTTTCTCTTGTAGGAGATCTCATCTCCGAGACTTGTAGGAAGTTCTATCTTCCGAGTGTTGATCCTTGTTGTGGATCGAGTTGTAGGAGCGTTGCTCTGAGATTTTGTAAGATTGGTTTTCAATCCGAGGTAATAGTGAAGTAGCCGGATCTAGCGCAAGGCTAATCCGGTGAGGTAGAGAGTGAACGTACCCAAGATTGAGGAACCACTATAAACTATGTGTTATTTGTGCTTGGATTGTTTGTTTTTCTGCGTTCTTAGTCTTTAATTTTTATTCCGCGAAAAGGCGCAGACCGCACCTATTCACCCCCCTCTAGGTGATTTAGGTAGACAACTAGAAACATCACAAACCTTTGTCAGTCTCGGCTTAAAAGTGTAGGACTTTCGTCCATCTCTCCTGAGAGATGCACACAGACCTTTGTCCATCTCGCCTTAAAGATGCATAAAGACTTTTGTCCATCTCGCTTGAGAGGTGCAGAAGGGTTTCATCGATATCGCCTTTGGAGGATCCATCTTATCAAGATGCCCTACAACGTGGGGGTCTGATGCCCGATAGCGTGGGAGCGAGATGCCCTGCAATGCGGGGGCGAAATGCCCTAAGTGTGGGAGCGAGATTTCTTGCAACGTGGGGGGAAATTCCCTACATCGTGGGAGCGAGATGTCTTGCAACGCAGGAGCAAAATTACCTACAGCGTGGGAGCGAGTTGCCCTACAACGCAGGGGTGAAATGCCCTACATCGTGGGAGCGAGAAGCCCTGCAATGCGGGAGCGAAATGCCCTGCAGCGTGGGAGCGATATGTCCTTCAACGCATGGACGAAATGGCCTATAGCATGGGAGCGAGATGCCATGTTCATAGATGAGCCATATTTCTTTTCAACTAGGGTTGACATCAGGGCTTGTGATATTCACCTCAGAATATTTCTTTAGGGAGATTTGTATGGCCGACGAAAATCAAAAAGTAGTTTTAATATTGGAGAAAAATGGAACTTATGTGTGCGCGCAAGTCACATCCTGTGGCTTATTATGACAAAAGAGAGAAGCGTGAAGTTGAAGTGCAGGTTTTGCACGCGCTACCAGGGGAGGGACCCCTGCTCGTGGTCTCTTACTTATTTGCATTGGGCTTCCATGCGGCCTTTAGCTGGATTATTGCTACACAGCACGTGCTCTTTCAGGGAGGAGTCTTGCACAAATTTTCCGAAGAGATCTTATCGGATGAGGCGCTTGATCTCATCCTTCAACTAGTTGTAGCCCTCTGTCCTGTGGTCGTATCCGTGATGAAAGTCACAATATTGCGATTGGTCTCCTCTGCTTGGCGCAAGTGGCTCAGGCCTGCGAAGCTCATCGCTGTCTTGGATTGCCAGGAGCACATCGGTTCGGGTGGTGTTCAATGGAGTGTAGTCCTAATGCGAATGAGTTCCTCGGTCTCAACGGGGATTCTCGCGATGCTCGTTGTTTCCCCTAGGATCTTGTAGTGGCTTTGGATTCCTTTTAATCTTCGAGCTTCCTTCAAATTATTGTCGATGTGCTCTGATTGCCTCGTCTGCTGTGATTTGAGCCTTGACTCGACATATGAGGTCAAGGTAGTTAGACACCGTTTCGCACATCGTCATGGAGTGGAATTTTCCTGGCTGGAGTAGTTTTTGTCCTGACTAGGTCAGGACAGACCCTTAGAGACCAAAATGGGCCAAATGAGCTTGGCCATGAAAGTGAAAGGCACATTGGTCTGCAAATAGTAATTTCTAATTACTAGCTTAAGGGTGTCCATAGGGCTTCACCATGACCCCATGGCCCCACCACAACACTCCTAACCCATTAAAGGATCCATTAGAGCCATAGGGATCCATTGGAGTCAGCCCAAAGTGGTCGAATTGACCAAGGACCACCAAAGGCCTAAATTGGGCAAGGTGTCCTAACTAAGGGCAATTGACCTCTAATGTGTCCATCCAACCCTATTTAGGTCTTCCTAGACCTTGAGTGAGGCAATTGGGTCACCAAGGGCCCATTGGGGTCAACCTTAGTGGCTAATTTGACTCAAGTCAACCCTAAGCCACTTGGAGTCAAACCTAGCCAAATGGGCTAACTTGTGCTCAAGCCCAACCCACTTGGGCTAACCTTGTTTTAATAAATGAAATAGACTTGTGGGCTGCCTTTGGGTTAGGTAGGAGCCAAAATTCATCATGAAGTGTAGAGAGAGAAAATTCACCCATGGAGGAGAGAGAAAGTAGAATAAAATATAAGAGGAGACTTTGGGCTCACCCTCCCCCTTCCCAAACCTCCCCAATTTATTACTCTAGGAAAAGACAAGCTAACCCAACTCAACCAGCCACCTTTTGACTGGTTTGGACCAAGCCTCACCCCCCACCTACCCTAGCCACCATTGTTGACTTTAGCCAATATTGGCCATGAAGCCTACCAGCCACCTAACAACCCCAATCTCCCCCTTAAAAGCTTCACAGGACTCCCCTCACTCACTTCCACCACCTACCTGAAGGAGCCAAGCAGCCACCAAGAAGCTTCAAAAATTCGGCCACCACCACCACCACCATGGTCTCCCGCCGCTCCTCTCGCATCCAAGCCCGTGTGCAGGTCCTCCCTCACCTCTCTCTTCATGCTGTAGATCTTAGGATTGTTAGGGATAAGGTTTGGGCTCGAATGAGCCCGAACCGAGCTCAGTTTTTCCTCCATTAATGGAGATCTGGAAGCTCACGGGTTGGGTGGCGCCGCCGCCTCCCGCCGCCCTAGCCGCCGGAAAATGTCGCCCCCACCACCGTAAGGGTGGAGGAGAAGATGGTCGGTGGTTGCGCCGCCTGTAGCCGCCGGAAAACCCCCCGTGAAAACTCCCGTGAAAGCTGGTATCGGGCTGGTTCCTGCATGCTGGATTGGAGAAGAAAAGCAGCAGCCGTCGGATGGCTTTAAGATTCGTGCCATGCAAATATATAAATCCTGTATTTATTTAATTTATGAATAGTGTTATTCTACCTTATAAAACAGCCTCTCTTGCATGCCAAATTTAGAGTTCTTCTAGACATTTTCATAAAACATGTTCAACATGAAAGTTGTAGGTCTCTGAGTTAGCTTTAATTTGATATGTTACACATAATTTTTGGTTAAGCCTACTGGCCTGTAGACCCATTTTACTAGGGTTGGTCCTAGGGTAGGACAGAAATAAAAAGGTGTGCCCTGACCAAACCCTAAGTCCAAAGGGACTGAAATTTTGGTCAGGTCACTAAATTAGATACACCTAGCTCCCCTCCAAAAATGAGAATTTTTGGGGAAAATAATCCTATAGTTTTAGTCAAAATTTGATAAATCAATTAATGTTGATTTTTGGAGCATATCAACCCCAATTGGCCCCAAATTTTGGTGGCCTGCCCTTGGGGGTATATTAGACCTATGGTAAAAATATTAGCCAATTTAGATTTGTGCATGTTGATATATCTCACTTGTAAGGGTCGAAAGAGAGATGGTCTTGGGCTGCAAATAGCAAAAATGTAGAAAATTAAAGGAGATGCCCAAGTCCATCCAGAGACCCAAATGTCCTGGGATTTTGGCCAGCAACAAGTTTAGGACATATTTAGGCCCTGCCCAAAAATGGGATTAGTTGGAATTAAAATTAGGGGGAAAATTACTTAGATACCCCTAGGCTTGTTTAGGTGATTCATGGAGTATTTCAACTCCAAAAGGCCCCAATTTTTGGTGGCATGTCTATGAGGACAATATTAGGGCATGGTTAAATTTTCAGCCCATATGGATCACTGCATGTTGGGTTAACCCACTTGCATGTGTAGGCTAGACTTAATCTTGGTGTGCAAATAGCAAAAGTTGCTATGATGTGTATTTATCCATTTTGGGACTTCTAAAAAGCTTGAAACTAATTCCAGAGGATCTTTAGGACAAATTTGACCCCTCAAATTAATTGTGGGATTTTTGGGATAAAAAATCCCATTATTTGGTATTTTCAAAATAAAGGCCTTTTTGGAAAATAAATTGTAGAAATAGGTCTTAATCAAGGAAAGATCCCCAAAATCAGTCAAGTCAAAAATGAAGTTTTTATTTGACTTAGGAAAATTCTATACCTCTGTTTGACAACTTTTAGAGCAAAATTCATGGAAATGACTATTTTACCCTTTTTATATTTGTTCATGAATTGGTAAAAAAATACATGTTGGAAAATTGTAGAAATAATTCTAGAGTTGCATAATTATTATATTAGTCTTGTAGAATTATTTCAGAATTTTTGGATACACTGTAAATTATTAAATAAGCATAATGGCATTTTGGTAAATAATTAAGAATGGATTTTGATAGGCCATTACACTGCATATGTTAATGAAACTCTGCCATTAGTCATAAAGTAGTGATATAAATGCTCAGTAATTTTCCTGGAATTTTGGGTTGTATATTTCTTATACTTCATTTGGAAAATGATTAATATGTAGACATTGTATTAATTATGGAATAAATAGAAATATAAAAAGGAAAATTATGAAATCTTGTAGACAGCAATAGTTTACTCACATGCAACTCAAGAAAATTCCCTTAGGTCAGTAGAATTTAATTGATACCACTTCATGTGTAAAATGTCCTAGGGAATAATTTAAATGATTTAATTAGAGGCCTTAATGACCTAGGAAAATTATGAAAATCAACACATTCATTTCATTAGTCCATACCACCCTAGGATAAATATTTGGGGTCAGTTGGACCAAGGATTTAGAAGTTCGATTTCGGGGTGGTATTAGGTCATGGGCTGCGCATAGTAAAAGTACGTTATGCCTTAAGGCCCACCGAGGGATAAATCGACAATTGAACTAGAGAATAAGTTTGGAGGTATAACCCTAGTGGGTAGAGTCGTCTTAGTGACGAGAGTAAAAGTGCAAGTCACCGGGTAACACTTAGAGTGGAGGACGGCGGAAGGCCGTCGCCCTCCCGATAACAACTTAAGTCATTAGGTTGCTAAGTAATAACAAGTGAAGTATGGGTAATGGGTAAACACCAACTTAAATTAATTATCCTTGTGAAAAGGAACTTTGGGCTTCATCCCATCTTGGTTTCTAGTGCCTTCGAGACCCCTTCATTGGGCATACTTTGGGCAGTCCTGGGATTAACCCTAAAATACTAAGTGTAACAACCGGTAGACAAGAGTAGTCTAATAGGCTAGGTAAACTGTATCTGTTCTCACTCGTGATGAGTTGGAGGGAAAGGGTTAAGTCGTCCCGAGGTGTTCAAAGGGGCGTCATCCCGCGGTGTTCAAAGGGATGAGGTTTGGAATTTAAGCCGGACGGGTTAGTCCGGGGAGCTTTGGCTCGGTTGTTGACTATTACGGACGGGTTTGTCCGGGGAGCGTTGGCTCGGAGGTTGATACATCAAGTTTGCATGTGCATAAGAAATACCTAAGGTGGTGGGTCTTCGGTGTTGGAGGGTCGTTGCACCGACGCCAATACGATGACTCGGCAAGTGTGGTTTTACACTTTGCCAAACTAAGTCCGGCGGTCCTGTCGGCAAAGAGTACGTGTAGTCCGCTTAGTGCACCAAGCGTTGAGGCGTACGATAGGTCAGACCGGTAGTGCTATACTGGTTTTGAGGTGGGCGAGGCCCAACCCACCGCTTCCGTCTGCCACTACGGAGGTATCCTGGGAGGTAACGGCTCTGAAAGGGGGAACTAAAGGTTTGTGTACACAAAGTCGGGTGTGTGAGTTGCACTGCTTGAACATCATTAACCCACCATATAGATGCATATCATAATCATTCATAATAACCTATGACACCTAATGTATAAGTTTAATGGGATGCTTATACATTAGGACTTGCAAAACGACCCCTTGGTCTATAAGCTTGTGTGGGGCAGGTTTATAAGTCAAGGTCAACTTACTATATTTATAATTGATGTTTGATAACCGACACCCCCAACGTATAAGTTTAATGGGACACTTATACGATGAGAGCCTTGCAGAAGATCCCTTGGCTTATGTGCCTTCACATAAGTTAAGGTTACTTTACTTATATTAATTGTCTTTTATGCTCAGTTATTACTGTCACTTATATTCAAAGAATTGCTAGACTAGGTCCACCGTCACCTGCTTTTGTTGTACTCTCCACTTCATGTCCTTCCCTTTCTTCCTCCCCGCCCGGTGCCTTAGAGCATGAGGGAAGGGGTGGGGGATGATAGGACTTGGTCTTTTTGACTGACGGGGCGACCGAACATCATATTAGGGAATCGTGGAGCCCAGCATGGAGGAGCAGCCCAGGAGGCCGATGCGCTTAGAGATGGGGCAGTCTAGTACGGGTCTTCAGACTGCCGGGACCGTGAGTTCAGCTTACTAGTAGATGTTCTATTTTACTTCCGCATGAGTGATTCTGTAGTGAGGACTTTGATGTACCGGGCATAAGCCCGTATTCAATACTCTTTTCTTATTAGATCTGTGGACACTCCCTTCGTGGAGATTTTCTAATATATGTGATTTGATGTGGACTGCATTTCTTTCTACTTGCTACTAAATTATGATCGAACAAGGCCGGCAGAATCGGCGTTTTGTGGGGACGACCTTCCCGGGTGCGAAGTCGTCACCGCAAAGCGGCGGTTCTGGGCATAAGACCCCGGGTTTTAAAAAGAAAAAAAAAGGGGGTCTTACATCAGTCGTGGGTGGCAACATCTTTCGTGGGTGACGACATCGGTTTTGGGAGGCGACATACGATGGGGGATAATTTTATTTGCATTTTAGTGATATACCTCCTCTGAGTTCCTCTGAAATCACCTTAAGCACTGTCCAGTTCTGAAACATTGTTTGGGCCTTGTTATAGTTAGTTGTAACCTGATATGGGCTAGTTTCCAAAGTATGCTGTAATTTATTTTTTAAAAAAAAGTTATAACATTTTTTGTTAAGTTATAGCACTGTCCAGTTCTTAAACAAATGTTGTCCAGTTCTTAAACAAATGCTAAAATCATTTAAACGCTAGGTTTAGACACTTCTAAAAGAAAAACCTGCTACACTATTTAACTTAAAATAATTTACATTGAGCACCTCAGATTCCCCGCATCTCTCTCTCTCTAAGATCCCTGCACTCCTCCACTTTGAAATTACAAAAATCTCTCTAATAAACTTACATTTCATAACATCTATGAAAAAAACTTCCCAAAACAATGCAGGAATCATCATTAAAGGGAATAAATTGAAGGGAAGACTGATGATGATAATAATAATAACTGAAGATGAAGGCAAGACTGACCTATACTCTATTGATAATAGTAATAACTGAAGATGAAGGCAAGACTGACATATGCAATCCACGCGGCTCCTCGCAAGCAATTGAGTTGCCGAAGACCGTATTCATGGTGCAGAATTCGACGTCGATGAATCTCCAAGCAGCTATCTCGGCGTCAATCAGTGTCCAAGTTAATCTGTTTGATAAACTGAAGGGAAAACAACATTATATTTAAATAATGAATAGCTTCTATATGTTGTACCAACTATTTGCATATTGAGGTGCGAAATTTCTAACTCCAAAGTATATTGCAGTTAAATAAGGAATAGCCTTAGATGTATGTAGTGCTTGCAGTTTGCAAATTGAGTTCAAGAATTCCTCATGGTCCTCATAGCATCATATAATCATTAAAGTTATAGAAGTAACCCTGAAATAACTACAAAGTTTCAAAATCTAGATGAAGTTGGAAAAATGTGGCAGAAGCTCATGACTAAGCAAAAAAAACTTAATAATCTGAAATAAACTTTTGAAAAACTAACAACAAAGCAAAAATAACATTTCAGACAACCATCAAACTGATCTATGGAGTAGAAAAAAAGTATGAAAGTAAATGAAAGCATGAAATAATCAAAATGGATAACACGGGAAATAGGTACGATCATTCTTAGGGCCAGTAAATGATTAATAGGATAGTTTTAGTTTATAAAAAATCTTAATTTCAATTAGAACATAAAAGAGTATAAGGCTCCATTTGGGAGGACTTATTTTCACCGGTCAAGCGGTTACGACCGCAAGAACCCGACCTTAATTAAGGTCGGGTTCATGCGGTTGTAATTGCTTGACAGGTGAAAATAAGTCCTCCCAAACGGAGCCTAAACCTGTCGTAGTAAATCTCCCTATACACCTTCATTCAATTCACTCTTTCATATTTTCATGAAACAGAGATCATTGTGGAGAGGAGCTCATAGAAGAAGGCTCATAACGCATTCAGGTGACCTCATTCAGGAACAGAGATCATTGGAAAAATATGTTCTCTGTTACTGCATTCAGTTGCTGAATGCAGACACTTGAATACATTCAACTGCTGAATGCAGTCACCTTAATGCATTCGGTTGCTGAATGCAGTCACAGAGAACATTTTATAATATATATCCATCAGCATTAGAATACTAATCATCTTTACTTTAAAAAACACATTTATATAAATAAAACCAAATTACATCATACAGAACAGATCGCAAACTATTCAATGTACTTTAAAAACCACATTTTAAACAGAATGATCATCAAATCAATGAAATTTACTAAGCAAATAAATGCATCATATATGAACGCTATATGCCTATATAGAGATAACCTTTACATGCAGAATCGATGACTCTGTTCATATATAGAGATAACTTTTACCTGCAGAATTGATGACTCCGTTCATAAATTTTTTACAAATATCTGGATACCGCAGTTGTACACAAATTATACCTGTACAGAAATACAAATGCCCACAAATATAGTTTTTGAAAATGCAATTCGTTTGCATTTTGATGTTTTGTGTAGATGTTAGGATATGCAAATCATATCACACAAATTAGACAATCAGAGGTTCAAAAGAACAAATCAACCAATAATTATCCGATGCAATAAAGAAGTTAACATGTCGTAATGAAAATTAAGCAGCTGCTACAATTTCCACAATTATATATAACCAATAAAATATTAATCATGGTAATATCTGAAACAGAAACCCTTACATATAATAGGAGACTTGGATCTTCACCTTGAAGACTGACCCGTGCATAAGAACCAGTTCCTATCTGATTCACCATTTGCCGGACATTTGAGCTATATTTACACCATTTGCAAGCGATACATTTTAATGATCGAGCTATATATATAGTCATGTGCTTCCACATTTTAATGATCGTTCTTGTTGTATATATATAGACCTCTTTTTGGGGGCGTAAACAACCTTCTATATATATATACAGCTATGAGCTGTAGAAAATATCATTGATCATAAATACAATAATCTATAAATCATGGCGTGCCCTGAATACAAAATATGTGTAATCACAAAGTTATGAGAATGCAAAAGATTAAGGTCAGGCCCAAATCTGTGAACATCCACAAATTTTGTACGAAATGCATGACGAAAACAAACTATTACCTTTGTGTAATGAGCGTGGAGCACCTGCGTTATACAAAGTACATGACGAAAACAAATTAGAAAGAAGAAAGAGCTATGAATGAATTTGAATATTTAATTAAAGAACCTTTTTTTTGAAGTTTACACATATTACGGAAGCACAGGGCTATTTACTTAACATTGTAAATCTAAAGCAAAACATTCCACTTTGGTTTTTAAAGGACCATTTTTTTGAAGTTTACACGTATTTTGGAAGCAGTTTACACGTATTCTGGGAGCACATGGATATTTATGATCAATGTTCTGAAGCATCGTTCTTAACATTGTAAATCTGAAGCATCGTTCTTAACAGTTGAAGCATTAATGATCGTTCTTGCTAATTAACTTGCTTCAAATAAATCTAAAGCATTTAACTTGCTCATCCATTAGGCAGTGGCATACAGTAAATCTAAAACTGAAGCCCGTGTTAAGAAATCTAAACGAAGTAGTGGCATACAGTAAATCTAGAATTGTAAATCTAAAACCGTTCTTCAATGCCTATATTAAGAACATTGGAAGTGATTTACCACAGGCATAGAGTAAATCAAGGAGGAGAGTAAATCTAAAACCAAAGCCTGTGTTAAGAAATCTAAAAGATGCAGTGGCATACAACAAATCAAGAACTGTAAATCTAAAACCTTTCGCATAGAGTAAATCAAGGAGGAGAGAAAATTACAGTAAAAATGTTAAGAACCGGCAGTAAATTGAGTGGGAGATGAGTAAATTACCGGTAGATGAAGAGCTCTGCTCAGGCACGCCGTGGAGGAGAAATCCCGGCTGCTGTAGAAGAGAAATCTCGGCTTCTGTGGAGGGGAAATCCCGGCTGCTGTGGACAGAGATGGACCACCGCCGTCCATAGAAATTCCTCAGCGGTAACCCTAGGTTTTGAAGTGAAACCCTAGGTTTTGAAGCAGAAATGAGGAGCGTGAGGAGGGATTTCCTGGACGAAATGAAGATGGGAGGAACTCCTGGACGGCGACAGAACTCCTGGACAGCGTGAGGAGGAGTATTTCCTGGACGGCGACGGAACTCCTTCCCAGCATGAGGAGTATGCCGCAGCGGGAGAAGAAGCACAGGAGTCACGGGAGGAGGGATTGCTGCGGGGGAAGAAGGATGCGAGTCGCAGAGGAAGAAATTGCGGCGAGCAGCGCAGCTCTCTCCCTGTGCAGAAGAAGAAGACGGGGGGGGGGGGGTATCTGGATTTTACGGTGGATGAACAGTGCAGCTCTCTTTTAATTAAGTGGTAATCCAGCCAAAAGACCAAAATACCCTCAAATTAACCACAAACCCCGATTTTATGAGGGCATTTTCGCATTAAAATGTTACACCATGGGATGTTTAGCTCTTCCCTTATAGTATAAAGATATATATATATATATATATATATATATATATATATATATATATATATATATATATATATATATATATATATATACAGAAGAAGAAGACGGGGGGTATCGGGATTTTACGGTGGATGAACAGTGCAGCTCTCTTTTAATTAAGTGGTAATCCAGCCAAAAGACCAAAATACCCTCAAATTAACCCACAAACACCGATTTTATGAGGGCATTTTCGCATTAAAATGTTACACCATGGGATGTTTAGCTCTTCCCTTATAGTAACATTTTCGCATTAAAATGTTACACCATGGGATGTATAGCTCTGCCCTTATGAGGGAAGAGCTAAACATCCCATGGTGTAATATTTTAATGCGAAAATGCCCTCATAAAATTGGTGTTTGTGGGTTAATTTGAGGGTATTTTGGTCTTTTGGCTGGATTACCACTTAATTAAAAGAGAGCTGCACTGTTCATCCACCGTAAAATCCCGATACACCCCGTCTTCTTCTTCTGCACAGGGAGAGAGCTGCGCTGCTCGCCGCGATTTCTTCCTCTGCGACTCGCATCCTTCTTCCCCCGCGACAATCCCTCCTCCCGTGACTTCCGTGACTCCCGTGCTTCTTCTCCCGCTGCGGCATACTCCTCATGCTGGGAAGGAGTTCCGTCGCCGTCCAGGAAATACTCCTCCTCACGCTGTCCAGGAGTTCCGTCGCCGTCCAGGAGTTCCTCCCATCTTCATTTCGTCCAGGAAATCCCTCCTCATGCTCCTCATTTCTGCTTCAAAACCTAGGGTTTCACTTCAAAACCTAGGGTTATCGCTGAGGAATTTCTATGGACGGCGGTGGTCCATCTCTGTCCACAGTAGCCGGGATTTCCCCTCCACAGAAGCCGAGATTTCTCTTCTACAACAGCCGGGATTTCTCCTCCACGGCGTGCCTGAGCAGAGCTCTTCATCTACCGGTAATTTACTCATCTCCCACTCAATTTACTGCCGGTTCTTAACATTTTTACTGTAATTTTCTCTCCTCCTTGATTTACTCTATGCGAAAGGTTTTTAGATTTACAGTTCTTGATTTGTTGTATGCCACTGCATCGTTTAGATTTCTTAACACAGGCTTCGGTTTTAGATTTACTCTCCTCCTAGATTTACTCTATGCCTGTGGTAAATCACTTCCAATGTTCTTAATATAGGCATTGAAGAACGGTTTTAGATTTACAATTCTAGATTTACTGTATGCCACTACTTCGTTTAGATTTCTTAACACGGGCTTCAGTTTTAGATTTACTGTATGCCACTGCCTAATGGATGAAGCAAGTTAAATGCTTTAGATTTATTTGAAGCAAGTTAATTAGCAAGAACGATCATTAATGCTTCAACTGTTAAGAACGATGCTTCAGATTTACAATGTTAAGAACGATGCTTCAGAACATTGATCATAAATATCCATGTGCTCCCAGAATACGTGTAAACTGCTTCCAGAATACGTGTAAACTTCAAAAAATTGGTCCTTTAAAAACCGAAGTGGAATGTTTTGCTTCAGATTTACAATGTTAAGTAAATAGCCCCGTGCTTCCGTAATATGTGTAAACTTCAAAAAAAAGGTTCTTTAATTAAATATTCAAATTCATTCATAGCTCTTTCTTCTTTATAATTTGTTTTCGTCATGTATTTTGTATAACGCAGGTGCTCCACGCTCATTACACAAAGGTAATAGTTTGTTTTCGTCATGCATTTCGTACAAAATTTGTGGATGTTCACAGATTTGGGCCTGACCTTAATCTTTTGCATTCTCATAACTTTGTGATTACACATATTTTGTATTCAGGGCACGCCATGATTTATAGAGTATTGTATTTATGATCAATGATATTTTCTACAGCTCATAGCTGTATATATATAGAAGGTTGTTTACGCCCCCAAAAAGAGGTCTATATATATACAACAAGAACGATCATTAAAATGTGGAAGCACATGACTATATATACAGCTCGATCATTAAAATGTATCGCTTGCAAATAGTGTATATATAGCTCAAATGTCCGGCAAATGGTGAATCAGATAGGAACTGGTTCTTATGCACGGGTCAGCCTTCAAGGTGAAGATCCAAGTCTCCTATTATATGTAAGGGTTTCTGTTTCAGATATTACCATGATTAATATTTTATTGGTTATATATAATTGTGGAAATTGTAGCAGCTGCTTAATTTTCATTACGACATGTTAACTTCTTTATTGCATCGGATAATTATTGGTTGATTTGTTCTTTTGAACCTCTGATTGTCTAATTTGTGTGATATGATTTGCATATCCTAACATCTACACAAAACATCAAAATGCAAACGAATTGCATTTTCAAAAACTATATTTGTGGGCATTTGTATTTATGTACAGGTATAATTTGTGTACAACTGCGGTATCCAGATATTTGTAAAAAATTTATGAACGGAGTCATCAATTCTGCAGGTAAAAGTTATCTCTATATATGAACAGAGTCATCGATTCTGCATGTAAAGGTTATCTCTATATAGGCATATAGCGTTCATATATGATGCATTTATTTGCTTAGTAAATTTCATTGATTTGATGATCATTCTGTTTAAAATGTGATTTTTAAAGTACATTGAATAGTTTGCGATCTGTTCTGTATGATGTAATTTGGTTTTATTTATATAAATGTGTTTTTTAAAGTAAAGATGATTAGTATTCTAATGCTGATGGATATATATTATAAAATGTTCTCTGTGACTGCATTCAGCAACCGAATGCATTAAGGTGACTGCATTCAGCAGTTGAATGTATTCAAGTGTCTGCATTCAGCAACTGAATGCAGTAACAGAGAACATATTTTTCCAATGATCTCTGTTCCTGAATGAGGTCACCTGAATGCGTTATGAGCCTTCTTCTATGAGCTCCTCTCCACAATGATCTCTGTTTCATGAAAATATGAAAGAGTGAATTGAATGAAGGTGTATAAGGAGATTTACTACGACAGGTTTAGGCTCCGTTTGGGAGGACTTATTTTCACCTGTCAAGCGATTACGACCGCATGAACCCGACCTTAATTAAGGTCGGGTTCTTGCGGTCGTAACCGCTTGACCGGTGAAAATAAGTCCTCCCAAATGGAGCCTTATACTCTTTTATGTTCTAATTGAAATTAAGATTTTTTATAAACTAAAACTATCCTATTAATCATTTACTGGCCCTAAGAATGATCGTACCTATTTCCTGTGTTATCCATTTTGATTATTTCATGCTTTCATTTACTTTCATACTTTTTTTTCTACTCCATAGATCAGTTTGATGGTTGTCTGAAATGTTATTTTTGCTTTGTTGTTAGTTTTTCAAAAGTTTATTTCAGATTATTAAGTTTTTTTTGCTTAGTCATGAGCTTCTGCCACATTTTTCCAACTTCATCTAGATTTTGAAACTTTGTAGTTATTTCAGGGTTACTTCTATAACTTTAATGATTATATGATGCTATGAGGACCATGAGGAATTCTTGAACTCAATTTGCAAACTGCAAGCACGACATACATCTAAGGCTATTCCTTATTTAACTGCAATATACTTTGGAGTTAGAAATTTCGCACCTCAATATGCAAATAGCTGGTACAACATATAGAAGCTATTCATTATTTAAATATAATGTTGTTTTCCCTTCAGTTTATCAAACAGATTAACTTGGACACTGATTGACGCCGAGATAGCTGCTTGGAGAGTCATCGACGTCGAATTCTGCACCATGAATACGGTCTTCGGCAACTCAATTGCTTGCGAGGAGCCGCGTGGAGATTGCATATGTCAGTCTTGCCTTCATCTTCAGTTATTACTATAATCAATAGAGTATAGGTCAGTCTTGCCTTCATCTTCAGTTATTATTATTATCATCATCAGTCTTCCCTTCAATTTATTCCCTTTAATGATGATTCCTGCATTGTTTTGGGAAGTTTTTTTTCATAGATGTTATGAAATGTAAGTTTATTAGAGAGATTTTTGTAATTTCAAAAGTGGAGGAGTGCAGGGAATCTTAGGAGAGAGAGAGATGCGGGGAATCTGAGGTGCTCAATGTAAATTATTTTAAGTTAAATAGTGTAGCAGGTTTTTCTTTTAGAAGTGTCTAAACCTAGCGTTTAAATGATTTTAGCATTTGTTTAAGAACTGGACAACATTTGTTTAAGAACTGGACAGTGCTATAACTTAACAAAAAATGTTATAACTTTTTTTAAAAAATAAATTGCAGCATACTTTGGAAACTAGCCCATATCAGGTCACAACTAACTATAACAAGGCCCAAACAATGTTTCAGAACTGGACAGTGCTTAAGGTGATTTCAGAGGAACTCAGAGGAGGTATATCACTAAAATGCAAATAAAATTATCCCCCATCGTATGTCGCCTCCCAAAACCGATGTCGTCACCCACGAAAGATGTTGCCACCCACGACTGATGTCACCCCCCACGGCCGATGTCGCGCCTATGACAATTGTTGCCCCTACGACAAATGTCTCCCCCCAACCCATGTCGCTCCTCTCCCCGACAAATGTCGCCCCCATGTCAAATATCTCCCCCACGACAAATGTCACCCCACGACAAATGTTGCCCCACGACAAACGTCGCCCCCACGACCAATGTCTCCCCCACGACCAATGTTGCCACAAAGCCAATGTTGGGCCCACGACCAATGTTGTCCCCCAACCAATTCCCCTCCCCCCCCACACGACATATGATGCCTCCACGCCAAATGTTGTCCTACAACAAATGTCACCCCCACAACCAATGTCGCTCCCACGACCAATGTCGCCTCAAGACCAATGTTACCCCCACAACAAATGTCACCCCCGAACAATGCTGCCCCACAACTTATGTCACCCCCACGCCAAATGTTTCCCCCACGACAAATATCACCATCTCGACAAATGTCGCACCCACAATAAATGTTACCCGCATCCCACGACCAATGTCGCCGCCCCCGACCAATGTTGCCGCCTCCGACCAATGTTGCCGCCCCCGACTAATGTCGCTGCCCCGACTAATGTCGCTGCCCCCGACTAATGTCGCTGTCATTGACCAATATCATCCCCCACAACAAATTTCGCCCCCACGATAAATGTCTCCCCCACAACAAATGTCGCCCCCACGACAAATGTCGCCCCCACGACAAATGTCCCCCCACGACAAATGTCGCCCCCATGAAAAATGTTGCCCGCACGGGGTCCCCTGTGCACGACTGCTTGTATATATATATACATATATATATATATACACGAGCATCTTCGCACGGGCTACGCCCGTGCTCGATGCTCTTCGCATCGACAGTACCCCAGCTGTGACGGTGCCTCCACCCAAACTCGTCCCTCTATGACACTCGATCAATTGACAGAGCACAGGGAGCCCCGTGCCCTACGCGACAGTACCCCTACCTCGAGAGTGTCCCGACGCGACGACGCTTCTGCAGCTCGCACACCCCCGTGCACATGATAAAATAGGTACGTGGGAGAGCACCAGGCACATGGGTCGTGTGCACGGGGGCATGAGAGCTGCAGAAGCGTCGCCGCGCCGGGACACTCTCGAGCGGGGGTACTGTCGCGTAGGGCACGGGGCTCCCTGTGCTCTGTCAATTGATCGAGTGTCATAGAGGGCCGAGTTTGGGTGGAGGCACCGTCGCAGCTGGGGTACTGTCGATGCGAAGAGCATCGAGCATGAGCGTAGCCCGTGCGAAGATGCTCGTATCCTAGAGAAGACAATGAATGAATGGATCACGGTATCTCACGTGCCCGATGACTGTAAGAATATCTTTATTTAATATAGAGATACCTTCCAAAGCGTATATTTGGGCAAATAGGATGTTGACTCAAGTATAAAGTTAGTTGGAGTCCTCATGATCGATAATCATTTACGCGTAAGTTTACAGTTAGCTTTTTTAACACAGTTCTATGTTGTAAATTATTCTCTGATTCTTCATGTAGTTACAGCGTATCAATATTACCGATTTGTAACTCTTACGCACCGTGCATTTTGTCTTATCTCTCATATCGAATTAGAGTAGTGTTGATCCATGTAGCCTCATCATGCATCACTAAACATAACTGTGGAATGTGTTCATTTGGGGTGACTGATTCAAATGAGTTGGTGACATCTTTGAGCATTGGCGAGCTTAGAGCATTCTCAAATACGGTTGACAACAAATGGCTCTTATGTATGGACCATGTGCTAAAATGAGTTCTTCATGCATGGTACTTGATAGCACTTAAAATCTTTAATTTAAGATACGGTGACAGCTAATACGGAAAACATAGCACATGAAGCGGTGGTAATTAACCCACATGATACCATGACATGAAAAAGTATAAGCACACATTAAGGAGTTGGGAATTATCCGTAGGCCTAAAATTATTTCATAACAATTTAATTGTGTATTACGCAGCTTCAGTCCAAATTGTGCACATATTTTGACAGAAAAATAGCACAGTAATAATGACAAAAGCTAACTAAGACAACCATGCTGTAGAATGGCTCCAAATCTGAAGTAAAAACTGAAACGAAATCGAATTTCATAACAATTGAATTGTCTATTACGCAGCTTCAGTCCCAATTGCGCACATATTTTGACAGGAAAATAGCACAGTAATAATGACAAAAGGGAAAATAGCACAGTAATAATGACAAAAGCTAACTAAGACAACCATGCTGTAGAATGACTCCAAATCTCAAGTAAAAATTGAAACGAAATCAAAAACTGAATTTAAAAATGAAATTCAAATTGAAATCATGAAAAAGTATGAGCACACATTAAGGAGTTGAGAATTATCCGTAGGCCTAAAATTATTTCATAACAATTTAATTGTGTATTACGCAGCTTCAGTCCCAATTGTGCACATATTTTGACAGGAAAATAGCACAGTAATAATGACAAAAGCTAACTAAGACAACCATGCTGTAGAATGGCTCCAAATCTCAAGTAAAAACTGAAACGAAATCAAAAACTGAATTTAAAAATGAAATTCAAACTGAAATCATAATGGAAAATGGGTTTGGGATAAAACGATAGAGAACCTAAATGCCTAAAATTATTTCATAACAATTTAATTGTGTATTACGCAGCTTCAGTCCCAATTGTGCACATATTTTGACAGGAAAATAACACAGTAATAATGACAAAAGCTAACTAAGACAACCATGCTGTAGAATGGCTCCAAATCTCAAGTAAAAACTGATACGAAATCAAAAACTTAATTTAAAAATGAAATTCAAACTGAAATTATAATGGAAAATAGGTTTGGGATAAAACGATAGAGAAACTAAATCTGAAATTAAAACTGAACAAAATCTGAAATCAAAAGTAAATCGAAGCTGAGATGAGAATCATATTTTTTAATTTTGATTTTAAAAAATGACTTGTAAATTGCATAGAACACGGTTTCAGAGAAGGCTGTTATACTCAGAATAATTTCAGAAATGAATTCACTAACTTAGCTGAATTAAACAATAAACGAAATCATAAAGGAAAAGTTAGAATGAAATCGAAGAGAAAATCAGAATCGGAGAAGATAAAATAAAGTAATTACCTAGATCTAACGATGTACCCCGACGCAAAGCAGACAGTGGCGTGAGGATGAAAGCTATTTTCAATGGCGCCCACACAGCACTATGCGGAGACGAAATACAGAAACAATTCAAAATTAGGATCAACCTTCAAAATCGGGAGGAAAAATCGGGAGAACAACCTAGGTCTAACGATGCAACAAAAGCCCCAAATCAGTAGAAGAAATAATTACATACCCCTGCCGTATGTGTTGCTGCAGTGAGGTCGAGTGGATGAAAACCTGTACGGCTGCTGGTGGCGTGAGGAGGAGAGGCGCGGAGATTCGCTGAGCAAGAGAATCGAGAGGAGAAGATGACACGATTGGGGGAAGTTATTCAGCGGAAATAGCGGCAGCACATGCGGTGCACGCGGCACGCGGCGGATGCGGAAAGCGACGGCTGCGGCACGCGTCGAGAGGAATGAGACGAAGGGAAGTGCGGTGGTCGCGGCAGCTTGCAGGAGATGATTGGCCGTACGCAAGAGCGGTGGAGAGGGTTTTTCCGGGTTTTCAGGCACCATAGCAGGCTGCGAAGGCGAAGCGAAGGGCGGTGGAGAGGGTTTTTTCGGAATTTCACCGTGACCGACGACTCCCCTACAAAAATCTTTATTAATATAGATATCTATATATATGTATCATATATATATATATATATATATATATATATATATATATATATACATATATATATATATACATATATATAGGGTAGAGATCATATGCGCAGAAGATGAAATGCGAAGGTGTGAACAGTGCCCCATCCGCCGTCCATGGCGCCCGCATCCAACGACCGAGGGTCTCTCATCGCCGACGAACCCCGGGCGGCCGGGCATATATATATATATATATACACACATATATATATATATATACACATATATATATATATATATATAATACTAGCATCTTCAAACGGGCTTCACCCATTCTCGATGCGTCACTGCGGGCTTCGCCCGAAACCAAGCGGGCTTCACCTGTCCCCGCCGACTGTAGTCATTGACGGCGATATTGCTCGTGGGTGGTGACATTGTTCGTGAGCGTCAACATTATTCGTGGTCAGAGACATTGTTTGGAGGCGGCAACAATGTTTGGGGGCGGCGACAATGTTCAAGGGCGGCGACATTTTTCGGGGGCGGTACATTCGTCGGGAGTGCCTGACACAGGGCTCCGCCCTTACGATCAAGCGCGACAGTACCCGACCGATAACCAAGCGGATTTCGCTCGCTACCAAGCGGGCTTCACACGCAACCAAGCGGGCTTTGCCCGCAACCATGTGAGATTCACCCGCAACCAAGCGAGCTTCGTCCGCAAACCAACGACATTGGTCTTGGACGACAACATTTTTCGTGAGCTGCAATAAGTGGATCACTTGAAAACCATGCCGCATATCTCTACTAATATACGAAAACTACTCTTCGGTGAAACATTGTCTGATGTCCCTATATTGCCCTTATAATTGTATTCATAATTACACAATTATATCAAACTTTATATTAGTATATTATAAAGACAATATCCGTTTAGGTAATTACACAAATTTACAATATTAAAATACAAAAAATAAAAATACTAGATACGGTAAACCTATTGTCTCTAGCTAAGAATGACAAGAGAAAAATTAATGTTTTAACGTTAAAATATAATTTGTTTTACAAAATAAAAATTGTATTCTTGATTTATATTTTTTTAAGGTCATTTTGAGTACTCATATGTATATGTCGCAGAGCGGGCGGGGCCTGTCGGGAGCGGGCGGCTACTGTCGTGCGAAGCCATAGGGGCGGGTACTATCCACGACAAATGTTGCCGTCCACGATAAATATCGCCGCCCACGACAAATGTCGCCGCACATGACAAATTTCGCCGCCCACGACAAATATCGCCGCCCACGACAAATGTCGCCGCCCACGACAAATGTCGTCCCCACGACAGATGTCGCACCACTGACGAATGTCGCATCCCGACGAATGTCGCACCCCGCCGATTGTCGCACCCCCGTTGAATGCCCCCTGGGCCGAAGGCCCGTGCCTGTCACTTGTATTAAAATATACAATAATTAATAAGAAACATAACACCAGTAACATATATAAAAATTTCGATTTAATATTTAAAATTAAAGTAATTGCAAGGATATCTGTGATTTCAGGGAAGAGTAAAACATGCTTAAAAATAAATCGTTATTGGAAACATGAAAATGAAATAAGATGAGAAACCTGGTGCAATGTTGTATATTTCGTTGATGCAGTCCTCTTCCGCGCTGAGTTTCGCAACCAAAGGAGAATGTGTTTTTTCATGTGCGTTGTCATCAATGTGATGCCGCAAAAAAAGATGACATTGTTGAAAAATTATGTAATCAAAGATGTGAACTTAATAATTTTTCAAGAAAGGGAATATTCACCTTTACTGTTAATCATGTTTTTGACTTAACTGTTAATTATGTTTTTAGGGCTTGATGAGTAGATTCCCGTGAAGACCTATTTCCTTGAAAAATACAAATAAAGCAGTGTGAATAGGAAATTAGATTCCATCCTCTCCACTGCGAACTTGGGATGTGACATTTTGCATGGAAGGTTACATTTAGGGGGGGATGAACATAAATATCAGTACACAATTACTACAAAAAATATTGCATGAATGAAGCAGATCTCTGCTTTTATAAAGCTTGAGCATGAGTCTATTATAAAGCTTGAACAATCTTTGATTTTAATTTTTGGCATATTGAATCAGATCTTAAGGAGCATATTGCATGAATAAATTTAAGAAAGAACAACAATTTATATAACAGTAGCATATATGTAGTTAAAATACAACAGCATATAAGTAGTTTATATAACAATATGATTGATTACAAATATTTTGTCAAAATATTAAAACTTGCCTACATTTTTGCCAAAAATTAAAATATGCAAACACACACACAAAATATCCGTCATAATCCGACAGCTGAAACCGTATCAAAATATTGGCATCCCCTTTTTATGCAGTAATAAATATCATTCAGTGACCTTGTGAGATTCTGTTTCGAACAAATAAATAAAGATAAAAATCAATAAAATAACAACATTGTAATGCGTTAAAACAACAATATTGAAACCATAGTATATAATATTTGTTAGCTGTTACCTCCTAATCATATCAAAAACAAAATTTTACTCTTCTCTCGCAATCAAGCCTCTTGGCACTGTCGGTATAATTAGCCTAAAACCTTCAACTTCAGTACGCGGACCATCAGACCATCTGTCTGTACTCACTTTGCAAACTTCGTCATAATATTCATAATTAATGTCGGTGTTTGCAGTGGAATTGTAGTTTTTATCTCTTGAGACCGACAGAGCTGAGAAACAAAAGATACGTTTGAGGTATATAAAAGTATTTAACATGCAATACTATTTTAGGTAATTTAAAATACACGAAATTAGATATGTTAAGTATAAAGCTCTTACGTTGGACCGGGCCACCACGGATTGACATCAGTTTGTTGTTTATGAGACGGAATCCTGATGTGAGAAGTCAGAGCTTGTAGGCAAGCTCTGGTTTTGAGATCCACGAGCGGGTGGGGCCTTAGCAAGAGTTCTGTGTGGCGGCTTGAATGCCGTCAGGGGAAATGGAATGTACAACCCCATATTCGCTGAGTAGGACCCAGAGGCATCAACGGTCAGGATTGGACTAGCTTCAGGCTAGCTTCGGGCTTCAGACCGGAAGAGCTCCCGCCTTAGAGGAGCTCGCGCCTATAAGCAGGCGAGATTGTTCGTGCCAAGCCTCATCCGAGACCCACCAACGACCATAGGCGGGCGAGAAGGCGTCTAGACCACTCAACCTCAAAATCTAAGCAGTGAAGGCTCAACAGCGAAGGCGTCGAGTCCACTCGACGCCGCGTTGAGTGAGCTCCACTCACTCAACGCCGCGTTCAGCAGCGAAGGCGTCGAGTCAACTCGACGCCGCGTTGAGTGAGCTCTACTCACTCCACGCCGCGTTCAGTAGCAAAGGCGTCGAGACCACTCAACGCCGCGTTGAGTAAGCTCCACTCACTCAACGCCGCGTTGAGTGGAGGCGGGAAGGTTCTCGGCTCAGGGTTCTCGCCGAGTGGGGCCCAGAGCCCAGGGTAAAATTACCTAATTATCCTCGGGTAAAATTACCTACATACCCCCAGAGGCTGCATTTAGTATTTTATAAATAGCGGGATTTTGTTATTGGCAGGCCAGCTAGGGATATTTATGTAATTTCAGGTCAACAAAAGGCTATAAATAGACCCATAAGGGATCCTTAGAAGGCAAACTTTCATTATTCCTTAACTCTCTAGTGCTTTTTGAGGAGCTCCCAACCCAGCTTTTGGCTTTGGAGGGGAAGCTCTTAGAGATCTTCCGGGTGTGAGGTGGGACCTCCCTACTGAGGCTTTGGGTAAGTCCTATATCCTTTGCGACCAGTCGAGGGTCGGGGCTTGAGAGAAGTAGGTATTGGCTACACCCCCTATTTTCGAACTCTCGTTGAGGTCATTTTTGGCTTCAACAGTTCTGGTGCGGTGAGCGTGGAAGGTAGTCGATACAAGAAATCCTTGAGTTTGGTCCCATAGTTGGGGGTGATGGTGAAGGGTCTGGCTCAGGAGATTCTCCCACCCGGGGAGAGTAAGCAAAGAGGAAGATGCGGGAAGACTTCAGGCGAGAGGTCCTGCAGACCATCAGCTTGGCCTTCTCGGTGAGGAGTGAGTGGGAGACACCTCAGGTTCCGGTGGAGGTGGTCCCGCTTTTGGGCGAGAATGCCCCTGGGCAGCGTCCCGGAAAGGAGATCCCGACAGTGGTTGGCGAGAGAGACGTTGCAGCGCGGGAGCTCTTCCCAGGCCAGCGCCCCGGGAAGGAGGTTCCAGCAGAGATCAGCGAGAGGGAGGTGGCAGTGCGAGAGCTCTTCTCTAGGCACGGTCCTGTGAATCGGGTAAGCCAGCCTAGGCAACGAGACGTGCCCTCTCGGCAGGCAGGTGGCAAGATCCCTTTCAGCGAGGTCATCATCTCGGCTCCGGTGCCGGAGGGGTTTAGGGAGCCCGACATCTCCTACTACTCAGGTAAAGATAACCCTGTCCATCATGTGCAGTGGTTTGAAAATGTGGTTTCAATAAGACAGATGATGGATTCCTTCAAGTGTTGGATGTTTGCCATCACGTTGAAGGAAAAGGCCCGGGACTTGTTTTATTAGTTGTCGGCGAGCTCGATCTATAGCTTTGAGGACCTACGTCGAGGGTTCCTGTTGAGGTTCTCGACGTCGAAGAAGCGGAAGAAGGAGGCGGAGTGTCTGTTTGCAGTGAGACAGAAGTAGGATGATACGCTGGGTCATTACGTTGACCGGTTTCAGGAAGAGATTCTCCTGGTCCAGGAGGTCCTAGGGTACGCACTGATGCTCGCCTTTATCCTAGGGCTGAGACAAGGCTTCTTTAGCATGGAGTTGAAGAGAGTGCCCCCCTCTCTTTTGAGGAGCTCATGGAGAGGGCGGCAAAGGAGATAGATTTTGAAAGAGCCAATCCGGCTTTCGCTAGGAAGTTGGCCCGGTTGGTGGAGGACGATGTGAAGGAACCAACAGCAGGAAAGCAGAGGGAGCAAAGGGAGCCGAGGGAGCCGAGAGAAGAGAGGAGAAGGGAAGAACCCCGAGGACAGGGGAAGCACCAGGGATGGGGGCCCCAGGAGCCGAACAATCGGTTGGGTTGGAGGCCTCAGGAGGGTCTCCCCCAGGGCAAAGGAGGAGGTTTCCAGGGAAGAAACAACCTCCGGGAGCTGAGGAGGTTCGATCAACCGACGTGGAGGCAGGGACCGAAGGGTCACTTCCCGCCGCCGCAAGAAGCAATGGAGGTTGGTAGAGGAAGAGGAGAAGGAAGAGGAGTTCTAGAAGTCGGAAGAAGGGGAGGTGGAGAAGGAAGAAGGGGCAGGGTGGCGATGCCCTTCCATGACTTCCACTAGGAGGAAGGTCACACGACGGCCACCTGCCCAGAATTCTTAGAGATGAGAGGAGCTAGAGGAGTGGGGAGGAAGGATCCGCCGGTAAGGATCGTGGAAGTGCAGCAGGGAGAGGGAGAAGATAGGTGTGAGGACAGAGTGGATGTAAGACCCCCTTTTTTTTCTTTTTCGAACACCGGGGTCTTAGCCCAGAATTGCCGCTTTGCGGTGGCACCGACTCACGAGAAGGCCGCCACTACAAAACGCCAATTCTGCCGGCCTTTTTCGATCACAAAGAAAGAGAAGTAAGTATACGTAAAATATAAACAAGTCCACAGAAACATGTATAAAATGAAATCACATACAGTCCATCAGTAGATAAAAACAGGAAATAGAAGTATAAGTACTGCAAAGATACAGTTCAGATGAAATATAGATAAACGGGCTCGAACCCGGTACATCAGAGTCCTCACTACAAATCACTCATCGCGGAAGCTATAAAATACTAGTCACTCACGGAGCTGGTCGCAGGTGCACCGGTGCTAGACTGACCCACCTCCATGTGCACCGTACTCTGCTGGTGCTGTTCCATGGGATTCTGGTCCCTGTCTCCCATCCGGAGCTCATGTAATGTTGTGGTTCGAAAACCATTAGTCATAAAGACTAAGCCTTATCATCCCCTACCCCTCCCCCCACAGCTCCTAAGCACCGAGCGGAGAGGAGGAAAGGGAAGCTACAAGGGTGGAGAGTGTTCAAGCAGATGATAATGGAACTAATCTAACAATTATTATGGTGAGAAAACAACTATCTAAAATAAAGTACATCTAGCGATTCAATGGTGGTGAGTAATAAAGTAAAACATATAGTAAGTAGCAATTATATTAGAAGGCAGGTAGAGAACAACAAGTAAATAAGTAAGTAACCTTAACTTATATGAATGCCCATACAAACTTATAAGTTAAGGGGTCTTCTGCAAGGCTCCCATCGTATAAAAAGTCTCATACTGATTTATACGTTGGGGGTGTCGGTTGTATGCAATTATGAGTGTAGTGATATGCTATGTCATGATTCATGCAAGTGCAACTCACGCACACGACTCTATGCGCACAGACCTTTAGTTTCCCCTGTTCGGGCTGCTAGCTTCACTCCCAGGAACCTCCGTAGTGGCAAACTAAGACAGTGGGTCGGGCCCCCCCACTCATAGGCGGGTATCCACACTACCGGGCCTAGCCCTTTCGTATGCCCCTAGAAGAACACAACCTAGAGTATCCGCGTACTAGTGCTGGCTATATCCACCAGACTTTCTTTGGCTAAATGTCCCACACCGCCGAGTCAACGTATCGATGTCGGTGTGAATGACAATCAAATACCGAAGACCCACCACCTTTATTCTGTACTCAAACCCTCGAGCCCTCGGCTCCCCGGACTGTCCCGTCCATGCATCTACCTACAGAGCTACCGTCTGAATGACAACCAAACCAACTTATTCTACCTTCCTAGCTATCGGGGTGTGTGTATGTGCAACCCTAATTACTAGTTGCTCTTGTTAGCTTATTATTCCTCCGGTTTACGTTAGCACAGGGCTGCCCCCGGTATTCCCCGTGAAGGGCTCTCAAAGGGCACTAGGAACTATGATGGTAGTTGAAGCCCACCGTTCCCTTTTGCAAGGCACTTAATGTTATTGGTTGGTACCCATTACTTGATCCCTCTTAAGTTAATTTAGATCTAGCCCTAGAGTATTAAGACTCTTCCTCTCCTATCCGGGGTGGACGATCTTTCGTCGTTCCCGAACGCCACTTGACACTAGCCAATCTCACACTCTACTTATCCTGATTTCCAAAAATGAACTTTAACTTAGCTTGCTCTATCCAAACCAGCAACTACCAAAATTCCATCTCCCCAAGTTCATTACCCACTATAGTTTAGTTTCCGTGGTTTTACTATATGCGGACCATCCTAAGATACACGAGGTACATAAGGGGAGGTACTCCAAATTGTCTTCCGAATCTCCTATAATATTTACTGGAGGTCTATCTTGACATAATATAGCTAAGACCAAGATTTCCAAATTTTTCCTATTTATCGGGCATTTAATTTATTTATTCTAAGCTTCCAAGTGCCTAGTATGAACATGAAGTGCACTAATGAGCCAACAATAAATCATCATAAATTCAGTAAAAATCCTATGAGACATTTAAGCAGTAATTCCAAGTTTTGAGAAATTTCAGAGGTGTTTAGGCTTGTATTTCCTAATTTACCATTTTAAGCTATTTCTACCATATTATGAAGCAAATACTGTAAATATGTACCCAAAAATCAAAATAAAATTACAGAAGCTTTATGGTGATCTAAAACTATCAGAAACTAAGTCCCATGATTTTTCTCTAATATTTTGGGCTCTGAATTTATTTAATGTAACATACTAGTTTTCCTAACTTAGTGAAGGAGGTACTGTTTTTAATCATAAAAAATTCACAAGAAAATTATAGAGTGACTATCATGGTCTGAGACACCCACTGACCAAATTTCATAAATTTACAAATGATAATTGGGCATTATTTGTATTTTTGACTACATATCACAATTAGTACATTAAAGCATAAAGTACCTAAAATAATCAGATAAAACTCCCAAGAAAAATACAGAAGGTATAACATGCTATAAGATGCCATAATACAAGATTTCATAACATTCCAATGAACATAAATTCTAGAATCATCAAAATAAATATCTAGGGCACAACTAGGGTTGTAAATGAAGTACTGTATAAATTAACCCAAAAATATCAACAAAAATAAATTCTGTCCATTTATACCAGAAAATTACTCTATCCAAACATTACTTGATTTTAAGTTCAGTTGATAGCATAATAGTTCAAATTAAGGTTGGTGATCTAAACTAGGGTTAGGGTTTTAGGTGGGCTAAAGATCTCCAAATACCCTAAAATTTTGACCAGAGAACTTTAATGGCCCTATGGTCCTCTCCACCAAATTTTAAGTTAGTCCAAGGTCATTTGACCTCATGACCTTCACAACCCTAAAAATCCCCATTAAGGGACCTTCCCTAGGGTTCTAGGGCTACCCTGCACCAAACCACCCCAAACTCCCTTGGAGGGTGTGTCATGCCCTAAAAAGTCAGTGATCAAAATATCAGACTCTGTTGAGGTGATATGGCCACTCAAATACCAAGGGGGTGTTTGATCCTAAATTATCCTATAAGGATCAACCTAGGGTGGGATAATAACCTATTCAAAACATCTCCAAATGAGATGAAATTTTTACCAGAATATTATGATAGACCCAGGGACCACTCACCAAACTTTTAGAGGGTTTGGAAGTCATTTAGCCATCTAATTAATTTATTTAAGGATTATTAAAATTTTAAAAAAACTATAGAAAAACATTTTCCAAAAATCCTAATTTTTGGACAGCACCTAGATATAGGTAAGATTAGGCCACACCCCAAATTTCAAGTCATTTTGATGACTGGATTGGAGTGGGGAATTTTTCTAAGGTCAGGACAGCCTTATGGGTAGACCTCGCCAACATGAGTGCTGAGGTCTATCCAGTGGGCCAAAATGCTTGAAACAAATTTTAAAATTTCTTAGACTCATAGAGCTACAATATTGGTGTTGACAATTTTTTATGTAGGAGCCTCTAAGTATTTATTGAAATTCATGCAAGTTACAGGCAGAAACTACAAAAAATATATAGAAATTACTTTAAACAATATGTTTGCACAGATCTTCAAGGCTGATCCGTCGGCTGGGAGGTTGTCTTTAACCTCCAGCCGACGGTCTAGATGGCACGCACCTGGGAGCACTTCTCCCTTCCACAGCCGGCCGTCCAGCCTCCTCCCTGGCCGGCCACTGCCACCACCACCTCCGTTGAGGTGGTGGCCATCGCCGGGAGGCGGCGCCGCCGCCGGAGAGTCTTTTTCCGGCGAGCCTGTAACTTCATTTTTGCGGGAAAATCGGAAAGAGAAGATCTTCCGATCGGGCTCATTTGAGCCCAAATATTAATCCTAAGGAAGCTAAGATCTACCCGTAGAGAGAGAGGAGGGGAGGACCTTGTTCGCGGGCTGGAGGCGTGCAGACCGTCGGAATGCCATTTGTGCGGTGGTGGCATCGCCAGAATTCTTCAACAGCAAGGGGAGGCTCGAAAACTTCGTGTAAAAGCTGGGAAAAACTCCCTCGGGCCTCTGAAGGTGTTTAAAAGCTTGGACAAGGAGGGGGAACGACCAAAAGCTGGTGGCCATTAATGATCCATAATAGCTTGGCTCAGCCATGATGGAGGGGAGCTGAAACGGCTCTGTGACAGCTGGAGGAGGGCTGGAAACTCCTCCTCTACCTGAGAGGAGTTGAATCCAGTCGTTTCAGGGGAAGAGGGAAAGACATGGCACCAAATTCCATTGATGGCCGTGACTGCAAGCTTTCGCCCATGGCCGCAACCGTCCTTTTGCAAAGCTAACGGTCCACGTGGCACAGCCTGACCGATCAACTTGAATTAAATAAGACTTATCAGGTCTTATTGGAGAAAACGGCCCACCCCCATGCTGGCCCGGTTCAGCTGAACCAGCACCCAGCTAGAAATAAAAATGCCAGAAAAAGTCTAAGTATAATGGCGTTGAGTGAGTTCAGCTCACTCAACACCATCAAGCTACGGCGTTGAGTGAGCTCTGCTCACTCAACTCCATTCCAGACTATGGCGTTGAGTGAGCTCAGCTCACTCAACGCCATCCAGATTATGGCGTTGAGTGAGCTCTGCTCACTCAATGCCACCCAGAATATGTTCTTTTAGACGATGGCGTTGAGTGAGCTTAGCTCACTCAACGCCGTCCAGGTTATGGCGTTGAGTTAGCTCTGCTCACTCAACGTCATTCAGACAACACCAAATGGCATTGAGTGCAGTCAGTGCACTCAATGCCGTTCAGCTTATGGCGTTGAGTGCACTTAATGCACTCAACGCCATCCCGCCTGATCGTTTACGGCGTTGAGTGAGCTAAGCTCACTCAACGCCATTTAGTCTACGGCATTGAGTGAGCTCAGCTCACTTAACGCCATCCTGCCGACACCAGATGGCGTTGAGTGCAGTCGGTGCACTCAACGCCATTCAACTTATGGCTTTGAGTGAGCTAAGCTCACTCAACGCCATCCCGCTTATGGCTTTGAGTGAGCTAAGCTTACTCAACGCCATCCAGCTTATGGCTTTGAGTGAGCTAAGCTCACTCAATGTCATCCAGCCCACGGCGTTGAGTGAGCTTAGCTCACTCAACGCCATTCCCAGGTCACGGGCGTGACGGATCGGTCACGGGCGTGTCAGGCCCGTGTTGAAATTTCTGAGCTCGACGATCGTCTTCCTGAGGTCGACGATCGTCGAAGGGGTCACGCCCTAGGTCACGGGCGTGACGGGTTGGTCACAGGCATGACCACCCCTTGACTCGAACTTTTTTTTGTCGATAATCTTCAACTCCTGGGTTTCCTATTGTTCTGTTATGACAAAACCACTTCCAGGGGTCTAGCTGGAAATGGGATGTTACAAATCCCAATAAACAAAACAAAGATTTCGTCCCCGAAATCAAGGTTAAGCTTACGGGACTCCAATCGGGAAAAAGAAGCTTGTAACATCCCATGAGAATTGAAAGATTACATCTCTACGTTATATTTGCTTTGTGCGGTTTCAAGGTGATGGTCAAATCTAAGACCAATTCGTCCAGTTGACTAGGTATATACCCCAATAAACAAAAGATTAGCAGCTATTCTTGAAATTAAGTCCTATTGGTTTAAAATAGAAAAGCAAATTGATTGTCCAGAGAGGTTGTGAGGTATACCTGACCGAAAAGTTCCGGGTATTTTTGCCACATCAAGTCCTGTGGCTCACATGTATGCTCCTCCTGCCCATGATTGTTCCACAGAACCTTGACTAACGGAACTTTCTTCCGTCACAAGACCCGCACTGTTGTGTCATCGATCCTGATAGGTTCCAGATTGACTGACCGATCCGAGGCCACCGGGCCGTCTACCAAGGAAATCAGCTGCTCAGGGCGTAGTAGAGCCCTCCGAAGTGAGGAGACGTGGAAGACGTCATGCAATCCCGCTAGCTCCGGCAGTAGCTCCAGTCTATAGGCTAAGGGGCCGATCCGCTCCAGGATCCTATAAGGCCCCATATATCTCGGGCTGAGCTTCTTCTGCCTGCGAACCCGCGAGACTCTGTGCATCGGCCGTATCTTCAAGAAAACCTGGTCTCCCACCTAGAACTCCACTTGACGATGCCTCGCATCGTAGTATTTGGCCTGCCTGCTCTGGGCTTCCAACATCCTGTCCCGGATCAATCTAATCTGAGCATCTGTATCTCCCACAAACTCCGAGCCTAGCGCCTGCGGATCCTCATCCTGAACCCATGATAGTGGGGTCCTACACCTCCTTCCATACAACGCCTCGTATGGAGCCATGCCTATGCTGGACTGATGGGCGTTGTTGTATGAAAACTCGACCAGTGGCAGCAATCTCTCCCAAGGATCGTCGCGGTCCAAAATGCACAGGCGCAAAAGATATTCCAGTGTACGGTTGGTGCGCTCTGTCTGCCTGTCGGTCTGAGGGTTAAAAGCTGTGCTGAATGTCAACCAAGAACCCAGATGGGCTTGGACTGACCTCCATTCCATGGATGTAAAGCGCCCATCCTGATCCGAAACGATAGTCTTGGGCACCCCATGATAACGCACAAACTGCTCAATGAACCTCCGTACTAATACACTAACCGGAGCATCCTTCACCACTGGAATGAATCGGGCCACCTTTGTTAGCCTGTCCACTATCACCCAGATCGAGTCATTCCCCGCACGGGATTGAGGTAACCCATGTATGAAGTCCATGGCTACATCTTCAAATTTCCACTCCGGCACCGGAAGCGGCTGCAGCAAGCCTGCTGGGTTCCTACACTCTGCCTTCACGAGTTGGCAGGCCTCGCAATGCGTCACAAAGTTCGTAATATCTTTCTTCATACCCGACCACTACATCGTCCTCTTCAAATCCTTTACAATCTTGGTGATCCCTCGGTGCACCGAATATCGGCTGCAGTGAGCTTCCGTCATGATGTCCTCCCGGATCTGGCCTCCTGCCGGTATATAGACTCTGCCTCGGAAACACAGGAGACCATCCCTCAAAGAGTAATCTCCTGTCGTGTCTTCCGCCAAGGCTCGGAATATCGGCTATGCTCTCTCATCCAGCATCTGCCCATCTCTGATGCGGTCCCAAATGTCATCAGTAGTAACCATCGACCCCAGATACTCCATGTATAACTCCGGATCATCCTCGGACACCAGTGATATTTGCATCTCCTCGAATGACCTAACAAACTCCAAGGCCATCAGCTGCGGGCCTACTCCTGACGCACTCGCTCTCCGGCTCAGAGCATCTGCAACCACGTTCGCCTTCCCCGGATGGTAGTGCATGGTATACTGGTAGTCCGACAGAAACTTCACCCAGCGTCTCTGCCTGATGTTTAACTCCTTTTGGGTGTCGATGTACTTCAGATTCTTGTGGTCAGAGAAGATATCGCAATGTACTCCGTAGAGATAGTGTCGCCAGATCTTAAGAGCAAAAATAACTGCCCCCATCTCCAAATCGTGCACGGGATAGTTCTGCTCGTGCTACTTCAACTGATGGGAGGCATAGGCTATTACGTGCCCGTTCTGCATCAGAACGGCACCCATCCCCTGATAGGAAGCATCTGTGTACACCTGGAATCCTTCCTTCCCTGATTGAAGAGCAAGGATGGGAGCCAAGGTGAGACGATCCTTCAGCTCCTGGAAGGCAGATTCGCATCGTGGCGTCCAAATAAAAGGGGACTCCTTCTTCGTTAGAGACGTAAGAGGGAGGGCAATATGAGAGAACCCCTTTACGAACTTCTGGTAATAACCGGCAAGTCCCAAGAAACTTCGAACATCCGAGGCCGACTTTAGTGGTGGCCAATCCTGTACTGCCTGGACCTTCTCCAGATCCACTGCCAGACCTGCTCCACTGATGACATGGCCCAGAAAGGCCACCTCCTTTAGCCAGAACTAGCACTTGTTGTACTTGGCATACATCTCATGCTCCCGAAGCTTCTCCAAGGCCAAGGCAAGATGTCTCGCGTGCTCCTCCTCCGTCCTTGAATAGATAAGGATGTCGTCGATGAATACGATAACGAAGACGTCCAGATACTCCTCGAACACCCGATTCATCAAGGTCATGAATACGAAGGGTGCATTCGTGAGCCCAAAAGGCATCACGGTAAACTCGTACAAACCATATCTGTTGCTGAAGGCCGTCTTCGGGATATCCTCCTTCCGAATGCGAAGCTGGTAGTACCCTGATCTCAGATCCAGCTTTGAGAACCAATGGGCTCCCTCCAGCTGGTCAAATAGCTCGTCTATCCTTTGTAAGGGATAAGTATTCCGGACCGTTAGCCTGTTCAGGGCCCGGTAATCTATGCACAGTCGAAGGGTCCCGTCCTTCTTCTTAATGAATAACACCGGAGCTCCCCATGGTGAAGAGCTAGGCCGAACGAACCCGGCCTCCACTAACTCTTGAAGCTGGCTTCGAAATTCCACCAACTCCTTTGGGGCCATTCGATAGGGAGCTCTGGATACCAGCTTAGCCCCCGGTACGAGCTGAATCTGAAAGTCCTTCTCTCGGTGCGGGGGTAGCCCTGGTAGCTTCTCCGGAAACACGTCGGCGAAGTCCCGTACTACTAGAATATCTGAAATGGAGTCCTTGGCCTCGACCGCCTCAAAAAGGACCTGATAAACTTCTTTCCCCTGCAGGTGGGCCTTAACGGCCTGCACAGACGATAATAAGGTACATGATGCTGGTATAATACCTTCGATGACAATGAAGGAGTCGCCGTGCCTCACGGTGATCCTCTTCGCCACGCAGTCGATCTGGGCATGGTTCCAGCACAGCCAAGTCATGCCCAGGATCAAATCGTAATCTGGTATCTTCAGAATCGTTGCTGGTGCCTTAAACGCCTTCCCGCCGATCCTCGCTTCCATATTGCAATGAGCAGAGGTCATTATCTCTGATCCATCGGGTAGGCGCACCCTCATCATCTTCCCGGTGAATGGCTCCACACCTGCAAGTCCTTTCACGAAATCCTTCGACACGAACGAGTGCGAAGCACCAGTGTCGAAGAGAGTGTGAGCGGGCTTGCCGCTAACGAAGACTATGCCTGGGGTAATTAAGTGTCTTAATATTCTTGTTGCAGTTGACTTCTCTCAATTTATAACTAGGTTATGTCTAGAATACTAGTTCATATGAAGAAAATTAAAAAGTACTACCATACCTGCGATAACCTGCTCCGGGTTTCGGGGCTGTGTCAGGTCTAGAGCATACACTTGATCCCTCTCTGGCCTGCGGCCTCGATCCTGAAATCCTCGTCCTCGGTCCTGTCCTCGTTTGCCAAACTGTCGAGGAGTTGGAGCGCCCTGATGTGCTGGTGGGGGTGCTCGCCTCATAGGGCAGTTCCTCTTGATATGCCCCGGTTGATTGCACTGAAAGCATACCGGTGGCTGCTCCGCTGTCCTTGGCATCTCCAGCATCTGTAAAGGCTGGGGAGCCAATACCCACTTACTCCTTTGCTCCTGCCCAATCTCCTGACGAGGCTGCTCCCCGTTCCTTCTCTCCCCAATAACCTGGCCTCGAGGACGGTCTCTACGACCTCCAATCACTGTATCATCAGCCGGTCTCTTCTGGCTCTTCACTGTAAGCTGATCCTCTTCTCTCTTCTTTGCCATCTCCAGAATCCTGGCAAAACTCCCCTCTGAGACAAAGAGGAGGGCCTGCCTCATGTCGTCTTGCAGCCCCTTGTAAAACCTCCGGGCATAGCCAGCATCGTCCAATTGATAAGCGTCCGCATAGCGGGCCAGGTGAGTGAACTCCTGATAATACTCTACCACAGTCCTGTTCCCCTGCCTCAACCGCAGGAACCTATCCTCCAGGTCATCCCTCGCCGACTGAGGTACAAAAGCGCTGCTCTGAACTCCTCCCAAGTAATATCAGCAATATCCATCCCCGCAAAGGTGGTGTCCAGCTGAGATTTCCACCACCTCTTTCCATGTGACTCTAGGTAGGAGACCGCCAAAACGACTGCCTCCTCAGTGGGGCATCGAATCCCCGCTAGCATCTCGTAAATGGTATCCAACCATTCCTCCGTACGTACTGCAGACTCCGTCCCCTAGTAGGATGGAGGGGAAAGTCCCCGGAATAAAGTCATCCAATTGGACCCGGGGTTTGGCTGTGGGGTCGGGGCTTGCTGAGCTCTAAAGGCCTCCAGAATGGTCATCAGTGTTTGCCCCATCTCCATCTCCTGGAACGGAGCTGGAGCCGGCGGAGGTGGGACCACATTTGGAGCCTGAGGTGTCCCCTGCTGTGGTGTAGGGTTCGTCGCAGGCTACAAGGAAAAATTCCATTTGTTAGAGGATGTATGAATGGAATATAAGAAAGAGAAGGATGGACTTTCACATGTGATTTCCCTTATGGGCACACCACTGCTTCCGCTGCTAGTTTGTCCGCAAACTAAGCTCGCACGGGGGTGGCCCAAGGTTTTGTGGACTACTTCTCATCCAATCGAGGTCTGCTCTGATACCACTTGTAAGACCCCTTTTTTTTCTTTTTCGAACTCCGGGGTCTTAGCCCAGAATTGCCGCTTTGCGGTGGCACCGACTCACGGGAAGGCCTCCACTACAAAACGCCAATTCTGCCGGCCCTTTTCGATCACAAAGAAAGAGAAGTAAGTATACGTGAAATGTAAACAAGTCCACAGAAACATGTATAAAATGGAATACATTCCAGTCCATCAGTAGATAAAAACAGGAAATAGAAGTATAAGTACTGCAAAGATACAGTTCAGATGAAATATAGATAAACGGGCTCGATCCCGATACATCAGAGTCCTCACTACAAATCACTCATCGCGGAAGCTATAAAATACTAATCACTCACGGAGCTGGTCACAGGTGCACTGGTGCTAGACTGACCCTCCTCCATATGCACCGTACTTCGCTGGTGCTGGTCCCTGGACTGCTGGTCCCTGTCTCCCATCCGGAGCTCCTATAATGTTGTGGTTCGAAAATCATTAGTCATAAAGACTAAGCCCTATCATCCCCTACCCCTCCCCCCACGGCTCCTAAGCACCGAGCAGAGAGGAGGAAAGGGAAGCTACAAGGGTGGAGAGTGTTCAAGCAGATGATAATGGAACTAATCTAACAAATATCATGGTGAGAAAATAACTATCTAGAATAAAGTACATCTAGCGATTCAACGGTGGTGAGTAATAAAGTAAAACATGTAGTAAGTAGCAATTATATAAGAAGGCAGGTAGAGAAACACAAGTAAATAAGTAAGTAACCTTAACTTATATGAATGCCCATACAAACTTATAAGTTAAGGGGTCTTCTGCAAGGCTCCCATCGTATAAAAAGTCTCATACCGATTTATACGTTGGGGTGTCGGTTGTATGCAATTCTGAGTATAGTGATATGCTATGCCATGATTCATGCAAGTGCAACTCACGCACACGACTCTATGCGCACAGACCTTTAGTTCCCCCTGTTTGGGCAGCTAGCTTCACTCCCAGGAACCTCCGTAGTGGCAAACAGAGACAGTGGGTCGGGCCCCCCACTCCTAGGTGGGTATCCACACTACCGGGCCTAGCCCTTCCGTACGCTCCTAGAAGAACACAACCTAGAGTATCCGCATACTAGTGCTGGCTATATCCACCAGACTTTCTTTGGCAAAGTGTCCCACACCGCTGAGTCAACGTACCGATGTCGGTGTGAACGACAATCAAATACCGAAGACCAACCACCTTTATTCTGTACTCAAACCCTCGAGCCCTCGGCTCCCCGAATTGTCCTGTCCGTGCATCTACCTGCAGAGCTACCGTCTGAATGGCAACAAAACAAACTTATTCTACCTTCCTAGCTATCGGGGTGTGTGTATGTGTAACCCTAATTACTAGTTGCTCTTGTTAGCTTATTATTCCTCCGGTTTACGTTAGCCCAGGACTGCCCCTGGTATTCCCTGTGAAGGGCTCTCAAAGGGCACTAGGAACTATGATGGTAGCTGAAGCCCACCGTTCTCTTTCGCAAGGCACTTAATGTTATTGGTTGGTACCCATTACCCGATCCCTCTTAAATTAATTTAGATCTAGCCCTAGAGTATTAAGACTCTTCCTCTCCTACCCGGGGTGGACGATCTTTCGTCGTTCCCGAACGCCACTTGACACTAGCCAATCTTACACTCTACTTATCCTGATTTTCAACAATGAACTTTAACTTAGCTTGCTCTATCTAAACCAGCAACCAAAATTCCATCTCCCCAATTTCATTACCCACTCTAGTTTAGTTTCCGTGGTTTTACTATATGCGGACCATCCTAAGATACATGAGGTACATAAGGGGAGGTACTCTAAATTGTCTTCCGAATCTCCTATAATAGTTACTGGAGGTCTATATTGACATAATATAGCTAAGACCAAGATTTTCAAATTTTTCCTATTTATCGGGCATTTAATTTATTTATTCTAAGCTTCCAAATGCCCTAGTATGAACATGAAGTGCACTAATGAGCCAACAATAAATCATCATAAATTCATTAAAAATCCTATGAGACATTTAAGCAGTAATTCCAAGTTTTGAGAAATTTCAGAGGTGTTTAGACCTGTATTTCCTAACTTACCATTTTAGGCCATTTCTACCATATTATGAAGCAAGTACTGTAAATATGTACCCAAAAATCACAATAAAATTACAGAAGCTTTACAGTGACCTAAAACTATCAGAAACCAAGTCCCATGATTTTTCTCTAATATTTTGGGCTTTGAATTTATTTAATGTAACATACTTGTTTTCCTAGCTTAGTGAAGGAGGTACTGTTTTTAATAATAAAAATTTTTATAGAAAATTATAGGGTTACTATCATGGTCTGAAACACCCACTGACCAAATTTCATAAATTTCCAAATGATAATTGAGCATTATTTGTATTTTTGACTACATATCACAATTAGTACGTTAAAAAATAAAGTACCCAAAATAATCAAATAAAACTCCCAAGAAATATACAGAAGGTATAACATGCTATAAGATACCATAATCCAAGATTTCATAACGTTCCAATAAACATAAATTCAAGAATCATCAAAATAAATATCTAAGGCACAACTAGGGTTGTAAATGAAGTACTGTATAAATTAACCCAAAAATCTCAACAAAAATAAATTATGTCCATTTAGACCAGAAAATCACTCTACCCAAACTTTATTTGATTTTAAGTTCAGTTGATAGCATAATAGTTCAAATTAAGGTTTGTGACCTAAACTAGGGTTAGGGTTTTAGGTGGGCTAAAGGTCTTCAAATACCCTAAAATTTTGACCAGAGGACTTTAATGGACCTATGGTCCTATCCACCAAATTTTAAGTCAGTCTAAGGTCATTTGACTCCATCACCTTCACAACCCTAAAAATCCCCATTAAGGGACCTTCCCTAGGGTTGTAGGGCTACCCTACACCAAACCACCCCAAACTCTCTTGGAGGGTGTGTCATGCCCTAAAAAGTCAGTGACCAAAATTTCAGCCTCTATTGAGGTTATATGGCCACTCAAATACCAAGGGGGTGTTTGATCCTAAATTATCCTATAAGGATCAACCTAGGATGAGATAAAAACCTATTCAAAACATCTCCAAATGAAATGAAATTTTTACCAAAACCTTATGATAAACCCAGGGACCACTCACCAAAATTTGAGATTGTTTGGAAGTCATTTAGCCATCTAATTAATTTATTCAAGGATTATTAAATTTTTCCAAAAACTATAGAAAAACATTTTCCTAAAATCCTAATTTTTGGACAAAACTTAGATATAGGTAAGATTAGGCCACACCCTAAGTTTCAAGTCATTTTGATGACTGGATTGGAGTGGGGAATTTTTCTAAGGTCAGGATAGCCTTATGGGTAGACCTCGCCAACATGAGTGCTGAGGCCTATCCAGTGGTCCAAAACGCTTGAATTTTTTTTTAAAATTTCATAGACTCATAGAGCTACAATATTGGTGTTGACAACTTTTTCTATAGGAGCCTCTAAGTATTTATAGAAATTCATGTTATTTACAGGCAGAAACTACAGAAAATATATAGAAATTACTTTAAACAATATGTTTGCACAGATCTTAAAGGCTGATCCGTCGGCTGGGAGGTTGTCTTCAACCTCCAGCCGACGGTCTAGATGGCACGTACCTTGGAGCACTTCTCCCTTCCACAGCCGGCCGTCCAGCCTCCTCCCTGGCCGGCCACCGCCTCCACCACCTCCGTTGAGGTGGTGGCCATCGTCGGGCGGCGGCGCCGCCGCCGGAGAGGCTTTTTCCGGCGAGCTCGTAACTTCATTTTTGAGGGAAAATCGGAAAGAGAAGCTCTTCCGATCGGGCTCATTTGAGCCCGAATCTTAATCCTAAGGAAGCTAAGATCTACCCGTAGAGAGAGAGGAGGGGAGGACCTTGTTCGCGGGCTGGAGGCGTGCAGACCGTCGGGATGCCATTTGCGCAGTGGTGGCGTCGTCGGAATTCTTCAACAGCAAGGAGAGGCTCGAAAACTTCGGGTAAAAGCTGAGAAAAACTCCCCTTGAGCCTCTGAAGGTGTTTAAAAGCTTGGAAAAGGAGGGGGAACGGCTAAAAGCTGGTGGCCATTAATGGCCCATAATAGCTTGGCTCGGCCATGATGGAGGGGAGCTGAAACGGCTCTGTGATAGCTGGAGGAGGGCTGGAAACTCCTCCTCTACCTGAGAGGAGTTGAATCCAGTCATTTCAGGGGAAGAGGGAAAGCCATGGCACCAAATGCCATTGATGGCCGTGACTGCAAGCTTTCGGCCATGGCCGCAACCGTCCTTTTGCAAAGCTAACGGTCCACGTGGCACAGCCTGACCGGTCAACTTGAATTAAATAAGACTTATCAGGTCTTATTGGAGAAAACGGCCCACCCCCAGGCCGGCCCGGTTCAGCTGAACCAACACCCAGCTAGAAATAAAAATGCCAGAAAAAGTCTAAGTATAATGGCGTTGAGTGAGCTCAGCTCACTCAACGCCGTAGCTTGATGGCATTGAGTGAGCTCTGCTCACTCAACGCCATTCCAGACTATGGCATTGAGTGAGCTCAGCTCACTCAACGTCATCCGGATTATGGCGTTGAGTAAGCTTTGCTCACTCAATGCCACCCAGAATATGTTCTTTTAGACGATGACGTTGAGTGAGCTTAGCTCACTCAACGCTGTCCAGGTTATGGCGTTGAGTGAGCTCTGCTCACTCAATGCCATTTAGACAACACCAAATGGCGTTGAGTGCAGTCAGTGCACTCAACGTCATTCAGCTTATGGCGTTGAGTGCACTCAACGCACTCAACGCCATCCCGCTTGACCGTTTACGGCGTTGAGTTAGCTAAGCTCACTCAACGCCATCCAGTCTATGACGTTGAGTGAGCTCAACTCACTCAACGCCATCCTGCCGACACCAGATGGCATTGAGTGCAGTCAGTGCACTCAACGCCATTCAACTTATGGCTTTGAGTGAGCTAAGCTCACTCAATGCCATCCCGCTTATGGCTTTGAGTGAGCTAAGCTAACTCAATGCCATCCAGCTTATGGCTTTGAGTGAGCTAAGCTCACTCAACGCCATCCAGCCCACGGCGTTGAGTGAGCTTAGCTCACTCAATGCCATTCCCAGGTCACGGGCGTGACGGATCGGTCACGGGCGTGTCAGGCCCGTGTTGAAATTTCTGAGCTCGACGATCGTCTTCCTGAGGTCGACGATCGTCGAAGGGGTCACGCCCTAGGTCACGGGCATGACGGGTCGGTCACGGGCGTGACCACCCCTTGACTCTAACTTTTTTTTTGTCGATAATCTTCAACTCCTGGGTTTCCTAAGGTTCTGTTATGACAAAACCACTTCTAGGGGTCTAGCCGGAAATGGTATGTTACAGTGGATGTGGGAACCCGAGGAGGGATCGGGGTGATCCATAGAGGAGTGGGGATTGAGGCAACTCGTAAGGGTAGCCTTCAGACCATGTTCCGAAGGGGGGTCGCCTCGACCTCCCTGGCTCCCACCCCCTAGATGAAAAAAATCACCTTTTCATCAGCAGACATGCCAGACTACGAGGATCCATTCTGTAACGCCCTCATGATCCAGACGGCAGTAGAGAACTTAACGGTCTCAAGGATACTGGTGGATAATGGGAGCTCCGTGAATGTGATCTTTAAGAAGGCTTTTGACGAGATGAAGGTTCAGGGGAAGAGGGTCCTGGCTTCGGAATGACCGCTGTTTGGGTTTTCAGAAGAGAGGAAGGAAGTGGAAGGGGGAGTAGGGCTACACGTGAAGTTGCGGGGGGGGGGGGGGGGGGGGCATGTCACGGAACTGTAGGTTCGTGATCGTGGACGCCCCGAGCAGCTACGACGCCATCTTTGGACGTCCCCTCATCAACGCCTTTCGATGCGTCCCCTCCTCGTTGCATCAATGTCTTAAGTTCAACAACGAAGGGGTGTAGGTCAGGATTAGTGGGGACCCGAAGGTGGAAAGTCAGTGCTACGTGACGACGGTCAACACCGTGCCTTGGATGGTCGAGGCGGAGGAGCTGGAGAGGGAGATGTAAGAGCAAGAAGAGGATGTCGGAGAAGAGTAGGTGAGCCTAAGGGAGGCGTGGAAGGAGATCGCGGAGGATCCGAGAGAAGTTGAACAGGAGGCCCGGAAGGGCGTGGAAGTCGAGCAATAGCAGCATGAGAGCCTGTAGGAGGCAATGGAGATAGAGGAGGAGCGAGCAGCAGGAGAGCTTGGAGGAGGCAATGGAGGTAGAGGAGGAGTGAGCAGCAGGAGTTGAGCAGGAGAGACTGGAGGAGGCGATTGAGGTAGAGGAGGAGCGAGCAGCTGGAAGAGTAGAGAGGGAGGCCCTGAGGGGCATGGAGGTCGAGCAGCAGCATCAGCAGCAGGAGGAGCCAGGGGAGGCGGCGGAGGCTGAAGAAGTAGGAAGGGAGGAGGAGTTGGAGCATGAAGAGGAAGCAAGGGTCGGCTGGAAGCAGTCGCGGTTGGAGTCGGCCAAAGAAGTGGTGGAGATGGAGGTCTTCACCAGCGCAGGACAGGTGCAAAGGGTGCGGGTCAGCGGGGGATTAAGTCCCAAGGACCAGGAGCGAGTGAGAGCTTGCATCCAGAGCAATGTTGACATCTTTGCTTGGAGCACGACGGACATGCCAGGCATTGATGCGGATGTGGCTTGTCATCGCATAAACCTGGACCCCCGGACTCGCCCCATATGCCAGAAGATGAGGGCCATCGCCACCAAGCTGGAGGAGCCTATCCGCGAGGAGGTCAAGAAGCTCCTGGAGGCCGGCTTCATCTCGTAGATCCAGTATCCAGGATGAATCTCCAACATGGTAATGGTTAAAAAGGGGGTTAGAACTGGCGAATGTGTATTGATTTCTCTTTGTTAAATAAATCATGCCCTAAGGATTGATATCCCCTGCCTCGAATCGACGCGCTGGTTGATTCAGCTGTCGATTTTTCTTTTATGAGCTTTTTGGATTCTTTTTCAGGTTATCACCAGATCTGGATGCACCCTCCCGATGTCAAGGATGTATCCTTCATCACTAGGGAGGGGTGCTTCAGTTACAAGATGATGCCCTTTGGGTTGAAAAATGCAGGGGCTACATATCAACGTATGATGGATCGAGTCTTCCAGGGGCAAAGGGAGAGGAACTTGGAGGTCTATGTCGACGACCTCATGGTCAAAAGCAAGTACGTAGACTCACACCTGCGAGACCTAGAAGAGACGTTCGCTACCCTGCGGAGGTTCAAGATGAGGCTGAACCCCTTGAAGTGTGTCTTCGGGGCCAGCCGCGGGAAGTTCCTTGGGCATCTCTTTACTCCGGCAGGGGTAGAGCCTAACCCAGATAAGGTGAAGGCCATCCTAGACTTGGAATCACCTCGCGATGCCAAGGAGGTCAACCGCTTGACAGGCAAGTTGGCTTGGCTAAGCAGGTTCCTCTCCATGTCAGAGGACAAATATTCATCATTCTTCAAGGTGTTGAGGGGTAACCAAAGGTTTGAGTGGACCTCCGAATGTGAAGAAGCCTTCCAAGGGATGAGGAGACAGCTCTCCCAGGCTTCTATACTTCAAAGACCGAAAGAAGGAGAGGACCTGGCCTTATATCTTAGGGTGGGAGTGGAGGCCGTGAGCTCTGTTCTGGTCAGGGAAGAGGGGAAGAAGCAGCTACCCGTCTATTACGTGAGCTGGATCTTGAATAAAGCGAAGCTCCGTTACCCTATCCTAGAAAAGCTAGTATGCGCTCTGATCATCTCGGCAAGGAAGCTTCGGCCGTATTTTCAAGCGCACTCGATTAGGGTGGTGACTGACCATCCTCTTCACAAGATCTTTGAAGGGGTAGAGCACTCAGGAAGGCTTGCCAAGTGGTCCATCGAACTGAGCGAGTTCGATATCTCTTTCGTTCAAAGACTCTCCATTAAGGCGCAAGCGGTGGCGAACTTTCTGGAGGACTATGTTGTTGAAGTCGGGGAAGGGGAGTTGTAGCCGTAGGGAGCGTAGAAGATGATGGTTGATGGGGCCTCGGGAAAGCATTCCCTTGGGGGAGGAGTGGTGCTGATAAGCCCCCAAGGGGTCGCTATAGAGCAGGCGGTGGCCTACCACTTTCCAGTGACCAACAACCAAGCAGAGTATGAGGTCGTGATAGCCGGTCTTCATTTGGCAAAGGAGCTTGAGATACAGGATGCGGAGGCCTTCAAAGATTCGATGGTGGTAGCATCACAGATCCGAGGAGAGTTCGAAGCTCGGGAGCCTACCCTCGTAAAATACCAATCCAAGGTAAGGGTGATCATCGGAGGGTTCCGATCATTCTCAATCTAGCATGTCCCAAGGGAGGAGAGCGCAGCTGCCGATCGATTGGCAAAGTTTGGACCTCGGGGAGGAGGGACCTTGACTGAATTGTTTCGACCAGCGATCGAGGAAAGAGAGTTGATGGAGGTAGGTCGGCGACCCTCATGGGTGAACCCATTGATAACCTTCCTGACCACTTGCGAGCTGACAGAGTAGGTTAAGGATGCAAAAAGCTTCAGGCACAAGGCAGCTCACTACCTAATATTGGAAGGGGGGTTGCATCGTAAGATGTTGTAAGGGCTCCAGGCAAGATGTGTAACCGAAGAAGAGATCCCGAGGATCCTGGGGGAGGTACACTCGGGTGATTGCGACAGCAATTCAGGAGGAAGGACGTTGGAAGAAAGGGTGATAAGGAAGGGGTACTTCTGGTAGACCCTGCGGAAGGATGCAGTAGAATTCGCAAAGAGATGCCCAAAATGTCAGCTGTACGCCCCCCTCCATCTCTTGCCCGCTCAAAGACTTAGGAGCATTACGTCACCATGGCCTTTCGCCATCTGGGGGATGGACCTGGTCGGTCCTTTTCCTCCGGCTAGTGGGCAGAGGAGGTTTCTTCTGGTATGGGTTGATTACTTCTCAAAGTGGCTGGAAGTTAAGGCGTTGGCCAAAGCCACCTCACAAGTTATAAGGAACTTTGTCTGGGGGGAGATCATATGCAGGCACGGGCTACCCCAAGCGATAGCGATAAATAACGGTCCTCAGTTTGCCAGTGAAGAGTTCATCAGCTTCTGCGCTTAACTGAGGATAGACCTCAGGTTTGCCTCTGTCCACCACCCCCAGAGCAACGGCCAGGTGGAAGCGGCAAACAAAATTATTGTGAACTTACTCAAGAAAAAGTGGAGAACTTGAGGGGAAATTGGGTAGAGCATCTCCCCTTAGTCCTGTGGGCCTTGCGAACGACCCCGACCACGGCCAACGACGAGACCCCCTTCAAGCTTTCTCATTGGTGTGAGACGGTCCTGCCAGTGGAGTTCGAGGTTTTTTCCCCGCGGGTCACGGCCGCGGGCGGAGGAGATGAGACTTGGAGGTTGGAGAATGAGGGGTTACGCCTCTCGCTAGACATGGTGGAAGAGCTGCGGGATGTTGCAACCATTAGGCAAGAAGAGATCAAACGGAGGATGACCAAGTATTTCGATAAGCATATCAGGATCAAGCAGTTCGCCGAAGGAGATCTGGTGCTGAAAAAGGTCGACATGGCAGGAAGGTCAGCCCCCATGGGCAAGCTCAACCCGAATTGGGAATGGCCTTATATTGTGAAGGGGGTCCTTAGAACAGGAGGTTACCACCTCCAAGACATGGAGGGGAGTACCTTGAGCCACACCTGGAGCGGCGATGACCTAAAGCGCTTCTACCCATAAGAGGGGGAAGGTTATTGTATTAGTATTTTCAAGTGCTGTCGTAATATATCCCTTACTTTGATCCATTGTCTACTTTTCCATCTTAAAGTTAGAATAGGGTTTAGAAACTTCAGCAACACCCCAAGCTCGGCTCGGTCCTAGGTAGACCCGTTGCGCAGGCTCTCATCTAGCTGGCAGGTCTGAAGGCTCGCCTGTGGGGGAGAGGTATTATTTGTGGAAACTTCAGCAAAACCCTAAGCTCGGCTCGGCCCCAGGTAGACCCGCTGCGCATGCTCTCATCTAGCTGACAGGTCTGAAGGCTCGCCTGTGGGGGAGAGGTCTTGTTTGTGGAAACTTCAGCAACACCCCGAGCTCGGCTCGACCCCAGGTAGACCCGGTGTGCAGGCTTTCATCTAGCTGGCAGGTCCGAAGGCTCTCCTGTGGGGGAGAGGTCTTGTTTGTGGAAACTTCAGCAACACCCCGAGCTCGGCTCGGTACCAGGTAGACCCGCTGCGCAGGCTCTCATCTAGCTGGCAGGTCCGAAGGTTCACCTGTGGGGGAGAGATCTTGTTTGTGGAAACTTTAGCAACACCCCAAGCTCGGCTCGGCCCCAGGTAGACCCACTGCGCAAGCTCTCATCTAGCTGGCAGGTCCGAAGGCTCGCCTGTGGGGGAGAGGTCTTATTTGTGGAAACTTCAGCAACACCCCGAGCTCAGCTCGGCCCCAGGTAGACCCGCTGTGCAGGCTCTCATCTAGCTGGCAAGTCCGAAGGCTCGCCTGTGGGGGAGAGGTCTTGTTTGTGGAAACTTCAGCAACACCTTGAGCTCGGCTCGACCCCAGGTAGACCCGCTGCGCGGACACTCATCTAGCTGGCAGGTCTGAAGGCTCGCCTATGGGGGAGAGGTCTTATTTATGGAAACTTCAGCATCACCCCGAGCTCGGCTCGGCCCCAGGTAGACCCGCTACGTAGACTCTCATCTAGCTGGCAGGTTTGAAGGCTCGCCTGTGGGGGAAAGGTATTGTTTGTGGAAACTTCAGCAACACCCCGATCTCGGCTCGACCCCAGGTACCGCTGCACAGGTTCTCATCTAGCTGGTAGGTCCGAAGGCTCGCCTATGGGGGATAGGTATTGTTTGTGGAAACTTAAGCAACACCCCGAGCTCGACTCGGCCCCATGTAGACCTGCTGCGCAGGCTCCCATCTAGCTGGCAGGTCCGAAGGCTCGCCTGTGGGGGAGAGGTTTGGTCCTTGGAAATACTTTGACTTGTATGTTCCGGGCTAGACAAGAGACGCACCCGGAAGGAAAAACAAAGAGGTTGAGGATCTCCTCAGGCGGGAGAGGTCTCGGCCAGGAGAGGTCTCGGCCAGGAGGTCTCAGCTAAGGGGATCTCGCCAAAAGAAGTTCCCGATGGGAAGGCTTTTTGACGAGGGATCCTTGGTCAGACAGTGGGAAGATCTGGGCGAAAAGTTACGTCTGTTCGCACGAGGTAAAGAGGGGCGGTATTCCCTTGAAAGGCCTACGAACGACGCTCCCGACAAATAGTTCTCGGCAGAGCATTGAAATGACACGTCTAAGCCTTGAGCTCTCGGCAGGTTCCCACCTATGGATCGCTAAGGGAGGTTACCCTAGGGGGGCCAAGGGCCACGACGAAAGCATGCTTGAGAAGCATTCGGCTTCAACAGTTACGAAAATGAGAGCATATCTCTCATTACAAACAAAAAAAGGAACCAAATGCAAACACTTACGATATATATATATATATATATATATATATATATATATATATATATATATATATATATATATATATATATATATATATATATATTCAATGTAATTACAAAATGAGAGCACCTCGCTTATTACAGATAAAAAGAAAAGGAGGGGGGAGAGTCACATCAGGGGGACGCGTTGTATCCACTCGAGCTCTCGCTTGAGCTCCCGCGGGGGCTCTCGCCTGAGCCCTCCCCGGATGTCTCGCCAGCAGCAATGGGAAACTTCGGAAAATCCAAGGGCGGGGAGTCAGGTGCTCCTGGGGGCTTCTAGAGGGGCTCGAAAAGCCAGAGGATGAGCTGGTGAGCAGTGTTGATCTTGCCACCCTCGTCTAAGCATCCTACATCTCGCAACGTCTCAAGGGTCAGCCTGACCGTCGCTTGAGCGTTGGTCTGCAGAAGCTTGTCGATGTCGTACACCGAGTAGTGACGGCTTTTCAACCTCTCGTCCAGCGAAGGAGGAGGCGGAACCGCATCCACAGCCGCCTCCATGCGCTGAAGCTGATCCTTTAGTAGAGCGTTCACGCACTCCACCCCTGCTAGTTGCGCGCGGAGCACCACGCTCTGAGCGGAGTCCCGCGTAAAAGAGAAGTCAGTACGGGGGGAAAAAGGCGATGGTCCATAGAGGCAAGAGCAAATGTCTTGAAAGGTCTCACTTACCTCTTCTGCAGCGCACAGGGACAGCAGTCTCTTAGCATCCGCCAGCTCTATCTTCAAGGCGGCCGCTCGAGCCACCGCCTCCTCCCTCGCCTTGTACATGTCGAGAAAGTTGCGGTCGATGGTGATGCTTCGGCGCGCGCACATGTGCGCAAGCTTGAACCCACACATTAGGGCCCAGGTGGAGTCGAAGGCCAGGAGTCGGGTGGGCAGTTGATCGTAGAGGCTAGCGTTCTCCCGGATGTAAAGTCCGTAACCCAATGCGAAGGCCTCGCCAGTGACCTGGTCGCTCTCCGCCCAGCTGGGGAGAAGAGTCGAGATAGAGACTCGATTAGTCTCGGGGTCCCATTGCAGTAGGGGTTTCCCTTTCGTATCAAGGCACTTCACTCCGAGACCAAAATTCAGGTGCCCCTTTAAAACCTCCTTAGGCAGGGACTGAGTGAAGATCTTGGCGGCGGCCCCCTTGCCACCAGCCCAGCTTGCGGCTAGAGGGTTCTCGGCAGGGGCCCCAGCACTACCCCTGGCGGCAGCAGACATCTCGCTTGCCTACTGTAGGATCTCGGCAAAGGACCGGCCTGGCGCGAGAGGTCGGACGGGCGAATTCGCTACGGACTTCCCCTTATCAGCGATGGTTGGTTTTGGTCTTTTCAGCGGCCGGGACGAAAAGGCGCTGGGCTTCCGCTTCCCGACACCAGTCAGAGGAGGCGTGGTCGGCTCGTCCCGGCAAGCTCGAGCCGCAGATTTCGCGAAAGCCAGCGGATCTCTCGCTGCCTGGCTCTCGGCAGCCTGAGTCTCGGCGAAGGGTTGGCGCAGGGGAATCTCTTGCTCTCCTGCAAAGGCGGCAATACTCAGCGTTAAGTCTAAAAATGGGAATTACCGAGTTAAAGGCGAAACCGTACCTTCGCCAGGGGGCACAGGAGGGAGAGAATCGACGTCCTGCCTGAGAAATTTGACATCAAAGTACTTGGTTCTGAAGAACTTCAGAAGGGAGCTCTCACGTGACCCCAGGGTGGGCGGCTTGTAGACGGCGTCGTCGTATTGAACAGGCGTGAGAGGGACATTGCCGAAGTCACCAGAAACGAATACGAACTTCTCTCCCTAGTGGTGGTGCTTGTTGGCGAGACCGGTGGTCTTGAGCAGCTGCCCGGAGAAGAATACCAACCCTCCCTTAGCGTGGAAGATGAACAGTGTTGGGTATTGCATCCACAGTAGACCTGATTTGAAGAAGATCCTAAACAAGCTAGGTTGAATTGACAATGTATTTGACAATGTTATAAAGTTGTGCTTGCAGCTATTTCATGCTAAGTACACACCAATGTCAGAGTGCAGTGGGTCAATATACACGGGTCTGCACAATGTAATCCCTCGTTGTGTAGATCAGTGTGTTGATCCACGCATGCTCTCTCTATTGGAGTGTACTTATTTTCAAGTATAGGGTCAAGGTAGATCAAGAGCAGAAGAAGGAGCAAGGATTGATCAAATACCAAGCTATCAAAAGATAGAAGGAGGAAAATTCTTCCAAGTAAGAATCGACGGGAGTCGTTAGTGATTCCCGCCGACTTCGACGGGAATCACTAAGTGACTCCCGCTGACTACTTCTGGCCGGCAAAGTAATAAATTCTGCCAAGGCAGAATCGACGGGAGTCGGAAGTGATTCCCGCCGACATAGACGGGAATCACCAATGACTCTCGCCGATTTTGCCTTAGGCAGATTCTCGCCTCTCGCTGGACCGAACCGAGCCGCCGTGCGTTGTTTCGGCTGAGGCTAGGGCTTTTCCTCGTGGGCCCCACAACGACTCTTAGGGTTGGCTCCTGGTATAAATACTTGCGTATTTTGAAACTCTACAGTACCAACAGAAAAATACGAAACCAGAAGACGCCGCCGTGACCTAGCGCATCGCGAGCTCCGCCCGCACGCACGTCACCGATCGCAAGGTTTTCGCCGCCGCTTATATCAGCTTGTCTCTGATCGCTCGACGACAGCACCGAGGCAAGCAGCCGGTCTCATGTGTCTCTCTCGAGATCTCTTGTCTTCCTATTCGTTGAACGAGACTTGTTCTCCCTTCCGAATTAGTTGAGACGTTTGATCCGACTGAGATCGTTCGAAGACCGAGCTTGCTTCGTCAAGAAGTTTGGATTTACAAAGCATCGCCGCCGCACTTGCTTGCCGCCGCCGATCTTGACAAGATCCATTCCAAGTGAGAAATCCGGTTGTGGACTCTTCGTACTTTTCGTGCAAGCTTCAACGAACAAAGAAGAACATATGAATCTCCATAAAGCATTGTTTGTATTTTTATTTACATTCAATTTTGTTGTAAAGGAATTTTCATTCCTATTTGTAAGGGTTGGGTGCAACCCGTTGTGGATGAGTTGTGACTCCGTTGTTGGAAGGGTTCCTTCCATGGTTAGGGGAGCGTTGATCCTAGTATGAGGATTGGATTTCAATCCGTTTGGAGAAGTGACCGATTCGTCCCTTGGTGGGAGATAGGTCGAAGGGGGAAAGTGGACGTACCCAAATCGGGGAACCACTATAATTCTTTATGTGTTTTCTGTGTTTTGTTTGCTTACTTGTGCAGGTTATTTTAATTCCGTAAAAGACTGCATGACACCTATTTCACCCCCCTTATAGGTGGATTAGGTTGACACTAGATACTTTCAAACAGCTTCCGGAAAATAGGGAGTCTGAACTCGATCCTCTCAGATCTCATGTAGCAGATAAATGCTATCAGGATTGCGCACATGGAAATCCACCCGGATGAAAAGCACCGCAATCTCCTTGCCTCCGCGGATCCGAAGATGGCTCGCGATTTGGAGCTCCGAAGCTCCGCCGGTGACCGGATCTTGGTCTTCTTCCTCCTCCTTGCTCTCCCTTCTCTCTAGAATTTAGAGAGAGAAGGCTTGGATGAAAATAAGGGTTTCAAACCCTATTCCCCGGATATAACATACCAGCAACAGCCCTGAGCCGTCGAATCCCAAATCAAGAAATCGAACGGCTGCGATTCAGCCCAATATAACAAAATCTGGGCCGAACACGGGTTGCAACACGGCCGTGTGCATGGACGTGTCACCCATTCGCCATCTCACCCGAAATTCCAACCAGCACACGACATTTGACACGGCCTCCGACACGCCCGTGTCACACGTGACACGGCCGTGTCAAGACCCGTGACATGCCCGTGTGCACTGCCAACAATAATTTCCCGAGGAGGACACGACCTGCGACACAGCACCCGACACGCCCGTGTCACATGTGACACGCCCGTGTCTGTGCCCGTGTCATGGCCCGTGTGCATACTCAGAAAATTCCCAGCATGACACGCCCTGGGACACGCCCGTGTCCCAGGCCGTGTACCTCAACTCGACGATCGCCGATCGCCAAAATGTCGACCCCACAACCCAAGGTCGATCACGCCCATGACACGCCCGTGATACGCCCGTGTCATGCCCGTGACACCTGCTCCAAAACCCAGACTTGGCATAAAACGTCACCCGTCCCTCTTTTGAGTTTCGGGGTGTTACAACTCTCCCCCTCTTAAAAAAATTTCGTCCACGAAATTACTAAAGGAGAGAAAACAGAAACTCTCAGCGGTACCCAGGCGAAACAACTCCGGGTACACTTCCAGCATAGATTGCTCTCACTCCTAAGAGAGCTCCTCGCTATAGCAATTGTCCCACCGGACCACGACTATCCTGATCTCCTTGAGACAAAGTCGCTCGACTTCACGGTCTCCAAAACGAACATGTTTGACCCTAGTCGTCAACCTTTCGTCCACCAAAACTTGATCACTCACGATCAAGTTCGAAGGCTCTTGCACCGCCTCACCAAACCACTCTAAAAATCTCAAGTGGTCCAAGGTATACCGAGCTCAGCTTCCCCAAGCGTCGCTCCCGTGAAACAGTCTTGAACGACTATAACTTCCAATACGCCATCCGATAACTCCACATTCCGATACGTGGCGTTAAAGTACTTAGTCTTCCTCTCCTGAACGATTAGCAAAAGTTCTCATATGGTTCGCACCAAAGGGGTAGTGTTTAACACCTCTTGCTTTAAATACAACTTCGTGTCATCCGTTTCTAGCCTCGACAACGGCATGCGACGACTTCTACCATAAAGGACCTCGAAGGGCGCCATTTGTATGCCCGCTTGGTAGCTAATGTTGTACGCAAACTTTACCAAAAACCGATGGCCTTCCCACTGCTTCCCAAAGTCCAGGACGCACATGCGAAGCACGTCCTCCAACATCCTGTTGACCCACTCGGTCTGCTCATCCGTCCGCGGATGTAAGATTTGACTAAACTACAACTTAGTCTCCAGCACTTTCTGTAACCACCTCCAATCATTGGACGTAACACGTCCATCTCGATCGCTCATGATGTTGCGGGGTACACCGTGCGGTCTAACTATGTTATCCATAGACATATTTGCCGGTCACACCACCGAATCATCCTTCCTCTGCGGAATGAAGTGCGACATTTGCGTTACCCAAATCACGATCACCCAATAGGCGTCATTTCCCCACTGTGACCTTGGCAAACCAAGCACACAGTCCAGTCGAACTTCTATTCCGAACTAGGCAAGGATTTCAAGAATCCCCCGACTCTTGGCACTCTGCCTTCACTAAGGCGCAAGGCTGGCATTTTGTCACACATAGTGCCACAACCTTCTAGAGTCCTGACCACCAGAGCACTTCTTCAGATATCGGCACAACTTCATGCCTCCTAAGTGAGTTGAGTACTTGGCATATTGTATCACAACTCCACCCATAGATTACCCATGCTTGGGCTGCACAAACGATTGTCTTTCCTTGGTAGCCCACCTTCAATCGTCGATTTGGGACTTTGACCCATCGAAGCTGTATTCATGATTTCCTTCATGCTGCTCCCCAAACCATAGTCTGCCAAATACGATCAGCCAGGTCATACTGGACTTCCGACCTGCTCAATTACGCTTCGACGCTAGTCTGCTTTTCAACGCAAGAGATAGATAACATCTCCAACTCCTGGGTCAAACTCTCAACATGAACCTACAACTAGTTGGCTTGGGCGGGAGCCCTGCGTCTCAATGCATCCGCAACTACATTGCCTTACAACGGGCACAAAATAACTTTCGAACGTATAGTCCCCCAGGAACTCCATCCATTTCTGTTGCCTCAATTTCCGACCCTTTTGATCCAACCGATATATCAGACTCCTATGATCGGTACAAACATTGACTTATGCACCGTACGAATAATACCTCCACAGCTTAAGCGCAAAACACACGGCCGCTAAATCCAGATGGCAGACCGGGCAATTCCCCTCGTGCTCTTTCAGCTAATATGAGCCATAAGCCATAACATTACCATGCTGCAACAGCACGCAGTCAAATCCACTGCCCAAGGCAGTGTCGTAGATCTCACAGCTTTTGGTTCCACTCGACGAACTTAACACTGGCGCTGTGGTTGACCAACTCTTTAACCCTTCAAAGTTTGGGCGCACTCGCGCATCAAAACAACCTTTAAAGCTTTTCCTTGACAACGTTGTGAGGGGTAAATCTATCCGCGAGAAGTCCTGTACGAAGCACCTGTGGTAGCCGACCACACCAGAAACTCTGGACTTCCGCTACTGAGACAACACAGGCCACCCTCGTATTGCGACTAACAATGCTGGACCCACACACTCTCACTCTACCAACTATAGGACTGAGGAGCGCTACGAGGATAGCCAAAGACTCGTGTTCGGAGAACTTGGTGTATACATGGTTCCTCCTTAGCGTCCACAAAACCAAAAGTAGATATTCAGAGTGATACCCTTCGCACTTCAATTACCCCCAACGTGTCGTCGATGAAGACGATCACAAAATGGACTAGGTACTCCATGAACGTTCCATTCATCCGGTCTATGAACACTGATGCCACACTTGACTGCCAAGACAGCACGATCGTAGACTCGGTTTGCTCATCACTCGTGCTTAACACCGTCTTTGCGATAACACTTACCCTTATTCTCAGATGAGGGTAGCCGGACTTACGATCCACTACTGAGTCCACCGAAGACCCGACTAACTGATCAAAAGATCATCAATCATTTGGATCGAGTACTTGTCCTATTTCTACAAACTTATACAGCTCTCTGCAACAGATACAAAATTGCAAGCTCCCGTCCTTCTTCTTGGTAAAAAGGACCGGTGCGCTCCAAGGCAACAAGCTTGGACGCACATACCCTTGCTCCATCAACTTTTCTAGGTTAACCTTTAACTCCGCTATCACCTTAGGAATCAACCTATAAGGAGAGCGTGACACAGGTTTGGCACCTGACACAACTCAATCGTAAAATCGATCTCACGCTACGGTGGGGCTCTAGGGAAATCATCAGGGAAATACATAAGGATATTCAGATACACCCGATTAACTATTCAATGTAGGCTTAGGCTTCACAGCCTCCCACGGTGGCGGTAACGACGCTTGTAAGTCGAACTCCAAACCCCCAACCCGCACCTTTACGACACAGACTCTCTCTTCGCGTGCATTGAACGACCACTGGGCAACTGCACGTCCAATTTGTCCTTTACCATCGAAGGAGGTACTCCAATGCGCGATACAGATTCTTCGAATAACAGGAATGCGAAGTTCCCGTATTGAAACTATGCTCTCTCCGGATTACCAAGATTCCAAAACAAAGCCTAGAACTTCCAGTTCTAAGTTACCATGCATAAGGTATCCGACATAAGGAACTAGTTTGCTAACAAGAAAACCATACCTGACATCCCGACGGTCGGCCACATGGCCTCCTGCTGGCCAAGGATGTTCACTACCGATTGGGCCGGAGTAAACAGCGATGCGGTGGACGCCACCGCCTTGCCTTTCTCTACAGATATCTCCCCCAGCTTCTTTTCGGATATTAGGCGTCTACTACGACAGTCCCGGGCATAGTGCCCTGACTTTCCACAAGCAAAGCATGCATCCGGGGTTTGGACTGTAGTCGCTCCAGATGTGCTAGAGGAAGGGACTAGACCCGACCTCCTAGCCTTCTTGTACCACCTACGGTACCCAGATTTTGAGGTTGGCATTTTGAACATCGTTTCCTTTACACCAGAGGCTTCAACTACTCCTGCCACAACTTTTGTTGTCTTCTGAACATTCACCCGACACTCTATGGCAAAGTGCCCTTTCTTGACATAAGAATAACATTTGTAAATGGTTTGGCTAGTAGATGATCTAGCCTCTTTACTCAGCGTCTTTCAATAGACAGTCCTTATAGGATCTGTAGGGTTTGGTACCCTATCCACTGGTACTTGGTGAGTTTTCCCCAACTCCATCTCCAAAGCTCTGGCCGATTCCACCAAAGATCGGAATCCCAATAACTTTGGTCCTAGCAGTAGGATACACAACTCGTTGCGCAGACCGTTATAAAATCTATCAACTATAGATTGCTCGCTTTCCCATTCAAAGCCTGGGTAGCGCCTTAACATAAGGAATGTCTGCAAATACGCATCAACTGAATGCGCTCCCTGCACCACAGTCATGCTCATTTGCTGCCCTAATTGACCTCCAAATGCCATTTGCTCCATCATACCGCCCGATGTTGGGGCCATCTCAGGGACAAAGGGTTTCACATTACTTCCATGTTGTCCATTGGTCACAGCGAACACCGCTTAAACCACCCTTCTTATGGTTTACAAAGACGTAGGGGTCTCAGGAACGTTACTTGGTGCAGTACTTTGCTCAGCAAACGTGTGTTCAGACTGCCACGCTTCACTTCCGGACACCTATAGCCGTTCAAAACACCATAAGTGACTGAACAAAATTGCAAAAAGCAATTATAGGAACACGCAGGTTCCTCAAACATGTGTATTTTCATTCCTAAGTGGACATTGAGGGGTTCTTTTCATGTTATAACGATGACGCACACACATGTACTCACCACCCCTTAAAGTGAATTCGCCCACGAATTCATTTAAGCTTGACCGAAACCAGTAGTCTGATACCAATTTGTAACACCCCTATCCGTCACATGGCATATAGCAGTAGGTCCGGCCGGGGCCCGATGCTATATACTACGGACAGACCGGTTGGTTTTGCATTGAAACCATTCAACCAATCACAACGTCCTACACAGAGCATCTAGCGGAAGTAAATTATTAAGTTACACAAAGAATAAAGAACCCTGCCAAGCATGAATGTCCACTACTCAAACCAAGAAGGAATGTTTAATACACTAAACAGGAATGGCCTTATGGCCTTACAGGAGTTTGCTTAATAAAAGTGTCTTCCAAACCTCGGCACGCAGGCCGGTCACACATGAGTACAAAAAGGAAAACACTCAACAATTGGCCTTCGAGGGCCGACATAGAAACTTGGGCTTTAGCCCGCTATTTATCGCTCGGCTCTGCAGCACCTGCAAACAACAATCACCCGCACGGTGGTAAACAAAGGCAACGGTCAGCTATGCTGACCAAATTATAACGATTCCGCCCCCAAACTGGGGCGACAAGGCTTCTTCCCTGCACTTGTTAGCAAAACAAGCAACATAGCGAAATAAGCATCACATCACAGGTGCACACTCACATGGCCGTACACCCCGTGCTCTCAGGGCACTTACTCGGTGAGCCAGTCCGAACCCCATCCGGTCCTTGACTCCACCACCACCCCCAGGGTGGCAACCTCGTGAGCATTTTGTCCTTTCGGCCGTAGCCTAGACTCGATCTCCAAACCTCGGTAAGTCCCACGTAAAAATTTAGGTTGCTTTAACCGAGCAGATGGAGCGGGTATGGGTCCACCAGCCCGTTGCTCACCCCGCTGTTGCCATTTGGCCTTTGACGCGGGCTAAGCTTCCCCAGTCCCAAATATCGTTCAAACACGGTACATAGCCCCACTATGTACCCGGTTGGCTCCCAAGCCACCGATATGACAGAAATGCATTTCCGTCCAGATTTCTGGGTGCACCTCGGGGTTAATCCCCAAGATTCCCTGATTCATTCTACCGCATAGCAACCCGAAAACAATCAAAACGCTCGGAGTCTTCTCTGGTTAAAAATGCACAGCAAATCATCACCGATCCAGACCAACATGTCCGGGTAGGCTTCACACATCATGCCTATGTCCGTACTATGATTCCGGACTCTAACAAGGGGAACTTTACATATCTACCCCAAGGAATACCGCAATCTCGCCGCACACACGCGGGAGAAGGGTTTTCCCATGCAAAGGAAGAAGAGCTTCACATGCTCAAGAAGAGAATCGTTACCCTTGCATTTTTCCTCGGCGCCATGGAAATCCACCCGGATGAAAAGCACCGCAATCTCCTTGCCTCCTCAGATCCTAAGACGGCTCGCGATTTGGAGCTCCGAAGCTCCGCCGGTGACCGGATCTTGGTCTTCTTCCTCCTCCTTGCTCTCCCTTCTCTCTAAAATTTAGAGAGAGAAGGCTTGGATGAAAATAAGGGTTTCAAACCCTATTACCCGGATATAACATACCAACAACAACCTTGAGCCGTCGGATCCCAAATCAAGAAATTGAACGGCTGCGATTCAGCCCAATATTACAAAATCCAGGCCGAACACGGGTTGCAACACGCCCGTGTGCATGGCCGTGTCACCCATTCGCCGTCTCACCCGACGTTCCAACTAGCACACGGAATTTGACACGGCCTACGACATGCCCGTGTCACACGTGATACGGCCGTGTCAAGACCAGTGTCACGCCCGTGTGCACTGCCAACAATAATTTCCCGAGGAGGACACGACCTACGACACGGCACCCGACACGCCCGTGTCACATATGACACGCCCGTGTATTTGCCCGTGTCATGTCCCGTGTGCATACTCAGAAAATTCCCAACGTGACACGCCCTGGGACACGCCCGTGTCCCAGGCCGTGTGCCTCAACTCGACGATCGCCGATCGCCAAAACGTCGACCCCATGACCCGAGGTCGATCATGCCCATGACACGCCCGTGACATGCCCGTGTCACGCCCGTGACACCTTCTCCAAAACCCAGACTTGGCTTAAAACGTCACCCGTCCCTCTTTTGAGTTTCGGGGTGTTACAACCATCGTCCTCGCTCTCGCCGTCTAGTCCTCGGGGGAGCCAGCGGGTTGAAGTAGGAAGACAGGGTGGTGCACCCTAGGTTGATCCGGCGAGCCTGGTCTCAAATCCGCGCAATGCACCTCCTGGGGGAAGACTCGGCAGTAAGCCCACCCGGCCGCTCCGTCTCGCCTAAGAAATAGTATCGCTCAAGGGCCTCCAGCCTCTGCTCCACCATCTCGTGGAATTCTTTCGCCGTAGAGGCGTGGGCCTGCTCCCGCCGCACAAACTTCAACAGGATAGCAACAATATTCTTCCCTCGCCTTTTCACGCTCCCAGAGCCATTCAAGATTTCCTCCATCTCGTCATACGAAGGGAAGGGGGAACTCTCGTCGTCCTCTCCCTCTCTGTCTTCATCGTCATCTTCATCTTCTTCGTCAGCTCCCGACCGCGAGTGCGGATCCCCTGACAAAAGAGTTCCATGGTTATGGCGAGAGCTAAGTAAGGATTATGACAAGCATCTAGCATACCTGCAGTATGGCGAGAGCCACCAGCCGGTGGCAAACGAGAAGGCCCGGACCCCCCATCAGTTCCATAGAGGAGGTGAAACGGCTTTCCTCGCCTCGGGCAGAAGGTCTCACGTATGGTGATCCCGGCCTGACCGGAAGCAGGGGGAGTCATCCTCTCTCGCGGGGTGGCTGGCCTCCTTGGGGGATACAGAGGGTTCGATAGCCATCCCTCCCGCCAGTAGGGCGGGATTAGCCGCTTGGGCGAGCAAGTTAGCGGCCATTGCTTCGTTCTCCCGGGTGGCGAGACCCGGGTTGGCGGAAGCTGGTGCTGCAGGAAGTCGATTCAATAATTGGGAAGACTATGATTGAAATGATTAGAAAGGAGTGATAGGGAGGAAAGGATACCTGCAGTTCTTGGGGGGTCAGCCGGAGGAGCGGCCTCAGTGACTCGTGGTTGATCCTCGGGAGGGTGAGACGACGAGTCCGGAGGAACCAGCGGGGACCCGGCGTCGTCATCTCGAGCCGTTTCCTGTGAGAAGTATTGCATCAGTTGCCGATCCTTTCGCGTAATTAGCTCGTAATTTTAATGATAAGCAAGTCGAAGAGACATACCTTCGGCGGAGGAGAAGGATCATCCGCACGATTTGGAGTCGGGGTAGGTGAGTCCCTGTTCTCGTGAGAAAGGTCCCGCTGGACCACCTTTGCCCTCTTCTTCTCTTTCCTCTTCTTCTTCTTTAGCTGGGAGGGCTCAGCGGCTGGCGACTTTCTCGCCAGCCAGGGAGCAACCAAAGCACTATTCGCCAGGGATCGTGCCTGAGCCGCATTGATGCGGTCTTAGAGGTCTTGTAAGAGCGGCTTGTCAACACGCTTGGAACGCATTGCGAAACCACGCGAGAGATCAGACAAGGAGCAACGACTCAGGGGCATACTTACGACCGTCTATCAGCACAAATATATAGGGCCATGAGATGGCCCAACAGGAGATTCCCTTTCCAGAATGACACATGCTCAGCGAATATTTATGGGTTTGACGTGTCTTTTCGAGCGCAGAGCTAGCTCAAAAAGAGCGGGGATTGTGTACAACCCCATATTCACTGAGTAGGACCCAGAGGCATCAATGGTAAGGATTGGACTAGCTTTAGGTTAGCTTCGGGCTTCAGACCGGAAGAGCTCTTGCCTTGGAGTAGCTCGCGCCTATAAGCAGATGAGATCGTTCGCGCCAAGCCTCGACCGAGATCCACCAACGACCAGAGGCGGGCGAGAAGGCGTCGAGACCACTCAACGCCAAAATCTAAGCAGTGAAGGTTCATCAGCGAAAGCGTCAAGTCCACTCGACGCCGCGTCGAGTGAGCTCCACTCACTCAACGCCGCGTTCAGCAGCGAAGGCGTCGAGTCCACTCGAATCCGCATTGAGTGAGCTCCACTCACTCAATGCCATGTTCAGCAATAAAGGCGTCGAGACCACTCAATGTACCGTTGAGTAAGCTCCACTCACTCAACGCCACGTTGAGTGGAGACGGGAAGGTTCTCAGCTCAGGGTTTTCGCCGAGTGGGGCCCAGAGCCTAGGGTAAAATTACCTAATTGTCCTCGGGTAAAATTACCTACATACCCCCAGGGGCTGTGTAACGCCCCGAAACTTAGAAGTAAACCGGGCGGTGTTTTGAGCAAACTTCGTGTCTAGGAAGAGTGAACACGGTCTGTGATACGGGCGTGTCACAGGGCGTGTCGTGCTCGGGTAGTCGAGTTGAGGTCGACGAGCTTTGAGTGCTTGAACACGACCTGTGACACGGGCGTGTCACAGGGCGTGTCGGGCACACGGCCTGTGATACGGGCATGTCACATGGCCGTGTACTCCTCTAGAAGTTTGGTCCTGTGTCGACTGAGGTACACGGCCCGGAACACGGGCGTGTACTGTCTGACACGGGCGTGTCACATCTGACACGGGCGTGTCACCACCCGTGTCTACCAAGCGATGTGACGGTTGGCGTGGCGGTTATTTGTGACACGACCCCTGGTCACGGGCATGTCAAGGACCCAACACAGGCATGTCAGGTTGGGACACGGGCGTGTCCCAAACCGTGTATTTTTCTGTGCTCGATATTCGCGGCTAGATCGAGGCAAACGGTCTTGGATACGGCCGTGTGCAAAGCCGTGTTCGGCCCAGGATTAAGGAATTTCAGGCTAATCTGAGCCGTTCGTTTTCTTTAAATAAGATCTAACGGCCCAGATGAGTTCTTGCTTGTGTTTAGTCAAAGATTAGAGGTTTAATCCCTCATTTCATCCTAAACTCTCTCTTTCTAAGAAGTTAGAGAGAGGAGAGGGAAAGGAAGAAGGAAGGGAGGAATCCGGCCGCCGACGGAGCATCAGAGCACGAAAGTGAGAACCGTGACCAGATTTGTGGAGAGAATTCCCTTGCACAGCCTTTCATCCGGCTAGTTTTTCATGGCGCCTAAGCATGCTTCAAGGGTAACAATTCTCAACTTGGACATGTGAAGTCGTCTTCCTTTCTATATGGGAAACCCGCTCCCGCGAGTGTGCGGTGAGTGCGCGGTGTCCCTTGGGGTAGATATGTGAAGTCCCCCTTGTTTAGAGTCCGAAATCGAAGTACGGGCATATGTATTGTGTGTGAAGCCTACCCGAACGTGTTTGTCTGGATCGGTGATGTTGCATTGCATGAATAACCGGAGAAGACTCCGTGCGTTGTTTTCGGGTTTATACGCGGTAGATTGCAGCAGAGATCCTTGGGGATTAACTCCAAGGCGCACATGGAAAACTGGGCGGAAACGTGATTCTTCTAACTTGGAGGCCCTGGGTTATAGGATGTTTTGAATTATTTTAGGCTCCGGGTGAAGCTTGGCCCGCGCATACGTCTTAAAGTGACTAGGCGGCGTGAGCAACGGGCGGGTGGAAACGGACCTACGCTTTGCGGTTCAGTGCTAGAGGCCCTTAAGTGGAACTGGTCGTTGTCATAGTCGGGAGTCTTGGATTGCGGTCGAAAATACTCAAAAATGCTCACAATATTTGCTATCCTGAGGGTGGTGGTGAAGCCACGGAATTGACCGGATTCACTGAGAATGTGCCCTGAGTGCACGGAGTGTTTGGCCGAGCGAGCCTACACCTGTGGTGAAATATATATTTGCACTTTACTATTTAGCTGGGCTAATGATATGCAGGGAAGGAGCACCGCCGTCCCGAGTAAGAAGTGGGGTCGTTATAATTTGGTTAGCTTTAGCTGACTGTTGCTTTGTTTGCCACCATGCGGTGGAATATTGCTTATAGGTGATGCGGAACCAAGCGCCAAGTAGCGGGCTGAAGCCCAAGTTACTGAGCTGGCCCTCGAAGGCCAAGCGAACCGTTGTTTACTTTTGTCATGTGTGGCCGGCCTGTGAGCCGATGTATGTAAAACATTATATTGTCAAGTGAACATTTGTAAGGCCTTAAGGTCATGTACTCTTTTGTGTATTTGATGTATTTCATTCCTGTAATATAACGGACATTCATGTCGTTGTTGTGCAAATTCTGGGTTCTCTTAAACTGTTTAAAAGCTTCCGCTAGAATGCTCTGTGTTAGGACGAGTAGTTGAGTATTTGGTATTATTTCGTAACCCTTCCAACTGTCCGTGGTATATGGCGTCGGGTTCCAGCTAGGGCTGAGCATATTATTCGAAACTCGAAAATCGCTCGAAAATCGTTCGAAAATTGAGCCGAATCGGAATCGGTTAAAATTGATTCGACTCAATTTGACTCAAATCTGATTTTGAGTCGATTTCGAGCCAGCCCTGAATCGCTCGAAATATGATTCGAATCAACTCGAATTAATTAAAAAAATTATGTATTTATTACTATATTCTTAATTTAAGATTAAAAATAACAAAATTTAAACATAAATAAAAAGAATAAAGGCTTTAAGTGTTTCATTTGCTAAATTTATAGGTTGCCCAATTTTATTTTGAGCAAACTAGGAATAAAACGAAAAATTTCTAAATTTCGAGCCGGCTCGATTCGATTTCGAGCCGGCTCGATTCGATTTCGAGCCGGCTCGATTCGATTTCGAGCCGGCTCGATTCGATTTCGAGCCGGCTCGATTCGATTTCGAGCCGGCTCGATTCGATTTCGAGCCGGCTCGATTCGATTTCGAGCCGGCTCGATTCGATTTCGAGCCGGCTCGATTCGATTTCGAGCCGGCTCGATTCGATTTCGAGCCGGCTCGATTCGATTTCGAGCCGGCTCGATTCGATTTCGAGCCGGCTCGATTCGATTTCGAGCCGGCTCGATTCGATTTCGAGCCGACTCGATTCGATTTCGAGCCGACTCGATTCGATTTCGAGCCGACTCGGAATCGAGCTATTTCGAGTCGAGCCGACTCGAATCGAAATCAATTTCGATTTCGAGTCGATTTCGAGCCGAGTTCGAGTCGAAAATTTCGGTTTCGAGCCGAGCCAAAATCGCTCGAACTCGACTCGATATCAGCCCTAGTTCAAGCTGGACCTTCTGTTATATGTCATACGACGGATGGGGGTGTTACAATTTGGTATCAGACTAGGGTGTCGATCGTCTGTATTTGAATTCATGGGCGAATTCTTTTAAGAGGTGGTGAGCACATTTATGTGCGTCATCATTTTAACATAAAAGAACCCATGAATGTCCACTTAGGAATGAAAAAATACACTTGTTTTGGGGAAACTGAGTGTTCTAGTGATTGCTTTTAGCAATTTGTGTGTCGCCTAATCAAGGGTTTATGTTATTATAGGTTCCTAGGAGCGGTGCTGGACAATCGGAACGTCCGCAATCGGCGGAAAGTAGTGCACCGAGTGACGTGCCTACAACACCTCCTTCAGCAGAAACCATCAGATTGGTGGCTGAAGTAGTCTTTGCTATGATCAATGCCCAACAAGATTAACCCGCACCACCTGTTAATGAGCAAAAACCGATTAGAGTGGTAGTGCCGGGAGTAGTAGAGCATGGGGCAGTTGATCCGGTAGCACCAAGAAGAGCTACAGATAAACAACTCAAGCACGTGATGAGCTTTAATCCTCTGGTTTTCGATGGGTTGGGAACGCCAACTCAAGCTGAAGATTGGCTCTCTACGATGAAGAGGGTCATGACCGCCACAGAAACTGCAAAGTGGCAGAAGACCACAATAACGACCTTTCTATTGGCCGGTGAGGCAAGGATGTGGTGGGATGAGTTGGAGGTTCATCTCTTAGTGGGAAGAAAACTTGCTGACGTACCGATGGAGGAATTCTCAAGGTTATTCCTGGATAGATACCTACCTTCTGCCAGAAGCTTGAAATGGAGAATAAGTACCTTGGATTGACTCAGGGAGCGAGTAGCGTGGATGAGTATCTCCACGAGTTTACTCGGTTAGGTCGTTATGCTGGTGCTATGTTTATTGAAGAAGAGCGGAAGACCAACCGATTTTATGACGGCCTACGGGGCGACCTACAGCTACTCCTCGCTGGGCCTAAAGCACAGGGCTTCCTAGCCTTGGTTAATGCGGTTCGGTCTCTAGAAAGGGTCGCGAAGAAAGTTCAAGAGAAGAAGGAGCCAGGGGAAAAGAAGTCAGAGTTCAAAATGCCGTGTTCAAAGTCTTGTTTACGCAGATGGAACAAGAAGCAGAAGACTTAAAGTTCAGCCCCTTCGTCTGGTGTGACGAGGGCAAACTCAAGTCGGGTCCCAGGAGCGTGCTACAATTGTGTAAAGGTGGGGCATTTTGCACGTGAGTGTAGGAGCGGACGTGCAAAGTCCGAGAAGAGGACTGGAGCAACTTATGAGGAAAAGGGGAAGGCAGCGGAGTCGATCGCATCCCACCATACTCCAGCCCAGCCTAGAGTTTACAACCTTGGTCTGCAAGAGGCCATTAAGCAGGCTGACGTGGTGACAAGTATGAGTTAAATATTTACTATTTAGCTTTTGTAGCCGTTACCTTTTTACATGTTAGCTTATAAATCTTGGTGCTAGGCTTTGTGTTAATTTTCGATAGTCTGACGAGAGCCTTGTTTGATACGGGAGCTTCGCATTCCTTCTTGTTCGAAAGATTCGTATTGCGCATCGGAGTTCCTTTCTCGATCGCAAAAGACAAGTTAGATGTGTTGTTACCCAATGAGTGCTCAATGCGCGCGGATAGAGTCTGCGTGGTAAAGTTGCGGATTGGGGATCAGGAGTTCGATTTGCAAGCGTCGGTGTTGCCGTTAGTGGAGTTCGACGTAATCTTTGGAATGGACTGACATTCGGAGCAGCGAGCATGCATTGACTGTAACCAAAAAGAGGTTAAGTTGGGACTAAATTATGATCAGGAGACTACATTTGCGGGTATGAAAGGGTCGAGCAAGATTATTATGTCGGCTCTTCAGGTGATTAAGGCAGTTCGGTCTGGGGTTGAGCTGTTTGTCATTTCAGTACAGGCTTCAACGCCTAATCCTAGTCTAGACAGTATTGCAGTGGTGTCCGAGTATCCTGATGTATTTCCAGACGATCTCCCGGGAGCCCCTCCTCAGCGGGAGATTGATTTTACAATTGAGCTGGTGTCGGGTGCCAAACCGGTGTCACGCTCTCCGTATCGGATATCGCCTAAGGAGATGGCAGAGTTGAAGGTACAACTGCAAGAGTTATTAGAGCAGGGGTATGTGCGTCCAAGTTCGTCGCCTTGGAGCGCACCGGTCCTTTTCGTTAAGAAGAAAGATGGGAGTTTGTGACTTTGTATTGATTATCAGGAGTTGAACAAACTTACGGTAAAGAATAAGTATCTGATCCCAAAGATTGACGATCTATTTGATCAGTTGGTTGGGTCAACGCTATATTCGAAGCTAGTTCTGAAATCCGGATACTGCCAACTAAGGATAAGAGAAAGTGAAATCCCAAAGACAACGTTCAGCACACGGTTTGGGCATTACGAGTTCACGGTCATGCCGTTTGGGTTGACCAATGCGCCATCCGTGTTTATGGATCTGATGAACAGAACGTTCAGAGAGTACCTAGACCATTTCGTGATAGTATTTATCGACGACATCTTGGTGTACTCGCGGTGTGAGGATGATCACTTCAAACATTTGCATATGGTATTGGAGACGTTGAGGAAGAATCAGTTGTATGTTAAGTTCTACAAGTGTGAGTTATGGTTATCCTCAATCACGTTCCTTGGTCATATTGTTAGTGGTGAAGGCATAACGGTGGATCCGACGAAGATAGCAGCGATTCAGGAGTGGCCAGTGTTGACTACGGTGGCAGAAGTCCGGAGCTTTCTGGGGCTTGCCGGCTACTACAGACGTTTCGTGGAGAATTTCTCACGAATCGCGCTACCACTCTCGACGTTGACAAGGAAGGATCAAAAGTTTCTATGGACGATGGAGTGCGCGCAGGCTTTTGAAGAATTGAAGAGGCGGTTGGTCACGACGCCTATTTTGCATTCGCCAAGTGGGTCCGAAGGGTTTGAAATTTATAGTGATGCTTCGGGCAGTGGTTTGGGTTGTGTTCTGCTACAGCATGGGAGCGTAATAGCCTATGGATCACGACAGTTGAAGGTTCATGAGAGAAAATATCTGATCTATGACTTGAAGCTATTGGCCGTGATATTTGCTCTAAAGCTGTGAAGGCACTATCTGTACGGTGTAAAGGTCGACATTTACACCGATCATAAGAGCCTGAAGTATTTACTAGATCAGAAGGACCTGAACATGAGGCAGCAAAGGTGCGCTACTAGGAAAATGAGTATTAGCTACACATTTTTTTGCCAGGGTTCAAAAATCGTGGCTAATACACTAGTATTAGCCATGATCGCAAAACCGTGGCTAATATTTAAGTTTTAGCTACGACTATTACAAAGCATGGGTAATATTTGAGTTTTAGCTACAGCTATTACAAAGCATGGCTAATAACTGACATCTAACCAATCACAACCCTTCATCTTAACCAAAGGTGAATAAATATTGCTGAATGAATCCGCATCCCGTCTGGCCTTTCACTCTTCCACGGCTAGGTCTTCTTCCCGCAAGCGAGGTTTCGCGATAACTGGCGTCTTCCACGGCGATAACTGCAGGAGTCTTCCACGGAGATAACTACCGACGTCTTCCACTCTTCCTCGGCGAGTCTTACACGGCGACGGCGGTGCCCGAGCAGCTCCAATCCTGATACCGTCTTCTTCTTCTACGCAGGGAGAGGGCGACGCGATGGCTGTTGCTTCCCCTCTCCTTTCTCTTGACCGACGACAACGCCGAGCCTTTATTTTGGCCAACGACAACGGCGAGCCGATCCAGCAGAAGAGTGAAAGAATAAGCCGGCTGGAACTGTTAATCTCCCCCGATCCAGCACAGTCCACCTTACGCAGATCGCGATTCCGCCATTTCCGGCCTGAAAACAAGCAGGATTCAAGCTCGATCACTCGCCCGATGTCGCTCCTTGACGCCATCAACGACCACAGCGGTTACAACCGCAGAGCATGATGCCCTCAACTTCTGAAGTTCCGCCATGGCCGTGTGTAGGTTTCCTTTTCCATTTTTTTGTTCTGTTCAAAACCCTATAAAGGGGAGAAGTGTCTGTATTTTGTTTTGATGATTGAAGAATGATTGATAAAAATTTGAGAATGAGGAGAAGTGATGTTGGCGTTTTGATTTCCTGTAGGAGTTAGGTGAATGTTTGATTGTTGTAAGTTCCTGTTTGAGGAGCTCTGTAGCTGTAGTGGTAGGAATTATTGAATGAAATATGCGTTTCCTGTAAGAGAGCTTTAGAGAAGAAGAATAGTGTTTCTGATTTTCTTATGTGTAAGGTTTAATTAATGAATAGTAACTCTCCTTATGATGTTTCCCATTAATGAAGTTTTAGACTTCCTGTAGTAGCTGTAGGAGTTTAGTTTAGGGGAAGAAGATAAATAGTGAAACCGAATAACGTGTGGTTGTTAGGGTCGGGTTCATTTGAAAGCTGTTGCTTGAACCATAAAAAATTGAATAGTTGAGTTAGGAAATTGAGTTAGTTTCTGGTACGTGAGATTTCGTGGTGCCACCGTAAATGAATATGCTATAAATGAAGAGATTGGTTGCATAATTACTAATATTTATCGAAGAGGCAGGATTATATTCTTTGGTGTATGTCATGACTCATAGATATCTGGAATGATTTTATGTTTGAGATTATAAGTAGGGAATTTTAGGATGAACAAAAAGGAAAGATTGAAAATTGAGAATCTTATTAGTAATAGAACAATAGAAATTAGAGTATTAAGCTGATTTTTGAAAGGATGAGAGTAATATCTAAATATCATCTATCCAGGTTGCAAGCTTTTTTAAATGTTATGCAGGTTGTCACCACCCTCTTAAAGCTTGGAGCAGCAAGCGAGAAGAAAGAGATATTATAAAATGCATGCTATGGAATCACAGAAGTTGTCATTTTTAGGGGAAATCGGTCCAAGAGGTATATTTTTATATGCTGCATTTTTAGAGGAAATCTTAAAGCTTTGAATTTTTTTGGTTGTTAAACTTTTGATGCATTCTCTTCTTCTTCGAGGTAAATACTTCTTCTTTAGCTTTAGGTTGTTAGAAAAGTTAGAAAATGTTAAAAGAGATTTCATAATCCCCTTTGTATTTGTTTAAAGTTTAAAAATCTTAAAAGAGATTGCCTGGGTATAGATCGATTCATTGATTCACCCCATTGGAAGTACTGAGGTGTTCAAAAATTTTTGGTTAATGCTATCCATCAGCTTTTGCCTCAAACTGATAAAACATTAAAACAAAACTGAGATCTTTTAAAAGAAGGTGATTCCTACTATTGAAAATCATGAAGTAAAAATTCCCTCTGCTTTTGTTTTATGACATATTCAACCTGATATATGTCTTTCAATGTGATTTTGATTTTCAATGTCAAGATCTTCAATAACAGCCAAACATATCTGCAGATATTAAAAAGCTTTTTGTGATTGTAATGTGTTGGTGATTATACCTTCAAAATTTCTAATGTATTATACCTTCACAATTTCTCTTAAGAAATGGAATTTTCATGTTTATGACATTTGGATAGATGTTAATTGCAGCAGTTTAGTGCATGTTGTGTGAGTACTGTACAATGAAATCCCTTTATTGTTCGAATAAGAAATGTAATTTTCATGTTGTGTGAGTATTGTGCCATCAAATCCCTTATTGTTGGAATATTTGGTTGATGTCGGCATGCATTTGTATTTTCTAGGGGATTAAATCTCAATTTATTTTGTTTTTGGTACATTCTTCTGTCTAGTATTTTGCTATTGATTTTAATAGAGGGATAAATGGCGGTGCAGCTACTCTGATGTGTTGATGCATCAAGGTGTAGGAGATCGATGTATAAATGCGCCTATAATATCCACAACTTCATTATCATGAACATTTTATATAACTAATTTTATGGTACTCAATGGTCTGACAATGCACGCTGTCTTAAAAACTAATCTCGCCAGAAAACTGAAATTCTGAACAATTCTATAATCATTTTTTGGCAAAACATCCCTCTTATTTCACTATCGTGATAAACGTTATATTATTGTTTTTCCATGGAGTTAGTGTCTTGGTCCTAAAATAGTTTCATCAAAACAATCATTCCAATTGTTTCTTCTTTTGGATAGACATTGCAATTTTGATGTTGATTATTCTTTAGTTGTAATTTTTTTAGTTTTTTTGTTAACTATTTAAATTCTACTCGGTCAGTACAGGTACAAGATTTTTGGTTGATTGCATGATGGTCCAAGAATTTTGGTTGTAGTTCTCATTTTCTATCGTGAACGGTATTCATCATTCTTTATTGTCTTAACACTTTTGAATTTTCACCAATTAAGTCGTTTCATTCTCCATTTCCGAGCACGCTCATGAGGTGATCTCTGACGTCCTTTCTCTGCAAGAAAATTGATTTAAATAGTTGTCCATTGATAAATTACTTCTTTAATTAGGTATGAAGAAAGTTATTTGAGTTTTAATTTTGTTCCCTTTATGAAGAAAGTTCTCGAGTGTTGTTTATAGATGTTAATTGCATTTTCATTTTGATGCATTTTCAAAACCAATTATGATCAATTTTCATTTTGATGTTTATTGTCCTCCAACTACCATGAGAACTACCATGAATTTATTTATAATCCTAGAAAGCGAACGACAATGAAACCATCGCAACAAGAACAAAAATAGTTTCAAAGTGTAGATAATCATAAAAATGATGACGCTGCGGGACATAGGCGAAAGGTAATGGGGAACAATGTGCCGACCAATGTCGCATCCAACGACCAATTTCGCCGCCCACGACCAATGTTGTCGCACATGACCAATGTTGACGCCCCGCCGATTGTTGTCGCCTATGATTGATGTTGCCGCCCTGCCAAATGTCTCCTCCCCCGACCAATGTCGCCACCCCCGACCAATGTCGCCTCCCCCGACCAATGTCGCTTCCCCCGACCAATGTCTCCTCCCCCGACCAATGTCGCCTCCCCCGACCAATGTCGCCTCCCCCGACCAATGTCGCCTCCCCCGACCAATGTCCGCTCCCACGACGAATGTCGCGCCCACGACATATGTCGCGCCCACGACATATGTCGCGCCCACGACATATGCCGCGCCCACGACATATGCCGCGCCCACGACATATGTCGCGCCCACGACATTTGCCGCGCCCACGACATTTGTCGCGCCCATGACAAATGTTGCCCTTACGGGGTCCCCCGTGCACGACTGCATTTGTATTTCACGAGTGGAAGTTTTGGGGAAATTAGTAGTGCTTTGGAGGATTCTATTTCACATGACAAAGAGGAGCAATCAATTATGGTAGCATCATCAAAGGTGCATTTATCTTTATTATTTCTTCATCATGGTGGTGTTTTTTTTTCTGATGCTCCTATGCAGTAGAGACATAACAGTGTTGTATGAGGATGGATTTCTGTGTGTGTCACTGAGTTTTATTTTTATTTTTACCCATCTTTCAATTTCTTGGAGGATGATTCAAAAATTTCATCTGATACATATTCACACACACATTACAAAATATTTATTATAAGTAAATGGATTATTGTAACATTTTTGCCGGCAGACACTGTAAACTCTTGATAATGTGCTTTGATGCTAGTCTAACTATAATCATTAATTGTTTTATAGAAGTCCAATACTTGTTCTAACAATACTGTCTTTCAGACTTTGAATACCGAAGAAAATATGCAGATTGATGAGAAGTCAACAACTGAAGAAACATGCCTCTGAAATTCACAAAGCTATCTATAGAGATTTTTTTTGATAATTTCTGTGTCAATAGATATTGTTGCAGTACTATATTACAATGAGGGGAGCACATACCTAGCATTACAATGTGTTTTTTGAAAAAAAAACATAAATTAGTATTTGCCACGGCTTGTAACTGTGGCAAATACTTTTTTTTAAAAATGATGAGTTTACTTTTAGTCAGGGTTTCATACCGTGGCTAATAGTTGACTTATTTGCCATGGTATTTTTTCCCATGACAAATACTATTTGCTACGGCCAATTCGTGGCTAAAAAGTTTTAGCCATGCCGACTTTAGCCACGGAATTTTCCCGATGCTAGACCGTGGCTAAAACATTTTAGCCACGGTTTTGGACTTTTTGCCAGGGAAATTTGCCCTGGCCAAAAGTCTGTTTTCTAGTAGTGGTGGATGGAGTTCTTGGGGGACTACACTTTCAAGATACATTATGTGCCTGAGAAAGGAAATGCAGTGGCGGATGCTTTGAGTTGTAGGGCTCCGACGCAGGCCAACTGGTTGGCGGTGCATGATGAGAGATTAATCCGTGATTTGGAGGCATTGGAGATCTCTTGCGTCGACAAGCAGGCTCGTGCCGAGGCAATTTTGTGTTGGACGGAGATGCAGTATGACCTAGCTGATAGGATTCGGCGGGCTTTGGTTCAGGATAGCAGTATGAAGCAAATATTGGGTTAATCGTTGGATGGGTCAAATTCCAAATTTTTGGTTGAAGATGGACTGCTAAGGAAGGACGGTCGCCTATGCATCCCAAGTACGGATAACCTTCGGGAGGAGTTGATGTATGAGGCTCATCATACCAAGTACTCAATCCACCCGAGGAGCACGAAGATGTATAGGGACATGAGGAAGTTGTTTTGGTGGCCAGGATTGAAGAAGGATGTAGCACTTTATGTAGCGAAGTGCCGAACTTGTGCCCTGGTGAAGGTGGAGTGTCAGAAGCCCGGAGGTTTCTTGAAGTCCTTGCCTATCCCGGAATGGAAGTTCGACGACATTTCCATGGATTTTGTGCATGGTTTACCAAGGTCGCAAAGGGGAAATGACGTCATCTAGGTGGTCGTAGATAGATTGACAAAGGTGACACACTTCATCCCGAATAGGAAGGAAGATCCGGTGGAAAAGTTAACAAAGCTCTATGTGGATAATATTGTACGGTTGCATGGTGTGCCACGCAGTATTGTTAGCGACCGAGACGGACGATTCACGTCAAATGACTGGAGGCTAGTGCATAAGTTGTTGGGAACTAAGCTGAGTTTCAGCACAGCCTTTCATCCGCAGACGGATTGTCAGACTAAAAGGGTCAACAGGATGATGGAAGACATGCTTCGCATGTGCGTCTTGGATTTAAGAAAACAATGGGAATATCACTTGTACATGGTAGAGTTTGCTTACAATAACAGTTTTCAAGAGAGTATTGGTATGGTGCCTTTCGAGGCGCTGTATGGGAGAAGGTGTCGCACGCCATTGTCTTGGTTGGAGGCAGGCGAGTCAAAGTTATTCAAACGTCAGGCGGTGGAAGAAGCCACTTCAATGGTACGTACGATTCAGGAACGGTTAAGGATCGCTAAGGACAGGCAGGAAAAATACTATAATACCAGGCATAGGAATGTGGAGTTCAGTGTTGGCGATTGGGTGTATCTGAAAATCAAGTCGTTCAAGGGTGTCTCGCGGATTCGACGCTTGAAGAAGATGAGTCCGAGATACCTTTGACCGTTTGAGATCCTTAAGCGTGTTGGCGAAGCAGCGTATCAATTGAAGTTGTCGGTGGAGCTGAGTGGACTACACGATGTATTCCACGTATCAGTGTTGCGGAAGGTGGTTCAAGAGCCTTTACAAGTCGTTGATGTCGATCAAGTGCCGATTGATAGTGGATTGACGACGAAGGTCAAGCCAGTTTGCATTGAAGACTTTGAAGTCAAACGGCTCCGCAACAAGGAAATCTGAATGGTTAAAGTCCGTTGGGATAACTGCGGACGAGAAGAGCTTTTCTGGGAGCGAGAGCAATCTATGTTGGAAGAGTACCCCGAATTATTTCCCCCAGGTAACATTTAATTGTTTTTATGTACCTTTGCATAATTTCGTGGACGAAATTCTTTAAGGGGGGGGGGGGGGGAATTTGTAATGCCCCGAAACTCAGAAGTGAACCGGGCGGTGGTTTGAGCCAAGTTAGTGTCTAGGAAGGGTGAACACGGCCTGTGATACGGGCGTGTCACAAGGCGTGTCGTGCTCGGGTTGTCGAGTTGAGGTCGACGAGCGTTGAGTGCTCGAACACGTACTGTGACACGGGCGTGTCACAGGGCGTGTCAGGCACACGGCCTGTGACACGGGCGTGTAACATGGCCGTGTACTCCTCTGGAAGTTTGGTCCTGTGTCGACTGAGGGACACGGCCCGGAACACGGGCGTGTACTGTCTGACACGGGCGTGTCACATCTGACACGGGCGTATCTCCACACGTGTCCACCAAGCGACGTGACGGTTGGCATGACGGTTATTTGTGATATGGCCCCAAGTCACGGGCGTGTCGAGGACCCGGCACGGGCGTGTCAGTTGGGACACGGGCGTGTCCCAACCCGTGTCCTTTTCTGTGCTCGAAATTCGCGGCTGGATCGAGGCACACGGCCTGGGACACGGCTATGTGCAAAGCCGTGTTCGACCCAGGATTAAGGAATTTCAGGCTAATCTGAGACGTTCGTTTTCTTTAAATAAGATCTAACGACCCAAATGAGTTCCTGCTTGTGTTTAGTCCGAGATTAGAGGTTTAATCCCTCATTTCATCCTAAACTCTCTCTTTCTAAGAAGTTAGAGAGAGGAGAGAGCAAGGAAGAAAGAAGGGAGGAATCCGGCCGTCGGCGGAGCATCGGAGCACGAAAGTGAGAACCGAGACCAGATCCGTGGAGAGAATTCCCTTGCGATGCCTTTCATCCGGCTAGTTTTTCATGGCGCCTAAGCAGACTTCAAGGGTAACGATTCTCAACTTGGACATGTGAAGTCCTTTTCCTTTCTGCATGGGAAACCCGCTCCCGCGAGTGTATGGTGAGTGCGCGGTGTTCCTTGGGGTAGATATGTGAAGTCCCCCTTGTTTAGAGTCCGGAATTGAAGTACGAGCATAGACATTGTGTGTGCGAAGCCTACCCAGACGTGTTTGTCTGAATCGGCGATGTTGCATTGCATGAATAGCCGGAGAAGACTCCGTGCGTTGTTTTCGGGTTTTACGCGGTAGATTGCAGCAGGGATCCTTGGGGATTAACTCCAAGGCGCACCCGAAAAACTGGGCGGAAACGTGATTCTGCTAACTTGGCGGTCGGGGAGCCAGCCTTAAACATAACAGGGTTATGTGATGTTTTGAAATGTTTTAGGCTCTGGGTGAAGCTTGGCCCACGCGTACGTCTTAAAGTGGCTAGGCGGCGTGAGCAACGAGCGGGTGGAAACGGACCTGCGCTTTGCGGTTCGGTGCTAGAGGCCCTCAAGTGGAACTGGCCGTTGGCATAGACTCCGTCTTGGACTGCGGTCAGAAAGACTCAAAAATGCTCACAATGTTTGCCATCCTGAGGGTGGTGGTGAAGCCACGGAATTGACCGGATTCACTGAGAATGTGCCCTGAGTGCACGAGGTGTTTGGCCGAGCGAGCCTACACCTGTGGCGAAATATATATTTGCACTTTACTATTTAGCTGGGCTAATGATATGCAGGGAAGGAGCACCGCTGTCCCGAGTAAGGGGTGGGGTCGTTATAATTTGGTCAGCTTTAGCTGACCGTTGCTTTGTTTGCCTCCGTGCGGTGGAATGTTGCTTGCAGGTGCTGCGGAACAAAGAATCAAGTAGCGGGCTGATGCCCAAGTTGCTGAGCTGGCCCTCGAAGGCCAAGCGAACCGTTGTTTACTTTTGCCATGTGTAGCCGGCCTGTGAGCCGATGTATGTAAAATATTATATTGTCAAGTGAACATTTGTAAGGCCTTAATGTCATGTACTCTTTTGTGTATTTGATGTATTTCATTCCTGTGGTATAGCGGACATTCATGTCGTGGTTGTGCAAATTTTGGGTTCTCTTAAACTGTTTAAAAGCTTCCGCTAGAATGCTCTGTGTTAGGACGAGTAGTTGAGTATTTGGTATTATTTCGTAACCCTTCCGACTGTCTGTGGTATATGGCATCGGGTTCCAGCTGGACCTTCTGTTATATGTCATACGACGAATGGGGGTGTTACAGGCTGCATTTAGTATTTTATAAATAGCGGGATTTGGCTATTGGCAGGTCAGCTAGGGGTATTTCAGTAATTTCAGGTCAGCAAAATGCTATAAATAGACCCATAAGGGATCCTTAGAAGGCAAGCTTTCATTATTCCTTAACTCTCTAGTGCTTTCTGAGAAGCTCCCAGCCCAGCTTTTGGCTTTGGAGGGGAAGCTCTCAGAGATCTTCCTGGTGTGAGGTGGGACCTCCTTGTTGAGGCTTTGGGTCAGTCCTAGGTCCTTTGCGACCAGTCGAGGGTCGGGGCTTGAGAGAAGTAGGTATTGGCTGCACCCCCTATTTCCGAACTCTCGTTGAGGTCATTTTTGGCTTCAATATGGAAGTATCTGTGTGATATGATGTGATGATGCATGATGATGTGTTAGATTCATGCACAATAGGATGTCTTGGGTGAAACCCAGGTTTGCATAAATGCTGCATTATATGCCCCTTTTTATTAACTGCTCAACCTAGAAACGTGTTTGATGTGACATCCTAACATGTTTCTTTACTCTGTTTATTTATATACATTTGCATATGAAGTCCTGACCTACAGGATGATGAAGTGCCCCGGGGTCTGCTAGGGATGGCCGGGAGGAGATGTGTTGGTTACACAGTTGAGGTCAGTCTTTGCTAACCCGCGTTACAATAATTTTTTACAAGGCAATGATCGAAAGCAGGAGCAAGCTCGCCGGCCAAAAAGGCCTAAGCCTCATGAAGTGGCTTCTCTTTTATTTACTCATGTTTTGTTGAATGCTTTACTCCATGAACTGTAATCCGGCTTGCATATCGAGTTAGTCTAGGAGTGCTAAAGCACGTTGCTCTATTGTTGTTGCAGTTTTTGAGCTCATGATTGTTGTGAGACCTTAAGACCGTTTTGATACTCCTGTGATAGTGGATAAATTCTAGTGTTTGTGGGTTTTCGCTATTTGTGTTTTGAGTTTTGAGATGCGTTGTTTTTTTATATCACTTTATAATGCTAAAGTTGTGGCGTCTATATATTGTGGGGTCCCGACCGGACCAATATTATATGGTCATTATATGAGAGGTGTTACATTTAGGGAGTTGAGGAGTTAAAGCGTTGAGGCCGGGAAGGGGAAATGCTTTCGGCGTACTGCTTCCGTCTGCATGAGGAGACATGATATGGGGAGGTGTACTGCTGTCGCTGCTTTAGGCAGACATGACTTGGGAGAAGACTTTACTGACAAGATTACCTTCTGCGGGAGATCAGGGGGCGGGATTTGCTTTTGCGGGATTTTGTTGTGCTAAAATTCGACGGTGGCCATTATTTAAAGAGTTTCGATCAAACAGCTAAAATCAATCTGTTGGTGTGCTCTCAAATATTCATATTCATTTATATAATAAAGATATATCAGCAATCGTTTATCAGCGGTAAATGGTTCATCTCTTTAGTTTTTATATTATATATAAACAAGTGACAGGCACGGTGCTCCACCCGTACAGATAACCATGATAGTACCCCAATCGTGATAATGCACAAGGAGAGATCTCACACCGTTCGCAAAGCCCCGAATGCTATACTCCATCCGCCACTCGTTTTTTCCTTGTGCATGAGGATTTGCGAGCGGCTGTGAGAGCACGTTTTATTGTAGGTAAGAGGTTTTTGCTCCGTTTGGGGGGATTTATTTTTACCGGTCAAGCGGTTGCGATCGCATTAATCGGACCTTAATTAAGTCCCGATTCATGCGGTTGCAACCGCTTGACCGGTGAAAATAAGTCCCCTCAAACAGAGCCTTTGCCTATATCAGAATACATATTTTAAAATTAAAAAATACAAATTAATGAGATCGAAATTTTAGTAATAAGGAGTAAAATCAAAAAGTTGAATGATTAACCAAAAGCTGCATTCCCTTTTAATATAATATAGATATAGATATATGAGTGTTCGTTTGACGCATCGTTGGGACTCCTGCCGGCGAGGGAGCAATTTTGCTATCATCTGCAGCCGTAATTGTCGTCGCTCGCACGCCCCCGTCATTTGTTTTCCGCCTTCTCAGAACGTCTACTCCCTCAAAGTTGTTCCGCCGCCCTCCCACATGGAGCCTAAGGCTCTATTTGGCACGATGATGGCGGTGATGAACACGGGGGTTAAATTATTATTCGTTAACGTCTCCGTTTGACACCGTGCTGACTGTCATGAACATAGGGGGTTAAATTATCATTTGTTACCGTCCACCAAAGAAACTTCACTTATGTTCAAACGAATGATGTTCGTTAGATGATCCTTAACGAATGACGATTTAACTCATACATTTACCATCGCCATCACGGTGCCCAACGGAGCTGAAGCCTTAAGCCTAGCTACTCCAAATAAGTATATTTTTGTAACTATTAATAATGTATCAATTATTTATCGGTATTTGATGCAAAATATATTATTATAAACAAAGCAGCGTTTGCAAAAATATATATATAAGTGTCTCAGAAAATTTGGACTTCTAAAATGTTTTAAAAAAAGGGGTGTTGCGAGAATCGAACTCGCGACCTCTCGCACCCGAAGCGAGAATCATACCACTAGACCAAACACCCAAGCTTGCGGTTTAATTCATTTATTTATACTAATTACTTCTAAATAAATAGTATGGCTAATTGCTTTGTATTCTTTAGCCATCGGAAAAAGTTCAGTATTTTCTTCATAGTCATCTTCAACTGTCTCATATATTTTATTTAATTAAAGTGAATTTCCAATACCCGAATAATTTTATAATAATATGTAACTAACTAATAAAAGTTACTCAATAAAATGTAATCAAATGATGATTCTTCTATCGTGTATGGTCAAAGTAGATAAATCAACTCAAGAAAATTTCACCATCAATTGAATAATTGCAAATGATCCTAAGTTTATGTTCTACTCAATTCAATCATGTAACCTTATTAGCCATGGGTGCACAACATTTGATTAAACTAGTTGACCAATAAAATTTCAACTATTTTGAACGACGAGATTGGGCTCGGTGATAATGCGAATGAGCAATATAACCTCGCGCAAACACGCGGTGTGCAAGAGGGACAATATATCCAAATGTAATTCCAATGGGCTTTTCTAGGGCGCTGATATCCGCACTGTAGTTTTGACTAGTCGCACCGCACTTTCTCCTAATTTTTCGCGCCTTTTAGAAATTCACCTTGTATATGTATTTTTAGGAAAAGTGTTCAACACGAAAGTTGTAGATCTCGACGAGATCTACAATTTTCGTGTTGAACACTTTTCATAAAAATGCATGCGCAAGACGTACTTTTGAAATACGTCCAGATTTCGCCTTTTGGAAATACGCTTTGTACATGAATTTCAACACAAAAGTTGTAGATCTCGTCGTGTTGAACACTTTTCCTAGAAATGCATGTACAAGACGTGTTTCCAAAAGGCACAAAAAATTAGGAGAAAGTGCAGTACGAGTACACAAAACTGCGGTGCAGATATCAACGCCCTTTTTCTACTGTACATTTAACTATTCTTCCCCAATGGAGCATTCATTTTAACATTCTCTATGGCAGGTAATTTAATACAGTATTTATCTCAGCGTATTTTCAAAGCAAATCGAAAGACAAGTTGTGTTCACAATGAACTTTAATATAATTGATTCATTTTATCTCTATATGGAGATTCTATTCCCGGGGCACTATATTTCCAATGACTGTCAACACGTCTTAGGCTGCGTTTGGCCCGGGTTATCGCGACTTATTTGCTCTGATGAGGCTAGACAAAAATGTCATTATCATGTCAAAATCTTATGCCCCAGACTAGTTTCTTTTCTTGATAACGGTAGTAACATTTGTCATATCAAATATATATTCTATGACAATTTAAGACGTTTTTGTCCAAACTCATCAGAGCAAATAAGCCACGATAAGCCGCGCCAAACACGGCTCTGTTTGGGACAACTTATGCTGATCTATAATCTCTACTTAAAACACAAAAGTTGTTTTATAGCTGTTTGTTTGCGCAGCTTATATAAAATCACTTATTTTGAAACAGATTATAAGTTGATTTTTTATAAGTTATCCGGGTCCAGCTTACGATTACTCATAAGCGCTTATTTCTTAAAAAAAGTCATATGAGTGATTTTTTCTCCGAATGTGATTTTTTCGTTCGGACACAAATTTTTCGCCCGGGCTCGAATTTCTCGCCCAGACTCGAATTTTTCGCCCGGACGCAAATTTTTCGCCCGGGCGCGAATTTTTCGTCCGGGCGCATTTTTTCGTCTGGGCGCATTTTTTCGTCCGGCGCATTATTTTCGCCCGGTCGCGTTTTTTCGCCCGGGCGCGTTATTTTTTCGCCCGGGCACATTCTTTTTTCGTCCGGACGCGTTATTTTTTCGTCCGGGCGCGTTATTTTTTCGCCCGGGCGTGTTATTTTTTCGCTCGGGCGCGTTATTTTTCGCCCGGGCGCGTATTTTTCGCCCGGGCGCGTTTTTTTCGCCCGGGCGCGTTTTTTTCGCCCGACCGCGTTTTTTCGCCCGGACGCGTTTTTTCGCCCGGACGCGTTTTTTCGCCCGTGCGCGATTTTTTCGCCGGGGCACGATTAATTGGCCCGGGCGTGATTTTTTCGCCCGGGCGCGAATTTTTCGCCCGAACGCGAATTTTTCGCCCGAAAGCGATTTTTTCGCACGAAAATGATTTTTTCACCCAGGTGCGCTAAGAAGCGATTTTTTCGCTCGGACGCGTATTTTTTTGCCTGGGCGTCTTTTTTTCGCTCGGGCATGATTTTTCATCCGGACGCGTTTTTTCGTTTTTCTCCCGTCGAAAAAAGTGTTTCGGGTTGAAAAAATTTTGCTGGGGAAAAAATCACACCTGTGAGAAAAAATTGCGCCCGGGACAAAAAACACGGTCGGTCGAAAAAAACGCCCTCGGGCGAAAAAAACGCGCCCCGACAAAAAAATGCGCCTCGGCGAAAAAAACGCGCCCGGACGAAAAAACCGCGACCGAGCGAAAAAAACCGCGATCGGGCGGAAAAAAACGCGCTCGAGCGAAAAAAACGCGCCCGGGCGAAAAAAACCGCGGTCGGGCGAAAAAATTGCGCCCGCATAAAAAAAATGCACCCGGTTGAAAAAAATCGAGCGGGCGAAAGAACGCGGTCGAGCGAAAAAACGCAACCTGGCGAAAAATTCACGCCCGGGCGAAAAAAAAAACCAGCTTGGGCGAAAACAATCTTGACTGGACGAAAAAAATCGTGACGGGCGAAACAACACGTCCGAGCGAAAAATCGCCCCCAGGCAAAAAAATCGTGCACGGATAAAAAAAACGCGTACAAACAAACAAATCCTTATGAATGAATGAAATTTTAGATAAGTATTTTTGGACAAACTATCCAAACAGTCGACTGCTTATTCATCATTGATTATATAAAATCTCTATTCAACCACCAATTTTTAATTAACGGCTTATTCATCATCCTAAGCTGTCCCAAACAGAGCCTTAGTTTTAACTTTTGACGAAGAGCTGCATCATGCCTTCATTAGAATCAACCTTGAGGGAAAAATTGTTCTAAATACAATAGAGGCTAATCGCCAAGGATCGATATTATGTGCACAATAGTATATGAGTCTTCTGGTCTAAGACTAAATTATCAGCATTAATCAAATAAATTATAGACACATATTATCAAAGTTAGCACCCTACTTGCTATCATCAGTAATGATGGGGAGAAATAAAATGTAATGTTTTGAAATTTGACTCTCTTTGAGGCATCTACATATGTTCATAAACAATTTTTTGATCCAATTATTTAAGGGCGTTTATATTGGCAGCTCGGCTTTGGATATTGGCAGCTCATTGGTTATTGGCAGTCCAGAAAATCGATAATGACAACCCATTGGCTATTGACAACCCGGAATTAGCTAAATACGGATTTCACGCGCCTTTTGCAAATAGACCTACTATATGACATTTTTAGGAAAATTGTTCAACATGAAAGTTGTAGATCTCGACAAGATGTACAACTTTTATGTTGAACACTTTAAAAATATTATATAGTAGACCTATTTTCAAAAGGCGCGGCACCGGACGGAACTATTGCGAATCACATAGTTCCGCCCCTTTTGAAAATAAGTCTACTATATTACATTTTTAGGAAAAATGTTCAACATAAAAGTTGTATATCTCGACGAGATCTAAAACATTCATGTTGAACACTATTTCTAAAAATGTCATATAGTAGGCTTATTTTTAAAAGACGCGTGTTCCACATTTTTTGCCTAAATCCGGGTTTCTCGTTTTTCAATCAACTCTTATATAAAATATTTCATACATGTTGGATTTGGAAGTGATCTGGGTTCAAGCCCCGGCAAAATATTTTTTTCATGCATTAAATAACTCGGCTTGTGGCCCGCCTGGTTCCGCAAACCCGCGCCTGGTTGGATAAGCCGGTCCGCCCGCCCGGTATACCGGTTCTTGGTCGGTCCGCTGTCATAGTGGGTTTTCATGCTTGACCGAACCGGTCGGGGGTCCGATCAATGGTCCGACCGATCGAACCGCCCGGTCACGTCCGAGTTTTAAAAGCTTAGGCGAAGTTTGATTTTTGGCTGCTATCAGTGGCGATATTATGTGTATTTTTTTTTATTTTGTTGGGCTGCCAACATAAACGCCCTTATTTAATTAGGGTTATGTCCAGACTCTCTATTTTGATAGCATATGATGATCTAGGCCAGTAAATGTTACATGATTGTTGACAAAGTGAGTCACACCATTCACTTTTGTGAATAATAAGTTAGGGTGTGTCATACAGCGGTTAAGATTTGGATAGTTGTGGTCCTTGTGGATGCAGGAAAAGTAGTGGTAGGAAGTCAATGTTGGAATTAAAGCTGTCAGAAAAGCACTGGTAATAAAAGAGGTAATAAAAGAGGACCAGAAGAAAGATGCTGATTTATGAGAAGAGAAGCATGAAAACCTACAAAGCTCCTTTTTATTTTTTAGATAGTGGGAGGATTCGTTGCATGTCCCCAAACTACATTTTTGACATAAACACTTTCTCACAGCCAAAAAATCAAATACTTTCAAAACAGTAGTGCAGACCTCAGACAGCTAACTAAGTGGTACAATGCGGATAGCTAGTTATGGCAAGCTAGTCGAGGCTAAGTGTGTAAGACCCCCCTCACGGAACACAAGACACAGTCGAGGGGAGTCTTATGCCCAGAACAGCCGCCTTGCGGTAGTGTTAGCACACGGGCTAATCTGTACTACAAGACGTCTATCCTACCGGCTAAACATATCATCCATGTCAACCCAATCAAGAATATAAAATAGAAGTCAAATCCACACATAAGTAAAATAGTCCAAAAGAAAATACATCAAATAAAAGAAGCATCAACAAGGCTTCTACAATATCAGAGTACATGCCAAAAAGGCTATAATATGAATATCACACAGACTCACATCCGTCACAGACGGTAGCGATGCCACCGTCACTTCAGGCCCCGTCGTCCGGGCCTGACTGCCCTACTGCGTAACCTGTTGCGGCTCTATCTGCGGGGTTTCTTCCTTAAAAAAAGACGTAGCAACCGTTAGTCATAAAGACTAAGTGGCTATCACATCCACTCCCCCGACGACTCCTCAACACCAGGCGGAGAAAGGAACATGGGTACAATATATATATATATATATATATATATATATATATATATATATATATATATAAAATCAGTTCTACAAACAGATGGTAAAGGATTAATCAACAACAGTGTATATCAAGGAACTACAACAATTAAATATATCAATCTACTTAGCAGTTCTACCATCAACAACAGTATATAAGTATAAATCTACGACAGTAAGTAACTTAACTTATATTAATGCTCATACAGATATATAAGTTAAGGATCGGCTAAACAGTAAAGTAACTCATCGTATAGGAGTGCCTATACAAACTTATACGATGAGAATCTTGTGTATGTGATGTATGTACTGATATGAATGCAATGCAATGACTCACCCATGATCATGCACAAGTAACTGCTATGTCGATACAGACTTGTAGTTCCCACTTTTCGAGCAGGTAGCTAACCTCTCAGGCGTCATCAATCGTGGCCAGACGATGACAGTAGAGCGGTCTTCTCCACTACTAGGTTGGCATCCACACTACCTGGTCTAGGACTCCGTACGACTCAACGCTAAGAACAAAATAGCAGAGCTCACACGCGTACTACAGCTCAGAGGGGTCTTGGGTAGATGTGCACCAAGAACACAACCCAAACTGACCTATCATCGTGGCACAGAAGGTGCCTCTGTGAACATATCACCAAAGGACCAAGGCCAACCGTCCACTAACACGAAGGGTGCCTCAGGAAGTAAACACCGAGGACCAAGGCCCAACCGTGCAAAGTCTATCTGTCAACTCCCGTCAGTGTGACGACTGGCGAGCCCGTAGACCTGTCACACTATCCTTAACCTAGGATTATGACACCGCATGTTAACTCACACCGCATGCAATTTCACATATAAGGGCTCCACTTCGAGTCCTTTTTATTTAATCACACCTCGTGCTCAACAACACGCAAGGGCTCCGCACCGAGTCCCTTATCAACATGTCATTTCAGTGCAGCAACACCCTCGCACTTCCAACCCTTCCACATGTCCTTTACAACAATATAATGGTACTTCACTTATTCATCAACCATTTGGTTATCATAATTACATATAGACTATGGTCTCTTAACTTTAACATCAACTGGATACAATCTCTTTACCAAGTTCAAACCATTCGTGCACACATGAATCTATAAACTAAATGCCAACAACCATTTGTTCATCGCAATCACTACAACCTATGTAAAACAAGCTTCAAGCCAACCTCATCATTATTCATCGTATTACCATTGTCAAGTACATCCTTATCAGTTCACATATTTAAACCATTCCTATCATCCCAACTCTTCAACCCATTCATTCACTAACCTCCACCAAAACATCTCGTTCAAGTACACTTCACTACACCAATTGTTCATTAAGGATCTATCCAACAAATGTCTTTAACCATATTTTATTACAATTAATTATAGACTAAATTCACCAAAACATTAACGTTATTGTACTACAGTCTCTCTACCCAAATCCAAAGCCGATTCGGTACGAACCCGAGAACTATATGTGCAGGAAAGATTACAGTACAACAACTTCGATCTGGGATTTATGAGGCTACAGGAATCCGGTGAAGGCGTATAACCACTCGTTGGAAAGGTATTTCAAAGGGCTATGATTTTTGTGTTTAGTAGAAAGCCCAGATCTGGTAGCATCGTATCCGAAAATAGCCTCGAATTTCACTGCGCGCAGAAAATAGATTTCTGCGCGCATCTTAAAGCGAGACGAACGACATTGGTTCGTCTTCCTCCTCTAATCAATATTCACAAATCACATATAGAAATCCTCCTCCATTATTCACCCTCATAGGGTCACTTCTCTTCACGAAACCATCCCCCATATTCACATAGAATGAATGAGAGGTTGAAGACGTCTAATCTTTAGGACTCAAGTCCTACCATGGCCCTTTCCTAGAAAATTTTCTTCTCGCAAATAGAGACTCCCTTGAGTCAATATCTCTCATAAGAATAACTAAAGATTTAGCACCAAGGGAGGGGGTAGGAAGCACACCTCGGTTCCAGCATTTCCGGCCATGGATCTCGTCACTCTCCTTGGCGGCATCTTCCTAGTTGCTAGTATTGTTCTTTACGGGAAGAGAGAAGGACAGTTTTTCTTCCAGAAATCAACTCCGGTGGCCTCTCTGTTTCGTTGGGCTCGGAAAAGGCAACTGCTCGGCGAACTGGTAAAGAGAAGGCTAGGGTTTTACGCATGTCCCTTTTTATAATGAGAAATTAGGGTTAACTGCTTTGCCATGTGTCGGCCTAACATTGGATCGCCTAATATTACTTAAAATAAGTCATGTTGAAAGGACGCGACCCATTTAAGTTGGTTTGGCACAATTCCAAAAAATCCGGTTCAGACCGGCCAATTGACAGGAAATAGACTGCACCAGAAAATCGGCTAAGTTAGATTCGTCGAGTAAGCAATCCTTACTCGATGAATCGTTGAGTATTATACTCTTACTCGATGAATCGTCGGGATTTGTCGACACCACTCAACACCATATATAAACACAACACTTTCCAAGTAAAAATCATCGAGTGCACCTTCTTTACTCGACGAATCGTCCAGTGGCGTCGAGTGCACTCAACGTACTCGACGCAACAGCTCTCAGGATAATCTAAGTTAAAGCGTTGAGATCACTTACCTTTACTCGACAAATCGTCGAGTGGCGTCGAGTGCACTCAACGCACTCGACGCCACAGCTCCCCGAATAATCCTGAGTAAAAGCGTTGAGTGGCGTCGAGTGCACTCAACGCACTCGATTCCTTTCAGTTAATGGCGTCAAGTGCACTCAACGCACTCAACGCCAATCATCCAGATATCTTTCTAAGTCAAATGGCGTTGAGTGGTGTCGAGTCCACTCAATGCCTCATCATGGGTCGTCGAATGGCATTGAGTGCACTAAGCACCGCGTTGAGTGCTCTAAACACCGCGTTGAGTGCACTCAATGAACTAAACGCCTCGTTTCCAGAAAATCATTTAAGTCCAAATTCGTCGAGTAATGTTGAGTCCACTCGACACCTAAGCCTAATTCGTAGAATAGCGTCGAGTCCACTCGACAGCTAAGCCTAATTCGTCGAATGGCGTCGAGTGCACTCAACGCACTCGACGCCATGGGTCCAGGAAATATTCTAAGTCCAGTTTGTCTTATATATTTGACGAATTCGTCAGTTATTTGTGACAATATTCGACGTATAATATTAGTCTCAACTCACAAGTCATACCCGACGAATTCGTCAGATATTCGCGATGATATCCGACAAATTTTACTTATCGAGTCTGGTGCACCCCGAGCCCGAGTCAACTCCCTTGACTCAAAAAACACGTGCGAGGGATCTAGCGTGAAACAGGATGTTACAAATCCTATAAACAAAATAAAATATTTTGTCCCCGAAATCGTGCTAAGGCTGTGGGGGAAATAGAGCAAGAAGATATAATATGCTTTTAAAATTAACCTTGGGGAAATAACTCCGGGTAGCGCTTTTGCATCAAATCCACCGGCTTCCAAGTATACTCCTTCCCATGATTAGACCACAATACTTTTACCAACGAGACACTTTTCCGTCGCAAGCTCCTTGTTTCGCTGTCCACTATCCGCACTGGCTCTAGTCGAATAGATCTATCATTTGCCACTGCTCCATCTGTGGTGAGGACATATTGTTCGGGTCGTAACAGTGCCTTCCGAAGTGACGACACATGGAATACGTCATGAAGATTCTCCAGCTCTTGCGGTAGCTCGAACCGATAGCCCAAAGGGCCAATATTTTCCAATATAGCATAAGGCCCAACGTACCTTGGGCTGAACTTCTTCACACCACGTACCTGTGACACTCCATGCATCAGTCAGATCTTCAGGAACACTTTGTCACCCACTTGAAATTCTACCATCTGGTGCTTTGCATTATAATATTTAGCCTGCCGACTTTGAGCCTCAAGCATGCGGTCCCATATTAGTCTAACAACAGCATCAGTATCATCAATATACACAATTCCCAAAACCTTCAGGTCTTCATCTTGCACCCATGTCAAAGGAGTCCTACACCTTCCATAAAGGGTTTCATGGGGTGTCATCCCGATACTTGCCTGATGACTATTGTTGTATGAAGATTCTACCATGGGTAAGAGTCTTTTCCATGGCTCTCCTCTATCTAACATACGCAATCTTAGTAGATCTTCCAAAGTTTAGATGGTCCTCTCAGACTGATCATCCGTCTGAGGATGAAAGGCCATACTGAAGGTAAGACGTGAACCCAAATATGTCTATACTACTTTCCATTCTTTAGAAGTTAAACAACCATCTCGGTCAGAAACAATTGTCTTTGACATACCATGGTACCGTACAAACTGCTCCACAGAGAGGCATACCAAAACATCCACATGAGCCTCTTTCTTCATAGGAATAAACCTTGCTACCTTTGTCAGGAGATCGACGATTACCCAAACTGAATCGTTCCCTGAGCGTGAGCAAGGCAAACCGTGAACGAAGTTCATAAAGATATTCTCAAACTTTCACTCGGGGATGAGCAACGACTACAACAATCCTCCGGGTCTCTTACATTCTGCCTTCACCTTTTGACAGGCTTCACAGTGCGTAACAAAGTACCTGACGTCTCTCTTCATTCCTGGCCAACACATGGTCTTTTGCAAGTCAGCGTACATTTTGGCAATCCCAGGATGCACTGAATACTGAGAGCAATATGCCTCTCTAAAAATATCTTCCTGAATTTTGCCGCCTTCGGGAATGTAGAGCCAGCCACGGAAATGAATGAGGCCGTCTTTTAAGGAATATTCGTCAATAGACCCATCTTCAAGTGACTTAAATACTAGGCCCAGAGCAGCATCCTTCCCTTGCTCTACCCTGATTCGGTCCTGAATGTCACAGACTATGCTCATTGCGGTTAGATACTCCGTGTACTCTTTAGAATGGTTCTTATATACCAAGGTGATCTCCATCTCCTCAAGCATCTGAGCTAATTTCATACTCATCAACCAAGACTCAGGGTTCGATTCTTGTACCTTTCTGCTCAAGGCATCAGCCACGGAGTCTGCTTTTCTGGGGTGGTAGTTCAAAGTAAATTCATAATCACATAAAAATTCTAACCACCGTCATTGTCTCAGGTTCAGCTCCTTTTGAGTATAAATAAACTTTAAATTCTTATGATCCGAAAATATCTCACAACGGACGTCATATAGATAGTGTCTCCAAACCTTCAAGGCGAACACCACTGCCCCCAACTCCAGATCATGAACTGGGTAATTAGCTTCATGTTTCTTTAGTTGTCTCGAAGCGTAAGCGATCACATGCTCGTGCAGCATCAGCACTGACCTCATCCCTTGATATGATGTGTCAGTGTATATAACATCCCAACTTTTATTGGGCCACCAGAACCCTAGTGGGCCAAATAAAAATGATCTGAGCCTCTACCCGTGGCCCGGTAGGAGGTAACCATAGGCAGGATATCGAGCTAGAGAACTCCAAATTGAGTTCTATCAGTTCCTGTGGCCTCGTATAGTCAATACAAGTGCATCAGAACTCGTTCAGTTGGACCCCGAGATCATATAGTGGATGTGGTCATTCCTCGCAGAACATCGTGAAGATGAGATTTTTGGATATTAACATAGAGAACTCCGATTTGGGTTCTGACAATTCCTATGAATTTGTATAGTTGATACGAATGCATCAGAACTCGTTGCGTCGCGATTCGAAGCCTAACGATGATTATGAGTGTTTTGTTCGTTTTAGCACGCTGCGACACGCAAATTTCGGACTTTCGCAAAACAGACTCCGATTCAACCCCAGTCAGTGGCATTGGACTTGTATGATCAATACAAAGTCAACAGAAGTCGTTCCGGTCAATTTCGATGACAATTGGTCAACTCGTAAATCAAGCATAATCGTGCACCGAAAAGCGTGCGCACCCCAATTGTGACACGACACCCGAACTTTGACCCGAACCCGACGACTTGGACCCACTTTGACTTTGACCCGCAAGGGGGACCCACCCTAGGGTTGACTTGGTCAAACCCTCCTAAAAATCCACTTTTTGGATTTTTCTCCAAATGAGGAGCCCACCTCCTCTCCAAAGGAGGATGGCTCATGCCCCCTCACTCTCCTTAGGCCCCCCAACCAGCAACCAAACCTAGGATTGGTGGAGGCCAACCCCACCCCTCTTCTCCTCATTTTCCCCTCTCTTTTCATAAGGCCCAAGCCCATAAAGGGCCTCATCCATTTTCCCCACATGGGGGAAAATGAGAGACCTCCGGCTTTCCTTGGACAACTGGAGGGTGGGATTAATCCCTCCCTAAGGAGGGATTAGTCCCACACCACCCAAAGGGAGGGAGTCCCCCCTCCCCCTCCCTATAAAAGCCACCAAACCCCCTCTCTTTCCCTCACAGCTCTCAGAGCATCCCCTCCCCCTTCTCCCCCTCTGCTGGAGCTCTGGTGGCCGAAAAAATCCAAGCCAAGGAGCTCCTCCCCCTCCTCCACCACCTTGAGACATGTCCGACCAAGCCGGCCCATCCCGAGCCTGCATAACCCAGGTGGAACCTTCTTTTCCTCCCCCTCCCCATTTCTGACGTAGTGCATGCGAGCTCCGGCGGCCGGAGCGCCGCCGCCGTCACCCCCTCCCCTCCCATTTTAGAATAAAAAATGGCTCCGGCGGCGGCCGGCGGCGGCAGGCCGTCGGACTACCGCCGGAGGGAGCGCCCACCACCGGCGGGTTGGCCGGTGGCGGAGCCACGACGGTCCGGTGGCCGGCCGGCGACGGAGAAGCCCCGTAAGGGAGGCGAGTTTTGTACAGCGGGGGGGGGGGGGGGGGGGAGAAGATAAACAATATTTTTATTTTATAAATTATATTATTATAATATTTATTATAATATTATTATATAATAATAAGGGATTTGATTTTCAGAGGCTAAAATAGACTCCGAGAAAAAAAGTTTTGAACATGAAAATTATTCCCCTTGATGAGGGCTTCCTCCACGAAAATTTTGAGAATTTTTGGAGTTGATTTGGTATTTTTAAAAGCCAAAATAAAATTTATTTGACCAAATTAAAGGCCCAAAACACTTTTGAAAAATTACAAAAAAAATTACTAGGCTTATTTTAGGCTGTCTTAAGGGCTGAATCAAAATTTGGGGTCATGGGGATAAGTTTGATGTTTTTCGTAAAATCTGGAAGCATAGGGTCACGCTCAGAATTTATTACGCTCGAAAATGAAAATTTGAGCGCGCGACCATCCTGTTTAATTTTAATAATAAATTCAAATTATCATATCGATGAGAGTGGCTGAGGCAAGTGACCAAGCTCCGTGTTCCGAGACTTTGTGAAACCGTCGAGCGCCTCGACTCTCGGGGGATCTGGACACGCTTGGAAAGTGAGAGTACGAGTAGTGAGTTGCAAATTATTCTCGACAAATAATAAGGGTGTAACTCCAGATAAGCCCCTGATCCGATTAAGCCGTAATTAATAAGGCGCAACCAAATCCTAATCGGATCTTAATAATGAGTGTAACCCAATGAAGCCTTTTAAAAATTGAGATGGAACTGAATCTCTCCTGAGAATGAAGATGGAACAGAAAAATCTCTCCTGAGAACAGAGATGGAACTGAAGCCTTATGTATGGAGTGATTGGACTACTAACCATTTTCTTTATGATTATTCCAGTCTTGCACTGATCCAGTTCCTTTATTCTTTTCAGTTCAGTACTTTTAATTCAGTTCTACTCCATTCTCATACTGGTCAAGTACTTTTAATTCAGTTATACTCCAGTCTCGTACTGGTAAAATACTTTTAATTCAGTTCTACTCCAGTCTCGTACTGGTCAAGTACTTTTAATTCAGTTCTACTCCAGTCTTGTACTAGTCAAGTACTTTTAATTCAGCTTTACTCTAGTCTCGTACTGGTCAAGTACTTTCAATTCAGTTCTACTCCAGTCTCATACTGGTCAAGTACTTTTAATTCAGTACTACTCCAGTTTCGTACTGGTCACGTTTCTTTTTAGCACTTTAAATAAGCAGCATAAACACCGCATTTTCTCTCATTGTAATTTACTATTATAATCTCGGGTCCTGCTCTGACGAGCAGTCGTTATTAATGTTGAGCCTTAGTTGGGGATATCCGAAGTTGAGGTATTCCTCCAAGTCTAGCCCCAAATAAAGCGCTCCCACGCTCCTTGTCAAAAGTAGAGCTAGTGCCGCCGCCCGAAGTTTGAAGCCTTGTAGGGCAGGCCGACGTAGACCCTGTGTGTATTATGATTGCCTTTGTTTGATTATTTGTAAATTGCTTGCGGTGAAATAGTGGCGGGTCAGTCCCTCCCGCAGACCATTCGTACCGGTGCGGGAAGGTCGACGACTCAAGGCGACAGGGAGATGAGTACCACGGGTGACCGGCCGTTTTATTCCCCGTCGGGTTTTCCTCCGCTGGTCGGACAAAATGATTCGCTGGATGTCACTCACATCCAAGAGTACACCAGGTTGTACGTTAGGGCCTGGGGTTGTGCGATACGATCACCTCCAAAAGTGGCAGGACTGGCCACTGTCACTGACGGACACATCGGTGAGGCCCGCGAGGCTCGCTACCCTGCTGGAACAGAAGCGGTCCAAACTATGTCAACATAAGGTTTGTGTGAGCAACTGTGAATGCCTGCGGTATATACACGGCTGTGAATGCCTGCGGTATGTACACGGCTGTGAATGCCTGCGATAGAATTCAGGATATGAAAATATTTTGTGCTGATGAGCTAGTAGAGCATTGTTATAACCGATTTATATTATTGCTGCTTTTTCTAGTTATGCTGCACTCTTTTATGTTTTCTCCTAGCTTTTCATATATGAAATGTTGTGCTAACCCTCTCTTGCTTTGACTATTTACTTCTGTTGGGTGGGTGCGTGCTCGTCCCCAGGATGTGGATCCGGGGAGGAGATTTGTTTCCACTTAGCTCTGTGACTAATAGTTATTTGATTAACCATTCACAGGAGGTGGAGCACCGTAGTGACCCGCTACCGTAGGAGATTATGCCAGCAGCTAGTTCTACTCGAGCAGATGCACCCCCGCCGTCCCCATAGTTTAGAGACGTGAGTTCCGCCGAGCAGCGTAGAGAGAGAGTATATGAGGATTATATGTAGCACATGTATAGCGGAGTACAGTAACGGGGGATCCTCGTCAAGAGGATATATTCTAGCTACCCCACCACCAGACCCGGTCGCTCCCGCGGCCGTACCGTTTTCTGAGAGAGATATGGGGCAGACACTGACGGCTATACTAGCGACTTTCCGTGATGCCCTTGCAAAGCCACCGCGAGAAATGACCACACCCACCAATCTGCTGATGATTTTCCGAGGACTGAGGCCTCCCCCTTTCAGGGGTACAGAGACGGCCATTCAGGTAGAGGAGTGGGTGGAGCGAGTGGTGGTGCTGTTAGTAGGTATGATGTGCCCATATGTGGATGCCGTCTCTTTGGTGGTGACCCTCTTGGAGGGATATGCGAGGGATTGGTGGAGAGCGACTAGTCGCTTTACCTTTCAAGGTCAGCCGATGAGCACGATCCTTTGGGGAGAGTTCTCCATAGCTCTACTAGAGTTCTTTATCACAGATGAAGACCGAGCCGCGCTGCAAGAGAGGTTCCTGCTCATCCGACATGGCAACCACACTGTGGCAGAGTATGAGAGAGAGTTCAAACACCTGGCACGCTTCGCCGGGAACCTGGCAGCCTCCGACAGGGATAGAGCTTCTCGGTTCTACCGAGGACAAAGAGACGACCTGAGGCAGGCCCTGATTATGCTCTCTCAGGCCACCTTCCACACCATTGCCACCCATGTGGCAGCCTTAGAGTTGGACCAGCAGGCAGTGGCTCAGCAGCGCAGAGGTCAGGAAAATCTCCCTCGAGACCAGAGGCGATACAGAGGAGTCGCTCCCCACAGATAGGATAGAGAGCGCAGATAGCGACACCGCATGCAGCCTTATAAGCGCCCACCGATACCCCCAGCACCCCCAGCTGCAAAGCTAGATGTCAGACCAGCTCCAGCACCGCAGCCCCCACAAGTGGCCCGACGAGATGTTCCATTCACAGGAAACTACTTCTTATGTCATCAGCCAGGACATATGAGGGCCTTTTGCCCTCAGGCGACGGGGAGACCCGGATTGGGAGCAGTTCAGGGTGGACAGCTGGCATGAGGGCAGGGTCAGAAAGGCCGCAGAGGCAGAGCTGGCAGGAGAGGCCAGCAGGGCCGAGCAGTGCCCCAGGAGGCCTACGCACTAGACCTGCATCACGGACCGGCCCCTGACATAGTCATAGGTATATATCTTAGGCGATAGGAGATATCAGATCTTCCACTGAAATTGTATATTACATATGTATATATGTATATTAGTTGGATGATATATATCTATTAGATGATTACGCTTTGCCAGAACTTCCGTCCTGCCTGCTTCCACCTATTACTCTCTTGCTTCTAATAGATCTATTGGGTCAAGTTCATCAGCCCGGGCAACTGGATCAACAGGTGCTTTCACTTTTATATTTTTCCCATGTCATCAGGAATCTTGGTGGTAGAAGGACTTCCTGCCAAAACCCTTTTCGACACGAGAGCAACTCACTCTTTCGTCTCCTACGAATTCATCGCAATAAAAAGAAATGTTGTCTGTTCAACCGGACTGTCTATACGGATCTGTTTACCAGACGGGTCAGATATGACATCTACCGAAAAGTGCTCGTTCAAGGCTGTGCTGGGAGAAGTGGAATTTGAAATATACGCAACCATCCTAGCAATAACTGGATTCGACATAATTCTGGGAATGGACTGGCTGGCCGAGCACCAAGCTCAGATAAACTGTTCCACAAGAGAAGTCCAGCTACGGAACCCAAATGACCAGACCGTCACGTTGACAGGTGTGCCCTCTGTCTCGCGTACTATCTTGACTTCTACGCAAATGGTGAAATCCGTCCGACAGAAGGACGAAGTATATCTTATCTACTTTGAGATGGAAGACAAATCCCAGGTGCTCGCCAAGGTCCCAGTAGTCCGCGATTTTCCTGATATTTTCCTTGAGTCCCTCCCGGGATTGCCACCCCAGCGAGAGGTCGACTTTCAGATCGAGCTCGTGTCCGGAGCACGGCCAGTGTCACGAACCCCCTACCGGATGGCCCCAAGGGAGCTGACTGAACTAAAGATCCAGCTATAAGAACTAATAGATGCTGGATTCGTCCGCCATAGTTCCTCGCCCTGGGGAGCCCCGGTAATTTTCATCAAGAAGAAAGATGGGACTCTGCGACTGTGCATTGACTACAGGGAGTTGAATAAGCTGATTATACGCAATACCTACCCTCTCCCTAGGATCGACGAATTGTTCGATCAGTTGCAAGGTGCGTCCGTGTTTTCCAAGATGGACCTGAGATCCGGCTATTACCAGCTTCGAATCAGAGAGGAAGATATCCCCAAGACTGTCTTTAGCTCCCGATACGGTCTATATGAGTTCCTGGTGATGCCCTTTGGGCTCACAAATGCGCCCTCCGCCTTCATGGCCCTGATGAATAAAGTCTTCGAACCCTTCTTGGATCACTTTGTCATCGTCTTCATAGACGACATCCTAATATACTCGAAGACCAAGACAGACCATACCCGACACCTTCATATGGTGCTATTAAAGCTCCGGGAGCACTCTCTCTTCGCCAAATTCAGTAAATGCGAATTCTGGCTAGAAGAAATTGGATTCTTGGGCCACACCATAAACAAGGAAGGAGTGGCAGTAGACCAAGCCAAGGTCCAGGCGGTACAAAATTTGCCGACACTCATGACGGCTGTGGATATCCGGAGTTTCCTCGGTCTTATCGGATACTACAGGAAGTTTGTCGAGGGTTTTTCCAAGATTTCCCTACCCCTAACTGCTCTCACCAAGAAGGACGTCATATTCTGATTGATGCCAGAGTGCGAGGCCGCGTTTGTCGAGCTGAATAAGCGGCTGACTTCTGCGCCAATCCTTACGATCCCCACAGGGACCGAGGGATTCCAAATCTATACTGATGCTTCCCTGAAGGGATTGGGAGCAGTCCTAATGCAGCACGACAAGGTAGTGGCCTACGCTTCGCGACAATTAAAGCCGCATGAATTAAACTATGCATTACACGATTTAGAGTTGGGCGCCGTCATCTTCGCCCTAAAAATTTTGAGGCATTATCTGTACAGAGTAAGATGTGAGATCTTCTCCGATCACAAGAGTCTCAAGTATATCTTCACGCAGAAAGAGCTGAACCTCCGGTAGCGTCGATGGCTGGAATTCTTATGCGATTACGACTTCGCTCTCCAATATCACCCCGAGAAGGCTAACAGAGTCACTGACGCCTTGAGCCGCCAGCCTGCAATAGCCGAGAGTTGGATGGAGCAGATCCCTAAGGAACTCTTCCAGTCTTTGATAGACATGGAGATTACCCTGGTTGCCCGAAGAGATCCGGAAGAGTACTACTCGCAGCTGTATTGGATGGAAATCCAATGCGACATCCGAGACCGGATACGAGAAGCCCAAAAGGTCGACCCAGAGGTGATGCCGATCATCCGATCTCTGCAAGAAGGGGCACAAGAGGATTATAAACTGCATGACGGGATTCTGAAATTCAAGCATCGCATATTTGTTCCCGCTACCGGAGGGATTCGTGAAGAAATTTTGCAAGAGGCCCATCAGTCCAGGTACTCGATTCACCCTGGCGTAGTTAAGATGTACGTAGACTTGCGCAGGACCATCTACTGGCCTGGAATGAAAAGAGATGTCACCAACTTCGTGGCCCAGTGTCAGACCTGTCAGAAGGTTAAGGCCGAATGCCGCAGTCCAGGAGGCCTATTACAGCCCCTACCGATACCAGAGTGGAAGTTCGAAGACATCTCCATGGACTTCGTCCACAGCCTACCTTGATATCGCGCTGGGAATGACTCAATATGGGTGGTCGTAGATGTCACAACCCGCATTTTCTCCGAATTAAGAATTATCAGAGTAAGAGAAAACACGCGTCATGATGCCACGTCAAGCAGGGGATAACTGCTGACGCTCAGGCAAATCCAACTACAATCTTTATGCAAGAAAATCAAGTGCTTAATGAATAGAAAATCAGTTATGTTTAGAGTCCGTATCCCTCGGCTCAGTGGATCATCTAGTCCACAAAAGAAAACTATATTTAAACGCTGCGGAAAAATACTTTAATTAGGTTTTACACCCTAAAGAGCGCATAAGGGTCCCAAGAGAACCACTCATGCTATGCAAGACACTACACTTAGTTTATATAATATATATAAGAAAACGGTTTTCGTACGTGATTTGGAATATAGTGATTAAGTTTACAAAACATGCTGATCATGAGCTTCATTTATAATAGTATTTATGGTTTAAAAATAACTAGCAACCTAGCATAAAACCTTCTCAAAGCAAGTAGACTATCTCCAGAAAAATAAATGGTAGCAGCAATAGTATATATCTAGTACAAGGTAAAAACTACTAGTGGGCGCCAACAACCTGACACGAACCCACCAGCACACATATATGTCTGTAAGAAAGTACTGAAAACAACCTCACAAACAAGGTAAACAAAACTCCAAAGTCCAGGAGTCCACCAACAACAACACCTCCAACTAGCCACCAGACTGGCTACAGCTCAGAACCTGGGGTATTCCAAAAGAAAACAGAATACCTCAGCAAGCAAAAATCAAGGTAAAACTGCATGAAAGAGTCAACCAAAAGGACAAAATAACAGGAAACATGCAGTAGAAAGAGTCACAACTGTCCAAAACAGGACAACAAGAAATGCACAACGTGCAAAGAAACAGCAACGACCCAGCCCAGGAACAACATCCTGCAGGGCCTACTAGGCTACCAAGAGCCAGAACGCTGCAAACTACCAAAGAAGAAACTTCTAACACCCTAAACTGCGGGAAGTGATAGTAGCAAAAACAACAACGAGGAACCGGATCGAAGGCAAACGCAGTCCCCCAATCCACCATGTCCAAGTCAAAAGCTCGAGGGTCGACACGTGAAAACACAAGGGACCTTCCACCCGACATGCCCAGCCCGTACCTGGAGCAAGAAAAACACGGGTGGCCTTGGCTATGTCACACAACTCCACCCCCATAAAGAGCTACAACCACCGCTACTAACCACGACCCACGATTCGGCCTTTAGGAAAGTAAAGAAAACGGCCGACAAGGAAAACCCAGAAATACAACTGGAAAATCCACTCGGAAACGAAATACAAGTTTTTGTAACGGTCCAGGCTGGGGATGCATGGTCTTATGGTCAGCAGCGGTAGGTTGTTGCCACTGGGGATCGAACCCAGGACCTTGATAAGAGACTCTTTACCACAGCTCTCATCACCACTCGGAAACGAAATACAAGTTTTTGTAACGGTCCAGGCTGACGCAGATTCAACTCCTTCTGCGTGAACACGTACTTCAGGCTCTTATGGTCAGTAAAAATCTTGCACTGAGCCCCATAAAGTAAGTGCCTCCACAACTTCAACGCATAGATAACCGCTGCAAACTCAAGGTCATGCGTAGGATAATTCTTCTCATGAGTCTTCAGCTGCCTTGACCCATAAGCAATTACTTTTCCATCCTGCATTAATACGCATCCCAAACCTACAAGCGAAGCATCCACATACACATCATAATCCATGCCCTCAGTAGGAAGGGTCAGAACGGGAGCAGTACACAATCTCCTCTTTAACTCCTGAAAAGCTTTTTCACACTTCTCGCTCCAAACAAAAGCCACATTCTTCTGAGTCAGCTTGGTCAACGGTGCGGCTAGAGAAGAGAAACCCTCCACGAATCTCCTGTAATAGCCAGCCAACCCTAAGAAACTTCTGATCTCCTTAGGAGTATTCGGCCTACTCCAATCCGTCACTGCTGCAATCTTTTCTGGGTCAACCGAGATCCCATCCTTGTTCACCACGTGGCCTAGAAAAGAAACCTGAGGCAACCAAAATTCGCACTTGCTCAACTTGACGAATAACTTGTGGCTCCTCAATTCTGATAGGACCAAACGCAAATGCTGCTCGTGCTCCTCAGCACTGTGAGAATAAACCAACACGTCATCAATGAAGACCACAACGAACTTGTCTAGGAAATCCTTGAACACCCTGTTCATCATATCCATGAAGGCTGATGGTGCGTTGGTCAGACCAAATGACATCACCAAAAACTCAAAGTGCCCATGCCTCGACCTAAACGCAGTCCGTGGAATATCTTCCTCACGGACCCTGAGCTGCTGATAGCCCGAACGAAGATCGATCTTGGAGAACACCGTGCTACCACGCAACTAGTCAAATAAATCATCGATCCTCGGCAGAGGGTACCTGTTCTTGATAGTGACCTTGTTCAACTCTCTATAGTCAATGCAAAGCCGCATCGACCCATCTTTCTTCTTTACGAACAAAACAGGAGCACCCCAAGGCGACAAACTCTGCCTGATAAAACCTTTAGCCAACAACTCATCTAACTGAATTCGCAACTCCTCTAACTCACGAGGGGCCATCCGGTATGGCGCCTTAGCAATAGGACGCGTACCCGGCTCCAAATCAATAACAAACTCCACATCCCGCTCAGGGGGAATACCAGGAAGATCATCAGGAAAAACATCGGCGAAACCACGAATAATAGGAATCTCCTCCAAGCATGGCACGCTAACAACGGTTCCAACCGCCGAGACTAAACAAACACAACAATCAGAAAGAAATAATCTCTGAACACATACCGCAGAGAGAACAGGAGAATCCTGACACGGATCAGCATACACGCTGCTGGGCTGACCGTCGTCCCTGATGAAGTCCAAGCGCTTCCCTTTGCACTGAATGACCGCATCATACCGAGAGAGCCAGTCCATGCCCAAAATGACATCGAAGTCCTCTAGATCAATCATCTTCAGATCCGCCTTCGCAAGAAAATCCCCCAACAAAACCGGGCAATCCAAAATACCCAAATCTGACAACACAGATTCACCAGAGGGAAACTTGACACGGAAGGAATCCCGAACACGATCTAGAGACAACCGATGACGCTCCACAAAGGCTCTAGCCACGAACGAGTGGGTAGCGCCGGAGTCAAACAGAACACGCGCCCAGCGGTTCTTCACCTTAAATTTCCCTATAGGAGCGCACAAAGCTAAGGAACTAGCACAACAGTACCGCAAATAATCTAGCAACTAAACTACTAGGCTAGAAAGAAGAACAACAAACAACTAACCTGAGATCACCTGGGTCGAAGTCTGAGCCTCCTCGGAAGAAATCACGTTCAGCTTCCCTTTTCCCTTGTCCACACGCTAAGGTAGAGGTAATGCCTGCAATGGAACTGCAGGAAGAGCTGACTGACCTGAGGACACCTCGACTTAACGTGACCCTTCTGCCCACACTGATAGCAGACTCTATCCCTGGACCAACACTGGGCTGCATCATGCCCGGATCGCTTGCAAACTGAACAGGAGACATCTCTCCCAGGAGCACCCTGAATAGCATGAACCTGCTCCTTCTTCTGAGCTGCCGCCTTCTTGAAACACCTCTCAATAGGATGGCCTGATCGGCCACAAAAACTGCACACCACCCTGCTCCTCTTTCCCGGAACAGCATCGGGTACCAGGGGTTTCTTCTCCTCTACCAACTTCCTCTTATCCTTCCTCAACTGCTGGCCTCTGCTCTTCGCCGTCTCAATGGCCTCAATCTTAAGAGCAGCCTCTACAACTCCAGCATAAGTCACTGACCCATAAGCACTGGCCAACTACTGCACCTCACTCCTCAAACCACCGAGGAATCGCTTAACTCGATCAGCCTCAACGCTGACCAATCCAGGAGCAAAACGGCTCAACTTACTAAACTCTATCTCATACTCACCCACCGTGAGCTGCCTTTGCTTCAGATAGAGGAAATCATTCATGAGACGGTCACGCTCGACCGAGGGTAAGAACTTCCTCAATAGCATCTCCCTGAACACTTCCCAAGAGCATCCGGCTACCAGGCTCTCCTTCTCTCTCAGCCACCAACTCTTAGCCAAACCTTTAAGCTGATAGGCGGCTATCATCACCCTCTGATCATCTGAAATCCCTGAGTACGAGAACATCTCCTCCATGGAGATCAGCCAGTCGTCTATCACCATGAAATCTGCCTTCCCATCATAAGTGGGAGGGCTCAGCCTCTGAAACTGCGAGATGAAGGCCATCTCTGCTGGCACCACCAATGGAGGCCTCAAGGGTGCAGGAGGAGGAGGAACAGCTAACCCCCCTGTAGGAACTTGCGCACCCTGAGCCTGCCCTGCCACAACTGCCACCAAAGACTGAATCTGGGCTTGCACCTCCTCCAACTGCCTACCCATAGCTTCGCTACTCTGACGCAGACCCTCGATCACCGCATCGTTCTGAGCTCTAGAAGATTCACCCTCAGACAGGGGAGTCGATCGAGTCGCAGGACGCCTAGCCATCCTAAAAATCAATACAACGCAAATCAGATCCAAATCCCACGACTAGAACCGATTACCAGTACAGACAATACATATGTAGATATAGACTTAAAGCTGCTAAACTTGCTCTGAGAGTTTATCTTCTTCACAAAAATTAGATGATATGCCCTATCCTAGGATGGTTAACCACCACCTCACTAACTCTTGTGCCTAGATCGGATGCATGAATTTATGTTAATTTGAAAACTCATGTGTGTACGTATGTCATCCTGCAAATCTTTAGCTCGGCGCGTTGTGATTATGCAATGATATGATATGCATGATTGTGTTATGCATTCTAAAAAAAAGCCCTAATGCATGTTATGAGCGGCGTACGCATGAAAATGTTATGCACCCCATACTACATAACATTTCCATGCAACGAAAAAAGAAACGTGCTAGTCGCAGTCATGTGGTGAGGTTATGCATCCCATACTACATAACCCTCACATATAGCCCCTATGGTGGATCCATATACGAACACATATTATGCATCCCATACTACATAATATGCCCCGTATACTTCATGTTATGCTATGAGTGTAGTGTTCGTGCTTTTGCCAAGACGTGCTGATGATATATCGGTGTGTGAATGACATGATGCTGAACTACTAAAAGCATCCAAGGAAGGTTGCCCAACTAACTTGTCAAGCAACCTCCCTCTGATACCAACTGTCACAACCCGCATTTTCTCCGAATTAAGAATTATCAGAGTAAGAGAAAACACGCGTCATGATGTCACGTCAAGCAGGGGATAACTGCTGACGCTCAGGCAAATCCAACTACAATCTTTATGCAAGAAAATCATGTGCTTAATGAATAGAAAATCAGTTATGTTTAGAGTCCGTATCCCTCGGCTCAGTGGATCATCTAGTCCCCAAAAGAAAACTATATTTAAACGCTGCGGAAAAATACTTTAATTAGGTTTTACACCCTAAAGAGCGCATAAGGGTCCCAAGAGAACCACTCATGCTATGCAAGACACTACACTTAGTTTATATAATATATATAAGAAAACGGTTTTCGTACGTGATTTGGAATATAGTGATTAAGTTTACAAAACATGCTGATCATGAGCTTCATTTATAATAGTATTTATGGTTTAAAAATAACTAGCAACCTAGCATAAAACCTTCTCAAAGCAAGTAGACTATCTCCAGAAAAATAAATGGTAGCAGCAATAGTATATATCTAGTACAAGGTAAAAACTACTAGTGGGCGCCAACAACCTGACACGAACCCACCAGCACACATATATGTCTGTAAGAAAGTACTGAAAACAACCTCACAAACAAGGTAAACAAAACTCCAAAGTCCAGGAGTCCACCAACAACAACACCTCCAACTAGCCACCAGACTGGCTACAGCTCAGAACCTGGGGTATTCCAAAAGAAAACAGAATACCTCAGCAAGCAAAAATCAAGGTAAAACTGCATGAAAGAGTCAACCAAAAGGACAAAATAACAGGAAACATGCAGTAGAAAGAGTCACAACTGTCCAAAACAGGACAACAAGAAATGCACAACGTGCAAAGAAACAGCAACGACCCAGCCCAAGAACAACATCCTGCAGGGCCTACTAGGCTACCAAGAGCCAGAACGCTGCAAACTACCAAAGAAGAAACTTCTAACACCCTAAACTGCGGGAAGTGATAGTAGCAAAAACAACAACGAGGAACCGGATCGAATGCAAACGCAGTCCCCCAATCCACCATGTCCAAGTCAAAAGCTCGAGGGTCGACACGTGAAAACACAAGGGACCTTCCACCCGACATGCCCAGCCCGTACCTGGAGCAAGAAAAACACGGGTGGCCTTGGCTATGTCACACAACTCCACCCCCATAAAGAGCTACAACCACCGCTACTAACCACGACCCACGATTCGGCCTTTAGGAAAGTAAAGAAAACGGCCGACAAGGAAAACCCAGAAATACAACTGGAAAATCCACTCGGAAACGAAATACAAGTTAAAGGAAGAGTGTTGAAATAAACCAACACGACTAGGCGTTGAGTGAAACCCACTCAGTGCCTACCTAAACTTGGGCGTTGAGTGAGCTAGCCTCACTCGCCGCCAAAATAAAGTTACTACCCACAAACCCACTAAAGAATACGGAGCTCGACGACAGTCGAACGGCCAAGGCAGAAGATCCAGAACTCGAGTAGTTGCCTGCCACTTGAGTATCTAAACTCCCACACTCGAAACCACCTAAATTCGCCTAGCAAACGAAAACATACAAATCGCACGATCAGTGACGCACGATCAGTGGTCGTGCGCACTCATCGGCTGATGATCGTGCGAAACGAACCTGGAAACCTGCAGAAAACCTAGCAACTGCGCACGGTCAGTGTCGCACGATCAGTGGTCGTGCGCACTGTTGCCAGCGCTCGTGCGATTGCCCGAGACAGAACTTTGGAAACTGAAATATATACGCGCACGAACAGAGGCACACGACCAGTGGTCGTGCGCCCTAAAGGTTGATGACCGTGCGCGGTCAACCTGCACCGTTTGGAATTTCCCGAACGACACCGGAACGCGCACACGACCCACGCCACTGCAGTAGCAGTAGACAACTATCACGTCGCACGCTACTACCATTCAAACTATGTCTAACCATTCGAATAATACCTTAACGAAGGAAATTGGCAACCACACCCCCCCCCCTCCTAACACTCCCTCTCGGCTACACCCGAACCAGAGCAACCAAAAGAGCAAGGGAAACAACGGCTTCACGCCGACAATTTGGATTCCAAACACCACAACATAGGGGGGGTTTCAGTAGGAAGAACTAAGCCCTATAGTTAGCAAGAAAACGAGAACAACAAGGCCTCTAACCTGGGCTAACCGGGATTTCAATTTCAGCAAATAAAATCAAAGAAAACACTTGGCAAGGGCAAGAATACCACTTGCCTCAAATCTCAGCGAAGCTTTGGACTGCTTTCCTCCTCTTCGCACGGATCAAGACGGCCGCAACACCTAGAACAAAGACTCGGCCATTAATGGCGGAAAACTTCCAAAACTGAAAATTCCAATCCTTCCAAAACTCCACGAAAATCGAATTTCTTACCGCAGGAACGAAGGTCTCGACGAGAGCAATCCGAATCCACTCTCGGAATCGAATTCCGTCCACAAACGCTCCGGGAATCGGCGTCCGAAGGGAAGGCTCGGCGGTTACTCCGTTTCTCTCGTACAGGACCGGCGGTTCTAATTGGGAAGAAGATGATCGATGGCTTTTCATTCTAATAAATCTATATATATATAATTATATAATTATATTATTAATTACAAAATTACATAAAGCACCAAATCGACGCGAAAACCGATTCACCTCGGAATTCGACGAAATTCGCACCGTAGCTAAATGCCCACGCTACGAACACAACGGCGAAGTCGAAATTAACTTTCGATGAACAGAACTCGAGTTATACCCAAATAAAGCCAAACATCAACATCCCCCCGAGAGGCCACACCGGGTCACCCAAAACGACTCGGCTTGCTAGGGAGATCTTGCCAACAGGCTACAGAATAGGGCACTCAGTTCTAAGGAGCCAAACCACACTCCACACATGGCACAAGCCACGGAAACGCGTCATCGTAACGCCAAACGAGAATAAAAATAATCGCTGAAAAAAACGGGGCGTTACAGTAGATCAACTAATCAAGATAGCACAGTTCATTCCAAACCGACAGGGTGATGAAGTAGATATCCTGGCCAGGATGTTCCTAGAGCAAGTGGTACGATTCCACAGAGTACCAAAGTCCATCGTGTCAGATCGTGACGGGCGTTTCACATATAAGGAGTAGAGGCGGGTGCAGGCGTATTTGGGAACCAAGTTCCTTCAGCACTGCCTTCCACCCGCAGACAGACGGACAGACGGAGAGGACGAACCAGACAATGGAGGATCTTCTTCGATGTGCATAGTGGAGCACAATGAGCCATGTGAGCAGCTGTTGCCGTTGGTCGAATTTTCATACAATAATAGCTACCAGGCTAGCATTAAAATGGCTCCGTATGAGGCATTGTATGGAAGGCATTGCCGAACCCCATTGACTTGGGCTCAGGAAGAGGACCCGGATGCCTTGGGAGTGGCTTACATCGATGACACTACGACAGCGATACGGCTGATTCAGGAGCGAATGCGGGAAGCGCAAAGACGGCAGGCTAAGTATTATGATGCGCGACACAGACCAGTGGAGTTTAGCGTGGGGGAAATGGTGTTTCTGAAAATAAAGCCCATGCATGGTGTCTCCCGGTTGAGGAAGCAGAAAAAGTTAGATCCCCGCTTCTTGGGCCCCTATCTGGTGATAGAGCATGTTGGCCCCGTCGCCTATCGTTTAGCCTTGCCCCTAGAGTTGGGGAAACTTCACGATGTGTTTCATGTCTCTTCCTTGAGACGAGTCCTCCGGCAACCAGAGCAGTACCTTCCTACTTCACCAGTGCAGCTACAGTCAGATAGATCCGTCCGGCTCAAACCCGTCAGAGTAGTGGATTATAAGGTCAAGACACTACGCAACAAAACCATTCCAATTGTTAAGGTGTTATGGTCAAACCGCGGACGAGAAGAGTTCACGTGGGAACCTGAAGTACTCCTCTGAGAAAACCACCCAGAGCTCTTTCCCCAGGTATGTTACTTTTCCCCCTACTTCAAGCAAATTTTCGGGGACGAAAATCCTTTTATTTTTATTGGATTGTAACATCCCGACTTTTATTAGGCCACCAGAGCCCTAGTGGGCCCAATAAAAGTGACCCGAGCCTCTACCCGTGACCTGGTAGGAGGCAACCCTAGGCAGGATATCGAGCTAGAGAACTCCAAATTGAGTTCTATCAGTTCCTGTGGCCTCGTATAGTAAATACGAGCGCATCAGAACTCGTTCAGTTGGACCCCGAGATCATATAGTGGATGTGGTCATTCCTCGCAGAACGTCGCGAAGATGAGATTTTTGGATATTAACATAGAGAACTCCGATTTTGGTTCTGACAATTCCTATGACTTTGTATAAATGATACGAACGCATCGGAACTCGTTGCGTCGCGATTCAAAGCCTAACGATGATTATGAGCGTTTTGACCGTTTTAGCATGCTGCGACGCGCAAATTTCGGACTTTCGCTAAACGGACTCCGATTCAACCCCAGTCAGTGGCGTTGGACTTGTATGGTCGATACGAAGTTAACAGATGTCGTTCCGGTCAATTTCGACGATAATTGGTTAACTCGTGGTCAAATCAAGCATAATCGTGCACCGAAAAGCGTGCACACACCAATTGTTACACGACACCCGAACTTTGACCCGAACCCGACGACTTGGACCCACTTTGACTTTGACCAGCAAGGGGGACCCCCCTAGGGTTGACTTGGTCAAACCCTCCTAAAAATCCACTTTTTGAATTTTTCTCCAAATGAGGAGCTTACATCCTCTCCAAAGGAGGATAGCTCATGCCCCCTCACTCTACTTGGGCCCCCCAACCAGCAACCAAGCCTAGGATGGGTGGAGGCCCACCCCACCCCTCTTCTCCTCTTTTTCCCCTCTCTTTCCATAAGGCCCAAGCCCATAAAGGTCCTCATCCATTTTCCCCATATGGGGGAAAATGAGAGACCTCCAGCTGTCCTTGGACAACTGGAGGTTGTCCTTGGACAGCTGGAGGGTGGGATTAATCCCTCCCTAAGGAGGGATTAGTCCCACACCACCCAAAGGGAGGGAGTCCCCCCTCCCCCTCCCTATAAAAGCCACCCAAGCCCCTCTCTTTACCTCATAGCTCTGAGAGCATCCCCTCCCCCTTCTCCCCCCTCTGCCGGAGCTCTGGTGGCCGGAAAAAGCCAAGCCAAGGATCTTCTCCCCCTCCTCCACCACCTTGAGCCATGTCCGACCAAGCCGACCCCTTCCGAGCCCGCCAAACCCAGGTGGAACCTTCTCTTCCTCCCCCTCCCCATTTCTGACGTAGTGCATGCGAGCTTCGGCGGCTGGAGCGGCACCGCCGTCACCCCCTCCCCTCCTGTTTTAGAAAAAAATGGCTCCGGTGGCGGCAAGCCGCCGAACCACCGCCGGAGGGAGCACCCACCACCGGCGGGTTGGCCGGTGGCGGAGCCACGGCATGCCGGTGGCCGGCCGGCGGCGGAGAAGCCCCGTAAGGGCAGCGAGTTTTGTACAGCGGGGGGGGGGGAGTAGATAAACAGTATTTTTATTTTATAAATTATATTATTATAATATTTATTATAATATTATTATATAATAATAAGGGATTTGATTTTCAGAGGCTAAAATAGACCCCTAAAAAACAAGTTTTGAACATGAAAATTATTCCCCTTGATGAGGGCTTCCTCCACAAAAATTTTGAGAATTTTTGGAGTTGATTTGGTATTTTTAAAAGCCAAAATAAATGTTATTTGACAAAATTAAGGGCCCAAAACACTTTGAAAAATTACAAAAAAATTACTATGCTCATTTCAGGCTCTCATAAGGGTTGTATCAAAATTTGGGGTCATGGGGATAAGTTTTGATGTTTTTCCTAAAATCTGGAAGCATAGGGTCGCGCTTAGAATTTATTACGCTCGAAAATGAAAATTTGAGCGCGCGACCATCCTGTTTAATTTTAATAATAAATTCAAATTATCATATCGATGAGAGTGGCTGAGGCAAGTGACCAAGCTCCGTGTTCTGAGACTTTGTGAAACCGTCGAGCGCCTCGACTCTCGGGGGATCTGGACACGCTTGGAAAGTGAGAGTACGAGTAGTGAGTTGCAAATTATTCTCGACAAATAATGAGGGTGTTACTCCTGATAAGCCCTTGATCTGATTAAGCCGTAATTAATAAGGCGCAACCAAATCCTAATCGGATCTTAATAATGGGTTTAACCCAATGAAGCCTTTTAAAAACTGAGATGGAACTGAATCTCTCCTGAGAACGGAGATGGAATACAAAAATCTCTCCTGAGAACGGAGATGGAACTGAAGCCTCCTGGATGGAGTGATTGGACTACTAACCATTTTCTTTATGATTATTCCAGTCTTGCACTGGTCCAGTTCCTTTATTCTTTTCAGTTCAGTACTTTTAATTCAGTTCTACTCCAGTCTCGTACTGGTCAAGTACTTTTAATTCAGTTCTACTCCAGTCTCGTACTGGTCAAAGTACTTTTAATTCAGTTCTACTCCAGTCTCGTACTGGTCAAGTACTTTTAATTCAGTTCTACTCCAGTCTCGTACTGGTCAAGTACTTTAAATTCATCTTTAATCCAGTCTCGTACTGATCAAGTACTTTCAATTCAGTTCTACTCCAGTCTCGTACTGGTAAAGTAATTTTAATTCAGTACTACTCCAATTTCGTACTGGTCACGTTTTTTTCAGCACTTTAAATAAGCAGCATAAACACCGCATTTGCCCTCATTACAATTTACTATTATAATCTCGAGTCCTGCTCTGACGAGCAGTCGTTATTAAGGTTGAGCCTTTGTTGGGGATATCTGGAGTTGAAGTATTCCTCCAAGTCTAGCCCCAAATAAAGCGCTCACACGCTCCTTGTAAAAAGTAGAGCTAGTGTCGCCGCCCGAAGTTTGAAGCCTAGTAGGGCAGGCCAACGTAGACCCGGTGTGTATTATGATTGCTTTTGTTTGATTATTTGTAAATTGCTTGCAGTGAAATAGTGGCAAGTCAGTCCCTCCCGCAGACCGTTCGTACCAGTGCGGGAAGGTCGATGACTCAAGGAGACAGGGAGATGAGTACCACGGGTGACCGGCAATTTTATTCCCCGTCAGGTTTTCCTCCACTGGTCCGCCAAAATGATTCGCTGGATGTCGCTTACATATAAGAGTACACCAGGTTGTACGTTAGGGCCTGGGGTTGTGCGATATGATCACCCCAAGAAGTGGCAGGACTGGACACTGTCACCGACGGCCACATCGGTGAGGCCCGCGGGGCTCGCTGCCTTGCTGGAACAGAAGCGGTCCAAACTATGTCGACATAGGGTTTGTGTGCGCGGTTGTGAATGCCTGCAGTATGTGCGCGGCTGTGAATGCCTGCAATAGAATTTAGGATATGAAAACCTATTGTGCTGATGAGCTAGTAGAGCATTGTTATAACCATTTTATACTATTGCTGCTTTTTCCGGTTATACTGCACTCTTTTATGTTTGCTCCTAGCTGTTCATATATGAAATGTTGTGCTAACCCTCTCTTGCTTCAGCTATTTACTTCTGTCTGGTGGGTGCATGCTCGTCCCCAGGATGTGGATCCGGGAAGAAGATTTGTTTCCACTTAGCTCTATGACTAACGGTTATTTGATTAACCATTCACAGGAGGTGGAGCACCGTTGTGACCGCTGCCGCAGGAGATTACGCCAGCAGCTAGGTCTAATCGAGCAGATGCACCCCTGCCGTCCCCAGAGTTTAGAGACATGATTTCCGCCGAGCAGCGTAGAGAGAGAGAGAGATAGTATATGAGGATTATATGTAGCACATGTATAGCCCACATGCTTATATAAGTACTTATGTTTCGGCCCTAAAACCGCTGTGATTTTGATATGTGATATATAAATCTGTAATGGTTTCCTATTAATGCTTCCACTATATTCTGATGGGTGGTGAATGTTTTGATTCGAGCCGAGCAAGGCGACCAACTAGTGCTTTGATAGGGTGGATCATTTCCCTAAGAAGCATTGGGTGGACGTCTTGGGCCAGTAGTACCCCCTTCGGCCTGACCCAGGAAAAAGGTTGGGGGGGGGGGGTGGGGGTACTACAGTGTAGACTTGAAATCCTTCCTTCCCAGATGGAAGGGCTAGGATAGGTGCGGAGGTAAGTCTCTCCTTCATCTCTTGGAATATGGCTTCGTACTGGGGTGTCCACTCGTACGACACACCTTTCTTTGTTAAAGCTGTGAGAGGGAGGGCTAGCTTTGAGAATCCTTTCACGAACTTGCGATAACATCAAGCAAGTACAAGGAAACTCCGTATATCGGCTGCTGAATTCAGAGGCGACCATTCCTTCACAGCATGCACCTTGGCCGGATCCATAAAAAACCCATCACCACTGATCACGTGGCCTAAGAAGGAACCTTCTCGAAACCAAAATTCACACTTGCTGAACTTGGCAAACAAGGTATGCTCCTTTAGCTTCTTCAGCACCAACTTCAAGTGTTTCACAGGATCTTCTTATGTCTTAGAATAGACCAAAATGTCACCGATGAAAACGATGACGAAGACATCAAGGTATGGATCAAACACTTTGTTCATCAGACTCATGAATGCCAAAGGAGCGTTAGTGAGTCCAAAAGGCATCACGGTGAACTCATATAGGCCATACCTTGAGCTAAATGCCATTTTCTGGATATCCTCCTCTTGTATTCTCAGTTGGTAATACCCCGATCACAGATCTAACTTGGAAAACCAGTGCGCTCCTACCAGTTGATCGAATAACTCATCTATCCGTGGTAGTGGGTAGGTGTTCCACACCGTCAAATGGTTGAGCTCCCGGTAATCTATACATAACCGTAGCGTTTCTTCCTTCTTCTTAACGAATAGAACAGGAGCTCCCCAAGGTGATGAACTGGGGCAAACGAACCCTGACTCTACTAATTCCTGCAACTGAACTCTAAAATCGGCGAGTTCCTTCGGGGCCATTTGATAGGGGGTCCTGGAGACGGGCTTGGCACCCGACACTAGCTTAATTTGGAAGTCCACTTCTCGATGCGGGTGTAATCCTGACAGCTTCTCGAGAAACACCTCGGGGAAATCCCTCACCACTCGCACATCTTTCATATTTATTATCATCTCCTTCAACTCGAAGCAAATCATATAGACTTCATCCCCCTTCATGTGGGCTTTTAAGGCCTAAATTGAGGACCTGAGAACTGCTGACTACTGCTTGATGAATCTTTCCAATTCTATGCATCAAGATCGTTGAACTGATAACCAAGTTCGTCGACTGGAGTTTGATTCTGGACTTAGAAATATTGAGAAGTTTTCTGGACTTGAGTGTTGAAGTAGATGATCCAGAAATCGTCGACCTGAGAACTGAGTTCGTCGAGCTCAGCTCAGAGAATTTTTCTCTGATTTCGTCGAGCTGACCACGACTTTCGTCGACTTGAGATCGACGAACGTCGAACTCTTTTTCTGAGTCTTGATATTTCTCTAAGGCTTGAATCTTTGGTAGACTGTTGATGGCTGGTCCATGCATTGTTGACTCTAAGGACTTGGCCTAGACTCTAGGACATAACCATGACCCTTGCTATACATGTTTGGTCATATGATCCTAACTTAGTGAACCTAGCCCAAATCCAACTAGGGATCCAACAATATCCTCCTATTTGGGTGAGGTCACTAATTACAGACTCAAAATAAAAAAATATACAAAGCAAAAAAAAACATATATCTGGTAGAAAAGAAAATAGCATATGCAGCAGATATATATATATATATACAGTAAGCTTTGTATCATGAATGAGAAAATAGTTTTAACAATACCATAATCAAAGTAGTTCAAAATTTATTTCTTCTGCTACTTCTCCTTGTGCTTCTCCTCTTTGCTTTTGTCCCCAGGCTGTGTGAATATGATTTCCCTATTGAGATTGGCTGCTTCTCTCTTTGACATGTACAGATCTGATGCTCCAATCACAGTCAGGGTTGAGGTTCTAGGCATAACAGCCTCTGGGTGCAGTGTCATGTACTCTGCTGGATTGAAGACCTTCTTGCTTACTTGAAGTTTGTTCAGTTCCTTTTCTCTGTAAGATGACATAGTGGTGAATTTTGATGGATCTTCTCCTTTTTCTATAGCTTTCTTTATCTGTGATAGGCCAATTAGCTCTTGGAGCCTTGCCATTATGAAATTTTGATCAACATCCTGATTAACAGTTGATTGATCATCTTTAGGAGATAGCAGGGTGACAGGTTTGAATTGTGTAGATTGAGCTTGAAAACTTGTCATGCTATGCTTTTCATCACTTTGAGTATAAAGAGATTTAGGAGGAGCAGCTTCACTAAACTTACCTTTATGCTTATGAGATTCACTATGCCTTTTAGATTGATGTTGAGGAGCTTGCTATTGAGGAGGAGAGAATGAAGGCTTTTGGTAAACAACTTCTTTTATTTGCTCAGCTGAACTTGTTTTCCTTTGCTGTTGACTGCCACCTTGGGATTGATGTCTGGATGATCTTTCCTGCCTTTGATAGGTTATTGTGAAAGATATAGGCTTTGAGGATACATCTGAACTTTGAGGAGCAACTCCTGAGGCACCAGCAGGAGGAGGAGGAGGACTTCTCCTAAAGTTCTGAGGTGGAGGAGAGTATCTCCTACACTTCTTCCTTGCCTTTTGTTCATTCTTAGATAGCCATATCCATGCTGGCATACCCTTATAGGGGGTAATATTTTGTAGAATATAGTATGGTGTGTCATTTGCAGGATTGGGTTTAGGGGCAGAAGGTGGAGGGGCTTTCCTCTTCTTAGAGACTTTCTTTCTCTTGGGATCCTCATCTAAGTCATCATCATCATCATGATCTGACTCTTGTGGATTGTCATATATTGCATCTATTTCTCTTATTGTCTCATCAGGTATTGTATATTTTGCAATCTTGGAGGGAGCTAGAGGAGGAGCTGGAGAACTATACACATCAGTGCTTTCAGCAGCTGACTTATTTTCTTATTCTATGTCAGCCATGGTCAGTGCATCTAGATCAGGCATTGGGGAATCATCCATAACATAAATTGGTGTAAGAGGGGATGAGATAGTAGGGGAAACAACTCTGGGAGGAGACTCTGGAGTAGCAAAAGTGGCCTTGAGCTAAACTTTGGGGCTTATTGGTGTGGTATAAGTAATTATAGCCATGGATGGCTTAGTGCTGTCTGCTGGAAGGTTATTAAAATAGACTGTATCTATTGGTTCTGTTGTTGCTACTTCTGCGGTTTATGCTATTGCTTCTGCTTGTACATCTGCTACTACATCTGTTACTACATTTGATACTATTTCCACATCAGTTTCAACTAACTCTGTTGCTGCTGCTACTTCTGTTGCTGCTGCTGTTACATCTGTTGCTGCTTCTGCTGCTGCTGCTGTTACATCTGTTGCTGCTTCTGCTATTTTTGCTGCAGCTTCTGCTGTTACATCTGCTACTGCTTCTATTGTTTCTGCTGCTGCTTCTGCTGTTACATCTGCTGCTTCTTCTTCTGTTTCTGATGCTACTTCTTCATTGAGTATCTCCCCCTGCCTGGTTTCAATTGCAAGTAAAGCCAGGCCCTTTCCTGAAGAGGGAGAAGTAGAGAGAGCAGAAATTTGGGTAGTAAAGGTGGAAATGGATGGAATAAGAGATGAAATTGCCTCTGCTATGATGGTCTTGAGAAGGGGTTTGAGTAGTTAAAGGAGTGGTTGGATAAGGGAGGGATCCAATTATGGTGAGGCAGAGGTTGTGGCAGGGGGTGTTTGAATGGGGATAGAGGTTGGGATGGTAGTAGTTGGTGGAGTTAGAGATGGAGCATCTTGCATATGAGTATCTTGAGGAAATTCATTTTGAGGAGAAGGAGTATTTAAGGGGGATTATAGTAGATTGAAGGTTGGTAGGGATTACAGATTGGATAAGGGAATGTCAGCTAAATGCTTTGGAATTGGAGATATGGGGTGGTGATGGTAGTGATGTGTCATGCTGGGGAAGGAGTATGAGAGGGAATATGGGTTGGAGATGTTTGTATTGGGGATGATGGAGGTTTGGGATTAGGGACTGTAATTTGAGTGGAAGGTGGGGTTTGTTGATTTGCTGGCTGAGATGGAGTTTGGAGAGCTAGAGGTTGTATAGTGGTTGATGGAACCTCTTCAGTAGGGTGGGAAGTGGCTGGAGCAACCCTTGTACTCTCTGAAGTGTTGATGGAAGAGAAGGTAGCCTTGGAGGGCTTGGTTATAACGGTCCAGGCCCGCCAACCGTGCGGGACCCACCTGGCACCGCCGGCCTACCAGAAGTCCAGACCCGGGCCCACTACTGGTAGTCAGCCTATCACATTAAGCCTGCAGGCCATGCACCCCAACCCCTCTCCGCGCCTGTTTTTCAGCAGCGGTAGGTTGTTGCCACTGGGGATCGAACCCAGGACCTTGATAAGAGACTCTTTACCACAGCTCTCATCACCAACTGATCTGCAGCTCAGTTGGTGATGAGAGCTGTGGTAAAGAGTGTAACATCCCATTTCCGGCTAGACCCCTAGGAGTCGGTTGGTCGAGTCAGAACCCCAGGGAGCACAAAAAGTGAAAATAAAGCGATCAATTTTTCGGGTCACGGGTTGGTCACGCCCGTGACCGACCCGTCACGCCCGTGACCTGGGCGTGACTACTTCGACGATCGTCGATCTCCACGAGGCGATCGCCGAACGTGCTGTCTGGGCATGTCACGCCCGTGACCAAGGTGTCACGCCCGTGACTATGGGCGTGACCCCATCGACGATCGTCGATCGCCGTGACACGGTCGTCGATCTTGCGGCCCGGGCATGTCACGCCCGTGACATAAGTGTCACGCCCGTGACCTAGGGCGTGACCAGCCTTCGACGATCGTCGATCTCAATTCGACGATCGTCGACCTCGAAATTTGCCGTTCGGTCATGTCACGCCCGTGACCTAGAGGTCACGCCCGTGACCTAGGGCGTGACCAGCCTTCGACGATCGCCGATCTCAATTCGACGATCGTTGACCCAAAATCTGCCATTCGGGCCTGTCACGCCCGTGACCCAAGGTGTCACGCCCGTGACCATCATCGACGATCGTCGATCTCAGTTCGACGATCGTCGAACCCAGAATTGGCTATTCGGGCCTGTCACGCCCGTGACCTATGTGTCACGCCCGTGACATTGGCCGAAACGACGGTTCAGGCACGAAATTATTCCAACACGCGTGGTAATAAATGCTGGTGTGGGAAGTTACACCAGGAGTAACTACCGGCCGTTTTCCTTCTGAAATCATATAATAAATGAGGAAAAGGTGGTCCAATAGAAAACCGCCAGCTGGACACACCTGTTCAGTTCCGCCGTTTCTTATCCCTTCACCGTAACCGAAACGTTAAGGGGGAAACTTCATGGACATAATGGCTTTTACCATTTCATCTTCCCACTTCCTGAGTTATAAAAGCCCACTTAGGGAAAGAGGAGAAGGTTACACGCTCAAGTAATCAGAACAGACCCTTGTTCTTGCTGTAGGAGAAGTCCAGCAAACGCCACCACCGCGCCATGGCACCCCGACGTTCTTCTCGCCTTCAAACCGCGAACAAGGTCCTCCTCTGCTCCTTCTTTTCATGGGTAGATCTTAGGATTCTTAGAAAATAAGTTCGCGCTCAACGGAGCCGGACCCGTCTCTCGTTTTCATGGGAAAAACCATGAAAATGGTATTATTGAGTTCGCCGGAAACCGCCACCTCCGGCGGCCAAACCACCGCCGACCGCTAGCCATCGCCTCAACGGAGGTGGTGGTGGTGGTGGCTGGCCAGGGAAGTGACCGGACGGCCGGCAACGAATCACGGAAACGTTACAGGAAAAATGGCTTCCTGGTTCTAGTTTCGGGTTCTGTAGAAGATGAACAGTAAATCGTTTTATACTTATAAATTATGTAAATAATTTTATAAGGAGAAATATACTCGGTTTAGTATATTTTAAGGCTGCAAAATGGGCAGTTGGTGATGAGAGCTGTGGTAAAGAGTCTCTTATCAAGGTCCTGAGTTCGATCCCCAGTGGCAACAACCTACCGCTGCTGAAAAACAGGCGCGGAGAGGGGTTGGGGTGCATGGTCTGCAGACCTGGTTAGGCTGAACCCTTGCGAGCGTGGGCTGGGGAGGCCGTTACAAAAAGTGCACTTTTTTGTAACGGTCCAGGCCCGCCAACCCGCGGGACCCAGCTGGAACCGCCGGCCCACCAGTAGTCCAGACCCGGGCCCACTACTGGCAGTAAGCCTATCACATTCAAGCCTGCAGGCCGTACACCCCAACCCCTCTCCATTCACAGGCGGGTTGTTGAGGCTGGGGATCGAACCCGAGACCTCCTTGATAAGGAGTTTTCAAACAACTCCTCATCACCAACTGAGCTGCAGATCAGTTGGTGATGAGGAGTTGTTTGAAAACTCCTTATCAAGGAGGTCTCGGGTTCGATCCCCGGCCTCAACAACCCGCCTGTGAATGGAGAGGGGTTGGGGTGTACGGCCTGCAGGCTTGAATGTGATAGGCTTACTGCCAGTAGTGGGCCCGGGTCTGGACTACTGGTGGGCCGGCGGTTCCAGCTGGGTCCCGCGGGTTGGCGGGCCTGGACCGTTACATTGGTGATGGTCCTCTCCCATTTGTTAAAGAGGGCACATGTGAGCCTCTTGCTAGCATTTATGAATGTGGTCGAGGAGACCAGGGATTCAACAGCCTTTTCCTTTAGAAAGATCCCTAGGATCCTTCCAAAAAAAACCTCTTTCTTTGTATTCTTTTTCTTAATCAGATCAAACAGGATCTGGGCACAGTTAACTTGTTTCTTATTCACTACTGCACACATGACCAGGAATTGGTGCTTGGTGATGTAGTCATGGGCAGTATGCTTGCCCAACAAGACTTTCCCTATAATGTCTGCGAGAAACTTGAATTTGGCAGACAATTGTTTCTTCAGCAATTTGTTAGGGTTTTCTCCAGAATAACCCATTTGGCTGAGCATCTCAGTTTATTCCTCATTCTCAATTTCTAATTCTTCTGTGTCATTATTCAAACCAAAAATTTCAGTTAAAACTTCAGAGGTTAGGGATACGGCATTACCCGATATAGTTCCAATCATCGTATTCTCTTCTGTTTTGGAGGATGTATAGACCCACTCCCTGATTTCAGTGCCAGGTATTTTAATCCTTGTAGAGAGCAGATTCTTCAACTGCTGTCCTTCAAACAGTTGCAGAATTTCCAGAAAGATGGGGTTGGAATATTGAAATGACTCGAAATCAACATCAAATAAAGTGTCAAATTTCATTACCGCGAGAGCTCCTGCTGGAATCGCCATGAGAGCACCTGCAAGAGAAAAACGAAGATCAAGTGCAAGGGAACTGAAAGGGCGGGACGGAGGTCGAAGAAAACCTAAATCTAAGGTTTTCCAGAATATGAATCGACAAACTCTGTTCCACTAAAAGTAAATAATTCTTCGATCTGAGGGCGACGAAATAATTTGGAGTTAATCAATTCGTCGAGCTCAGTCTGAAGGTTTGAAGACATTTTGCCGAGCTCCATTCGACGAAAGTTTTCTGAAGTAGATTCGTCGATCTTAGGTCAACGAAACTAACTTCACTAACAGAAAGTTCATCGATCTCAGTTCGACGAATATCTCAAGAACCTTTCCCAGTTCATCGACCTCCGTTCGACGAAATTTGAAGAGTTCTTCGAGTGCAGACAGAAACTAAACTAAGTCTTCTCCATTGATCATTCGAAGCTGACTTACAAAGAACAAGTGATTTCATTCATCCAGGGGCTTGGTGAAAATATCAGCTCTTTGTAAATCAGTGTAGATATAGACTAGTTTGATTTTATTTTTGTCTACACACTCTCTAATGAAATGACGCCTAATGTCAATATGCTTAGTCCTACTGTGATGGACTGGATTTTGTGCTATAGCTATAGCACTTGTGTTATCACATAAGAGAGTTGAATTATTTAAGTTGAATCCATAGTCCAGGAGTTGATTTTGGATCCACAGCATCTGGGAACAGCAACTGCCAGCTACAATATATTCTGCTTCAGCAGTTGATGTTGACACAGATACCTGCTTCTTACAAAACCAGGACACTAATCTCTTACCAAGGAACTAGCAGGTTCCTGAGGTACTAAGTAAGCAGATATCTGAATTGACAGCATTAAAATGAACTAAATATATATTTCCTTATCTATTCCCAATTAAAACATTTTGTATTTCTTTATTTGAAATAGTTCAAGATGTTGAGTTAAAGTGTACCTGGTAACCTTCATCACATAATTGACTTATGGAGATGAGGTTATGCTTGAGTCCACTTACATAGGTCACCTTCTTGAATGTGACAGCTCCAATTCTTACTTGTCCATAGCCTTCAGATTGGACATACTTTGAATCACCAAAGATTACCTTTGGTCCCAGCTTGGTCTTGTAGTTGAGTAGATTTTCCTTGTTTCCAGTCATGTGTTTGGAGCAACCACTATCAAGATACCATAGTTGATTCACAACTGGACAACTCTTTATCTGTAAGAAAAATAGTTAGTTGTTCTTGACCCAGGTTACCTTGGGTCCTTTATATTGCTGATATGAAAAGCTAGATATTACAGAAAATTTTGGTTGAGATTTGTATCCTAATGGATGATATCTTCTAGGTGGAATTATCCAATCAGCTAATTAATTAAATGGTTTCCTATATTTATTAGAGTTGCTGTTATAGTTATGACTATTAGCAAGTATTTCTGGGTTCGATGAAATGTTGTGAGTTCGTCGATCAGTGTTTGATGAATTGGGATGGGATTGTCGATCTCTGCTCAGAGGATGAACAAGTTCATTTTCTATGCCCCAAGTTCTTCGATGTCTGCTCGACGAACCATACACAATTCGTCGGTCACAGTAAGACGAATGATTATTATTGAAATTTGCGTTCAGAGATCGTCGTACTGAGGTCGACGATCTGTTCATATATAGTCAATCTGAGTTCGACGATAACTGCTGAACATTATTACTTTTATTATTCTTTTGGTTTTTAAGTTTGTTCTTAATTTCAATCTGTTTAAGAACTTCATTAACCTTATTAACCTGTTCAGTATTTTTCTTTCCTTTATCAGAAACAAAATTTACAGGTTTAGGAAGATGATTCTTTTGTATTAGGATTGGTTCACTGGATGAAGCACCTAACCCTAATCTACAGTTATTAGTTATAGCATTTAATATGCTGGTTATATCTAACAATCTTAAACTTCTGCCATTCAATGATTCTTCCAATATCTTAGCTTTGCTAAGTTTAGATTTCAGAGAGATAATTTGTTAATTTGTTCCTAGTCTTTCCCTAAGTGTCTTAATTTCTTTTTCTGAATTTATTAGATCTATACACATGGTTTTAAATTTAGATTGAAATGATTCAGAACTATAATCAAAAGAAGACAATACCAGATTAGCTTCAGATGCTGAGGCTTCTTCAGTGTCTGATTCTTCCTCCTTTGCATGACTCCTGGAAGCATCAATGGCCATGAGGCAAACTTCTTCGGCCCTTGCCTCCTCTTCTTCTTCACTGGAGCTGGAAGATGAGGATTCATCTTCAGTTTCACTACAGCTTTCAGCTATAAAGCCTTTCTCCTTCTTCTTATGTTTGCTGGAGGAAGGCCTGCTGCTTTGCTGTCTTCTAGAGTCCTTCTCTCTTCTCTTCTCCTTCTTTTGATTCTCTGGACACTCTGAGAGGAAGTGTCCAGGTTTCCTGCAGCAAAAGCACACCACTTCTTTAGTGGGGGTTTTATCATACCTTGGCTTTTCATCCTGCCTAGATGACTTTCTTTTGAAATCCTTCTTTGCCATTTTGTAGAATCTTTGGGCAAATAGACTCATCAACTCTTCATTAACTGTTGGAGTCTCTATCTATTCAACAGCCTTGAATGAAATGCTATGCTCCTTCCTTGCTGGTGGAGGTGTTCATTGCTCAGCTGCTTCTCTGGATTTGATAAGCTGCTCATAGGACTTCAGCTTTCCCAAAAGAGATTCAGTTGAAATCTCATTTAGGCTCCTGGCCTCCTTGATGGGTCAGATCCTTGAATCCCATGAGCTTGGAAAGTAAATAAGGATTTTATCATTCACCTCTGTGAGGGTGATGTCCTTATCCAAAGTTTTTAGCTCATTGATGATAGAGCTTAACCTATTGTACATGTCAGCTACAGATTCAGTTTCCTACTTCTTGAAGTTCTCATATTAGGATATGAGATTTGATCTCCTATCCTTTCTTTCATCAGCAGATCCAACCACAATTTGATTTAGGGAATCCCAGATGGCCTTGGCTTATGTGCATTCAGTCACTTTCTGAAAAATGTCATCTGACATTGTTTGGGCCAGAATGTTCATTGCTTTGGCATCAATAATTTTGGCCTTCTTCTGAGCCTCAGTCCATTCAGGTGGTGGAACTGCATTAGTGTTGGTTGATGCTGTAGAGCTTGATGCCTGAGGGGGACCTGTCAAGATAGAATAGTAGATATCTTCATCAATAGAATTAATTTATAATTTTACTCTTGCTTTTCAGATGACAAATTTGTTTAGGTTGCATACTGGAGATCTGGTGCTTGCATAATCTTAGTTCTATGTTATGATGTGTATACAAATCTAATGGAAATAGATAGACAGATCTAACTTAGGATCTTTGGTTTAAGGGTTATCTTGTACAACCAAAAAAACTCCTCTCTGATACCAATTTAAAGTTAGGGGTTAGATCTGGTATACTCTAGAGGGGGGGGGGGTGAATAAAGTATTCTTTGGATTTTAAAACTTTTGTTGTAAATAAAAATTATTCCTAAACCTATATGATTTGTCACAGGCAAGAAGCAAATATAAGTAGTCATAACCACAACAACCTAACTAGCACAGCCACAACAAGAACAAAAATAAAAGGGCATCCAGACAACACAAGAATTTTATAGTGGTTCCCCAACCTGGGTACATCCACTCTTCTACCACCCTAGTAGGAATCCACTCAGGTTTTTGATCAGGTGACTGCCACCAATGAGCTTTTGATCGGGTGCTCAAAAACCAAACCTCAAGTCTTTTGATCAGGTGAATTGCAAATAGAAATAATTTTGAAGGGAATTAAAACGCTTTATATAGTGAGGTGAAAGAATGATTTTGTCTTCTCGTTCTCAAATACAACTTAGAAGACTTTTGTGGATATTGACTTTAGCAAAGAGCTCCCCCTGAGATATTGAATGGTTTAGGAATGTGTAGCTTTGCTATAGGGTGATAGGCCTTCAGACTTTTTGCTTTGACCAGAAGATCTCCAGGAACTTCTTGACTGATGCTGTAATAGTTGTCCTTTAAAGAATCCTGAGATGAGGACAGAAGATTCTTGATTTTTGATGGTTGTTCTTCTTCTTCTTCAACTTAAAGTTATTCCTCTGGTCTAGCACTTGTTTCTCTCTATCACTTTATTCTGTGTACTCTGCGTCTCATAGTGATGTTTAGAGAGAGAGAGAGAGAGAGAGTGAGTGAGATCAGAAGATTCTTGTTCACTGTTATTGTTCTTGATGTTGTTCTGTATGTCTCTTGTTGTTCTCTGTATATTATCAGAAGGAGGAAAATCCCTTTTATATTTTTCATATAAATTTGCTTTTTGAATTTTGAATTCCTTCCTACATTCAATGATGATGGCCTTGAGAACGTTTGCATTGATTGATTTCCCCAACTGTCCCTTTGAAAAACGACAAGCAATAATCCTGATGAAGACCGTAACTAATGCTCCGTCTAACAATAATATTCAGAGAATATTTAAGCATTAATTACTAAGGAATTATTGCATTATAATAGGGACAGAAGGATGAAAATAACCAAGTCAGGATTCATCGTACTGAGTCCATAGTTCGTCGAGCAGAGAATTGTTGTTCGTCGAGCTGAGATTCACGATCGTCGACCTGAGAACTGTTGACTACTTCTTGATGAATCTTTCCAATTCTGTGCATCAAGATCGTTGAGTTGAGAACCAAGTTCATCGACTGGAGTTTGATTCTGGACTTAGAAATATTGAGATGTTTTCTGGACTTGAGTGTTCAAGCAGATGATCCAGAAATCATCGACCTGAGAACTGAGTTCATCGAGCTCAACTTAAAGAATTTTTCTCTAATTTCGTCGAGCTGAGCACGACTTTCGTCAACCTGAGTTCGAAGAATGTCGAACTCTTTTTCTGAGTCTTGATATTTCTCTAAGTCTTGAATCTTTAGCAGACTGTTGATGGCTGGTCCATGCAATGTTGACTCTAAAGACTTGGCCTAGACTCTAGGACACAACCATGACCCTTTCTATGCATGTTGGGTCATATGATCCTAACTTAGTGAACCTAGCCCAAATCCAACTAGGGATCCAACAAGCTCCCCCTATTTGGGTGAGGTCACTAATTACAGACTCAAAATCAAAAAATATACAAAGCAAGAAAAACATATATCTGGCAGAAAAGAAAATAGCATATGCAGCAGATATATATATACAGTAAGCTTTGTATCATGAATGAGAAAATAGTTTTAACAATACCATAATCAAAGTAGTTCAAAATTTATTTCTTCTGCTACTTCTCCTTGTGCTTCTCCTCTTTGCTTTTGTCCCCAGGCTGAGTGAATATGATTTCCCTGTTGAGATTGGCTGATTCTTTATTTGACATATACAGATTTGATGCTCCAATCACAGTCAGGGTTGAGGTTCTAGGCATAACAGCCTCTGGGTGCAGTGTCATGTACTCTACTAGATTGAAGATATTCTTGTTTACTTGAAGTTTGTTCCGTTCCTTTTCTCTATAAGATGACATAGTGGTGAATTTTGATGGATCTTCTCCTCTTTCTATAGCTTTCTTTATCTGTGATAGGTCAATTAGCTCTTGGAGCCTTGCCATTCTGAAATTTGGATCAACATCCTGATTAACAGTTGATTGATCATATTGAGGAGATAGCATGGTGACAAGTTTGAATTGTGTAGATTGAGCTTGAAAACTTGTCATGCTATGCTTTTCATCACTTTGAGTGTAAAGAGATTTAGGATGATTAGCTTCACTAAACTTCCCTTTAGGCATATGAGATTCACTATGTCTTCTGGATTTATGTTGTTGAGCTTGCTGTTGAGGAGGAGAGAATGAAGGCTTTTGGTAAACAACTTCTTTTATTTGCTCAGCTGAACTTGTTTTCCTTTGTTGCTGACTTCCACCTTGGGAGTGATGTCTGGATGATCTTTCCTGCCTTTGATAGGTTCTTATGAAAGATGTAGGCATAGAGGATACATCTAAACTTTGAGGAGCAACTCCTGAGGCACCAACAATAGGAGGAGGAGGAGGAGGACCTCTCCTAAACTTTTAAGGTGGAGGAGAGTATCTCCTGCTCTTCTTCCTTGCCTTTTGTTCATTCTTAGATAGCCACATCTATACTGGCATACCCTTATAGGGGGTAATATTTTGCAGAATATAGTATGGTGTGTCATTTGCAGGATTGGGTTTAGGGGCTGAAGGTAGAGGAGCTTTCCTCTTCTTGGAGACTTTCTTTCTCTTGGGATCCTCATCTGAGACTTCATCAACATCATCATCATCATCTAACTCTTTTGGATTGTCATATAGTGCATCTATTTCTCTTATTGTCTCATCAGGTATTATAGATTTTGCAGTCTTGGAGGGAGCTAGAGGAGGAGCTGGAGAACTATACACATCAGTGCTTTCAGCAGCTGACTTATTTTCTTCTTATATGTCAGTCATGGTCAGTGCATCTAGATCAGGCATTGGGGAATCATCCATAACATAAATTGGTGCAAGAGGGGATGAGATAGTTGGGGAAACAAATCTGGGAGGAGACTCTGGAGTAGCAAAAGTGGCCTTGATCCAAACTTTGGGGCTAATTGGTGTGGTATAAGGAATTATAGCCATGGATGGCTTAGTGCTGTCTGCTGGAAGGTTATTAAAATAGACTATATTTATTGGTTCTGCTATTGCTGTTTCTGTTATTTCTTCTACTTGTACATCTGCTACTACATCTGATAATGTTTCCATATCAGTTTCAACTAACTCTGCTGCTGCTGCTTCTGCTATTACATTTGTTGCTGCTTCTGCTATTTCTGCTGCTGCTTCTGCTGTTGCTTTTGTTGTTTGTTGTTGCTTCTACTGTTACATCTGCTGCTGCTTCTGCTATTTCTGCTGTTTCTGCTGCTACTTCTTCATTGAGTATCTACCCCCGCCTAGTTTCAGTGGCAACTGAAGCTAGGCCCCTTCCTGAAGAGGGAGCAGTAGAGAGAGCAGAAATTTGGGCAGCAAGGGTGGAAATTGATGTAGCAAGAGGGGAAATTTCCTCTGCTATGATGGTCTTGAGAAGGGGTTTGAGTAGTTCAAGGAGTGGTTGGATAAGGGAGGGATCCAATTGTGGTGAGGCAGAGGTTGTGGAAGGGGGTGTTTGAATGGAGATAGAGGTTGGGATGGTAGTAGTTGGTGAAGTTAGAGATGGAGCGTCTTGCATATAAGTATCTTGAGGAAATTCATTTTGAGGAGGAGTATTTAAGGGGGATGATAATAGATTGAAGGTTGGTAGGGATGAAAGATTGGATAAGGGAAGGTCAGCTAAATTCTGTGGAAGAAGAGATGGGGGTGGTGATGGTAGTGATGTATCATGCTGGGTGGAAGGAGTATGAGAGGGAATATGGGTTGGAGATGTTTGTATTGGGTATGATGGAGGTGTGGGAGTAGGGACTGTAATATGAGTGGAAGGTGAGGTTTGTTGATTTGCTGGCTGAGGTTGAGTTTGGAGAGCTAGAGGTTGTGTAGTGGTGGATGGAACCTCTTCAATAGGGTGGGAAGTGGATGGAGCAGCCCTTATACTCTCTGAAGTGTTAATGGAAGAGGAGTTAGCCTTGGAGGGCTTGGTGATGGTCCTCTCCCATTTGCTAAAGAGGGCACAAGTGATCCCCTTGCTAGCATTTATGAATGTGGTCGGGGAGACCAGGGATTCAGCAGCCTTTCCCTTTAGGAAGATCCCTAGGATCCTTCCAAAACAAATATCTTTCTTTATATTCATTTTCTTAATCAGATCAAATAAGATCTGAGCCCAGTTTACTTGTTTCTTATTCACTACTGCACACATGACCAGGAATTGGTGCCTGGTGATGTAGTCATGGGCAGTATGCTTGCCCAGTAAGACTTCCCTATAATGTCTGCGAGAAACTTGAATTCAACAGACAATTATTTCTTCAACAATTTGTTAGGGTTTTCTCCAGAATAAACCATTTGGCTGAGCATCTCAGTATATTCCTCATTCTCAATTTCTAATTCTTCTGTGCCATTATTCAAACAAAAAATTTCAGTTAAAAATTCAGGGGTAAGGGAGACGGCATTACCCGATATAGTTCCAGTCATCGTATTCTCTTCTGTTTTGGAGGATGTATAGACCCACTCCCTGATTTCAGTGCCAGGTATTTTAATCCTTGTAGAGAGCAGATTCTTCAACTACTGTCCTTCAAACAGTTGCAGGATTTCCAGAAAGATGGGGTCAGAATATTGAAATAACTCGAAATCAACATCAAATCCAGTGTCAAATTTCATTACCACGAGAGCTCCTGCTGGAATCGCCATGAGTGCACCTATAAGAGAAAAACGAAGATCAAGTGCAAGGGAACTGAAAGGGCGGGACGGAGGTTGAAGAAAACCTAAATATAAGGTTTTCTAGAATATGAATCGACAAACTCCGTTCCACTAAAAGTAAATAATTCTTTGATCTGAGGGCGACGAAATAATTTGGAGTTAATCAATTAGTCGAGCTCAGTCTGAAGGTTTGAAGACATTTTGCCGAGATCCGTTCGACGAAAGTTTTCTGAAGTAGATTCGTCGATCTCAGGTCGACGAAACTAACTTCACTAAAAGAGAGTTCGTCGATCTCAGGTCGAAGAATATTTCAAGAACCTTTCCCAGTTCGTCAACCTCCGTTCGACGAAATTTGAAGAGTTCTTCGAGTGCAGACAGAAACTAAACTAAGTCTTCTTCATTGATCATTCCATGCTGATTTATAAAGAACAAGTGATTTCTTTCATCCAGGGGCTTGGTGAAAATATCAGCTCTTTATAAATTAGTGTAGATATAGATAAGTTTGATTTTGTTTTTGTCTACACACTCTCTAATGAAATGATGCTTAATGTCTATATGCTTAGTCCTACTGTGATGGACTGGATTTTTTGCTATAGCTATAACACTTGTGTTATCACATAAGAGAGTTGAATTATTTAAGTTGAAGGCATAGTCCAGGAGTTAATTTTGGATCCACAACATCTGGGAACAGCAACTGCCACCTGCAATATATTCTGCTTCAGCAGTTGATGTTGACACAGATTCCTGCTTCTTATAAAACCAGGACACTAATCTCATACTAAGGAAATGGCAGGTTCCTGAGGTACTCTTTCTGTCCACTCTGCATCCAGCAAAGTCAGCATCTGAGTATCCAGTTAACTCAAATTCTGACTCAGTAGGATACCAGAGTCCTAGACTGGGACAACTCTTTATATATCTCAAAATTCTTTTTAGAAACACTAGGTGAGATTCTTTAGGGTTCACCTGGAACCTAGCACAAAGACATGTGACAAACATGATGTCAGGTTTGCTTGCTGTAAGGTATAGTAGGACCCAACAATGCCCCTATATAATTTCTGATCCACAGGTTTTCCATGTGCATCAGAGTCTATTACAACATTTGTAGCCATGGGTGTTTTCTTTGCTGAGGCATCAGCCATCCCAAACTTCTTTATACGCTCTTTAGCATATTTAGCTTGGAAAATGAAGATACCATCAGGGAGCTGCTTTACTTGGAGACCAAGAAAGTAGGAGAGCTCACTCATGCTACTCATCTCAAATTTTGAATGCATGGGGTCAGAGAACCTTTTGCATAATTTGGGATCAGTAGACCCAAATATAATGTCATCCACATATATTTATACTAACAAAGTTTGGTCCTTATGCTGTCTAGTGAATAAGGTTTTATCCACTATGCCTCTAATGAATTTATGCTATATCAGAAAGCTAGCTAAGGTCTCATACCAAGCTCTTGGAGCTTGCTTTAGATCATAGAGAGCCTTATGCAATTTAAATACATGATAGGGATGAGTTGCAGAGATAAAACCTGGAGGTTGTTCAACATAAACCTCTTTCTTTAGTACTCCATTCAGATAAGCACTCTTTACATCCATCTGATATACTTTGAACTTCTTGTAGGCAGCATAGGCAAGAAAGATTTTGATTGCCTCTAATCTTGCAACTGGTGCAAATGTTTAGTCATAGTCTATCCCTTCTTCTTGCCTATAACCTTGAGCAAGAAGCCTAGCCTTGTTTCTCACAATTACACCTTGGGCAGCTAGTTTATTTCTATATACCCATTTGGTTCCAATGACTGGGTAGTCTTGGGGTCTTGGAACAAAATCCCAAATCTACATCTCTCAAATTGGTTGAGTTTCTCTTGCATAGCAATGATCCAGATAGGATCTTGCTCAACATCTTTTATGGATTGAGGTTAAACTTGAGAGAGGAAACAAGCATGCATCAAGTCTTGGTTGAGTTGATTCCATGTCTGCACACCTACTATCATGTCTCAAATCACTTGAGATCTGGGGTGATCCCTTAGTGTGACAAGATCAGTGGGTGAAGTTGGTTCAGCAATAGCATTTGGATTTAATTCATCTTGTGCAATTATGTTTGCTGTTGGATGAAGTTCAGTCTCTTCAGTGCCTTCTTCTTCACTTTCTTCTTCATCCTATGGAGAAGGATGTGTTGGAGCCTCTTGGGTGAGGCTTAGTCAATCCAAATTCTCACAAAAGTGAGGTACCTGCAAAGGATTATTGGTAGAAATCTCTTTCTCCTTGCAAGATAGGATAGCCTCATCAAAAGTAACATGGACTGATTCTTCAATTTTTAGAGATTATTTATTGAATACCCTATAAGCTTTGCTTACTTGGGGATATCCTAGAAAAATTCCCTCTTTAGCCTTAGCTTCAAACTTTCTAATATATTTCTTGTTATTATTATGTATATAACATACACATCCAAATACTTTAAAATAAGTGAGTTTAGGTTTCTTCCCTTTAAGTAATTCATAGAGAGTCTTATTCTTTAGTTTATGTATCAAGCTTCTGTTCAGGATATAATTTGCTGTGCTTATAGCCTATGCCCAAAAGGATAGGAGCATGTAAGCATCTGCAAGTAATGTGCCTGCAGCTTCAATAAGGGTCCTATTTTTTCCTTTCAAATACCCCATTTTGTTGGGGAGTTCTAGGAGCTGAGAAGCAGTGCCTGATACCTTCATTCTCACAGAACTCATGCATAAGAAGAGACTCAAACTCTGTACCATGATCACTTCTGATCAATGCAACATGAGTAGAGTACTCAATCTGTATGGTCCTGAAAAATCCGTAAGAACTTTAAAGGTATCTGACTTAGATCTCAGAAAGAACCCCCAAGTGAACCTTGAGAAGTAATCTACAATAACTAAATTGTAGGATTTCCCTCCTAGGCTCTGTACAACAATGGGTCCAAAGAGATCCATGTGTAGCAAGTACAAGATCCTAGGTGAATCACTTTTATTTACTGATTTAAAGCTAGATTTAGTTTGCTTGCGTAGTTGATAGGCCCTGCAGAGGCCTTCCTTCTTGTAGGGACCAGAAGGTAGACCTCTCATACGGTTGTCTTTTGATAGCCTAGCAATATTTTTCATGTTTACATGTCCTATCCTTTTATGCCATAATTCATTCTGATTACTAATTATGTTAAGTAAGCAGATATCTGAATTGACAGCATTAAAATCAACTAAATATATATTTCCTTGTCTATTCCCAATTAAAATATTTTGTATTTCTTTATTTGAAATAGTACAAGATGTTTAGTTAAAGTGTACCTGGTAACCTTCATCACATAATTAACTTATGGAGATGAGGTTATGCTTGAGTCCACTTACATATGTCACCTTCTTGAATGTGACAGCTCCAATTCTTACTTGTCCATAGCCTTCAGATTGGCCACACTTTGAATCACCAAAGATTACCTTTGGTCCCAACTTGGTCTTGTAGTTTAATAGATTTTCCTTATTGCCAGTCATGTGTTTGGAGCAACCGCTGTCCAGATACAATAGTTGATTCAAATAGGACAGCTCTTTATCTACAAGAAAAATAGTTAGTTGTTCTTGACCCAGGTTACCTTGGGTCCTTTATATTGCTGATTTGAAAAGCTAGATATTACAGAAAATTCTGGTTGAGATTTGTATCCTAATGGATGATATCTTCTAGGTAAAATTATCAAATCAGCTAATGGATTAAATGGTTTCCTAGATTTATTAGAGTTGTTGTTATAGTTATGATTATTAGCAAGTGTTTCTGTGTTCGATGAAATGTTGTGAGTTCATCGATCAGAGTTCGACGAATTAGGATGAGATCGTCAATCTCTGCTCAGAGGACGAAGAAGTTCATTTTCTTTTCCCGAAGTTCGTCGATCTCTGCTCGACGAACCATAACAATTCATCGGTCAAAGTAAGACGAATGATTATTATTGAAATTTGCGTTCAGAGATCGTCATACTGAGGTCGACGATCTGTTCATATATCATCGATCTGAGTTCGACGATAACTGATGAACATTGTAACTTTAATTATTCTTCTGGTTTTTAAGTTTGTTCTTAGTTTCAATCTGTTTAAGAACTTCATTAACCTTATTAACCTGTTTAGTACTTTTCTTTTCTTTATCAGAAACAAAATTTACAGGTTTAGGAAGTTGATTCTTTTGGATTAGGATTGGTTCACTTGATGAAGCTCATAACCCTAATCTACAGTTATTAGTTCTAGCATTTAATGTGCTAGTTATATCTAACAATCTTAAACTTTTGTCATTCAATGATTCTTCTAATATCTTAGCTTTGCTAAGTTTAGATTTCAGAGAGATAATTTGTTCATTTGCAGAATTTAGTTCAGCCTTTAACCTATTGTTTTCAGAAATAACATTTTCTTGGTTTCCTTGTCTTTCCCTAAGTGTCTTAATTTCTTTTTCTGAATTTATTAGATCTATGCATATGGTTTTAAATTGAGATTGAAATGATTCATAACTATAATCAAAAGAAGACAATACCAGATCAGCTTCAGATGCTGAGGCTTCTTTAGTGTCTGATTCTTCCTCCTCTGAATGAGTCCTGGAAGCATCAATGGCCATGAGGCAAACTTCTTTGGCCCTTGCCTCCTCTTCTTTTTTACTGGAGCTGGAAGATGAGGATTCATCTTCAGTTTAACTCTAGCTTTCAGCTATAAAGCCTTTCACCTTCTTCTTATGTTTGTTGGAGGAAGGCCTGCTGCTTTGCTGTCTTCTAGAGTCCTTCTCTCTTCTCTTCTCCTTCTTCTGATTCTCTGGACACTCTGAGAGGAAGTGTCTAGGTTTCCTGCAGCCAAAGCACACCACTTCTTTAGTGGGGGTTTTATCATACCTTAGCTTGTCATCCTGCCTAGATGACTTTCTTCTGAAATCCTTCTTTGACATTTTGTAGAATCTTTTGGCAAATAGACTCATAACCTCTTCATTAACTGTTGGAGTCTCTGTCTCTTCAGCAGCCTTGAATGTAATGTTGTGCTCCTTCCTTGCTGGTGGAGGTGTTCTTTGCTCAGCTGCTTCTCTGGATTTGATAAGCTGCTCATAGGACTTCAGCTTTCCCAAAAGAGATTCAGTGGAAATCTCATTTAGGCTCCTGGCCTCCTTGATGGGCCAGATCCTTGAATCCCATGAGCTTGGAAAGCACATAAGGATTTTATCATTCACCTTTGTGAGGGTGATGTCCTTATCCAAGGTTTTTAGCTCATTGATGATAGAGCTTAACATATTGTACATGTCAGCTACAGATTCAGTTTCCTCCTTCTTGAAGTTCTCATATTAAGATATGAGATTTGATCTTCTATCCTTTCTTTCATCAGCATATCCGGCCACCATTGGATTTAGGGAATCCTAGATGGCCTTGGCTAATGTGTATTCAGCTACTTTTTGAAAAATGTCATCTGACATTGTTTGGGCCAGAATGTTCATTGCTTTGACATCAACAATTTTGGCCTTCTTCTGAACCTCAGTCCATTCAAGTGGTGGAACTGCATTAGTGCTGATTGATGCTGTAGAGCTTGATGCCTGAGGGGGACCTGTGAAGATAGAATTGTAGATATCTTCATCAATAGAATTCATATATAATTTTATTCTTGCCTTCTAGATGGGAAACTTGTTTAGGTTGCATACTAGAGGTCTGGTGCTTGCAAAATCTTTGTTTTGTGCCATGTTGTGCATACAAATCTAATGGAAATAGAAAGACAGATCTAACTTAGGATCTTTGGTTCAAGGGTTAGCTTGTATAACCAAAAGAACTCCCCTCTGATACCAATTGAAAGTTAGGGGTTAGATCTGGTATACTCTAGAGGGGGGGGGGTGAATAGAGTATTCTTTGGATTTTATAACTTTTGTTGTAAATAAAAATTATTCCTAAACCTATATGATTTGTCACAGGCAAGCAGCAAATATAAGTAGTCACAACCATAACAACCTAACTAGCACAGCCACAACAAGAACAAAAAGAAAAGGGCATCCAAACAACACAAGAATTTTATAGTGGTTCCCCAATCTGGGTACATCCACTCTTCTACCACCCTGGTAGGAATCCACTCAGGTTTTTGATCAGGTGACTGCCATCAATGAGCTTTTGATCAGGTGCTCAAAAACCAAACCTCAAGTCTTTTGATCAGGTGACTTGCAACCAGGAATATTTTTGAAGAGAATTAAAACCCTTTATACAGTGGGGTGAGAGAATTATTTTGTCTTCTCTTTCTCAAATACAACTGAGAAGACTTTTGTAATATTGACTTTAGTAAAGAGCTCCCCCTGAGATATTGAATGGTTCAGGAAGGTGGAGCTTTTCTGCAGGGTGATAGGCCTTCAGACTTTTTTCTTTGACCAGAAGATCTCCATGAACTTCTTGACTGATGGTGTAATAGTTGTCCTTTGAAGAATCCTGAGATGAGGACAAAAGAAGATTCTTGATTTTTGTTGGTTGTTCTTCTTCTTCTTCAACTAAAAGTTCTTCCTCTGGTCTAGCACTTGTTTCTCTCCATCACTTTATACTGTGTACTGTATGTCTCAGAGTGTTGTTCAGAGAGAGAGAGAGAGTGAGAGCAGAAGATTCATGTTCACTGTTGTTGTTCTTGATGTTGTTCTGTATGTCTCTTGTTGTTCTCTGTATATTACCGGAAGGAGGAAAATCCCTTTTATATTTTTCATATAAATTTGTTTTTTGAATTTTGAATTCCTTCCTGCATTCAATGCTGATGGCCTTGAGAACGTTTGCATTGATTGATTACCCCAACTGTCCCTTTGAAAATGGCAAGCAATAATCCTGATGAAGACCGTAACTAATGCTCCGTCTAACGGTAATATTCAGAGAATATTTTAGCATTAATTACTCAGGAATTATTGCATTATAATAGGAACATAAGGATGAAAATAACCAAGTCTGGATTCGTTGTGCTGAGTCCACAGTTCGTCGAGCAGAGAATTGTGGTTCGTCGAGCTGAGATTCACGATCGTCAACCTGAGAACTGCTGACTGTTGCTTGATGAATCTTTCCAATTCTGTGCATCAAGATCGTTGAACTTAGAACCAAGTTCGTCGACTGGAGTTTGATTCTAGACTTAGAAATATCGAGATGTTTTCTGTACTTGAGTGTTGAAGCAAATGATCTAGAAATCGTCGACCTGAGAACTGAGTTCGTCGAGCTCAGCTCAGAGAATTTTTCTCTGATTTCGTCCAGCTGAGCACGACTCTCGTCGACCTTAGTTCGACGAATGTCGAACTCTTTTTTCGAGTCTTGATATTTCTCTAAGTCTTGAATCTTTGGCAGACTGTTGATGGTTGGTCCATGAATGGTTGACTCTAAGGACTTGGCCTAGACTCTAGGACGCAACCATGGCCCTTGCTATACATGTTGGGTCATATGATCCTAACTTAGTGAACCTAGCCCAAATCCAACTAGGGATCAACAATCTCTCCCTATTTGGGTGAGGTCACTAATTACAGACTCAAAATCAAAAAATATACAAAGCAAGAAAAACATATATCTGGCAGAAAAGAAAATAGCATATGCAGCAGATATATATATATACAGTAAGCTTTGTATCATGAATGAGAAAATAGTTTTAACAATACCATAATCAAAGTAGTTCAAAATTTATTTCTTCTGCTACATCTCCTCTTTGCTTTTGTCTCCAGGCTGAGTGAATATGATTTTCTTGTTGAGATTGGCTGCTTCTTTCTTTGACATATACAGATCTGATGCTCCAATCACAGTCAGGGTTGAGGTTCTAGGCATAATAGCCTCTGGGTGCAGTGTCATGTACTCTACTGGATTGAAGACCTTCTTGTTTACTTGAAGTTTGTTCAGTTCCTTTTCTCAATAAGATGACATAGCTGTGAATTTATAAGGATCATCTCCTTTTTCTATAGCTTTCTTTATCTGTGATAGGCCAATTAGCTCTTAGAGCCTTGCCATTCTGAAATTTGGATCAACATCCTGATTAATAGTTGATTGATCATCTTGAGGAGATAGCAGGGTGAAGAGTATCAGAAATTTGGGTAGTAAAGGTGGAAATGGATGCAATAAGAGGGGAAATTGCCTCTGCTATGATGGTCTTGAGAAGGGGTTTGAGTAGTTAAAGGAGTGGTTGGATAAGGGAGGGATCCAATTATGGTGAGGCAGAGGTTGTGGAAGGGGGTGTTTGAATGGGGATAGAGGTTGGGATGGTAGTAGTTGGTGGAGTTAGAGATGGAGCATCTTGCATATGAGTATCTTGAGGAAATTCATTTTGAGGAGGAGTATTTAAGGGGGATGATAGTAGATTGAAGGTTTGCAGGGATGACAGATTGGATAAGGGAATGCCAGCTAAATGCTGTTGAAGAGGAGATGGGGGTGGTGATGGTAGTGATGTGTCATGCTTGGGGGAAGGAGTATGAGAGGGAATATGGGTTGGAGATGTTTGTATTGGGGATGATGGAGGTGTGGGAGTAGGGACTGTAATATGAGTGGAAGGTTGGGTTTGTTGATTTGCTGGCTGAGATGGAGTTTGGAGAGATAGAGGTTGTGTAGTGGTGGATGGAACCTCTTTAGTAGGGTGGGAAGTGGCTGGAGAAGCCCTTGTACTCTCTGAAGTGTTGATGGAAGAGGAGGTAGCCTTGGAGGGCTTGGTGATGGTCCTCTACAATTTTCTAAAGAGGGCACAGGTGAGCCTCTTGCTAGCATTTATGAATGTGGTCGGGGAGACCAGGGATTCAACAGCCTTTTCCTTTAAGAAGATCCCTAGGATCCTTCCAAAACAAACCTCTTTCTTTGTATTCTTTTTCTTAATCAGATAAAATAGGACCTGAGCCCATTTAGCTTGTTTCTTATTCACTACTGCACACATGACCAGGAATTGGTGCCTGATGATGTAGTCATGGGCAGTATGCTTGCCCAGTAAGCTTTCCCTACAATGTCTGCGAGAAACTTGAATTCGGTAGATAATTGTTTCTTCAAAAATTTGTTAGGGTTTTCTCCAGACTAACCCATTCAGCTGAGCATTTCATTATATTCCTCATTCTCAATTTCTAATTCTTCTGTGTCATTATTCAAACCAAAAATTTCAGTTAAAACTTCAGGGGTAAGGGAGACGGCATTACCCGATATAGTTCCAGTCATCGTATTCTCTTCTGTTTTGGAGGATGTATAGACCCACTCCCTGATTTCAGTGTCAAGTATTTTAATCCTTATAGAGAGAAGATTCTTCAACTACCATCCTTCAAACAGTTGCAAGATTTCAAGAAAGATGGGGTCGGAATATTGAAATGACTCGAAAACAACATCAAATCTAGTGTCAAATTTCATTACCGCGAGAGCTCCTGCTGGAATCGCCATGAGAGCACCTGTAAGAGAAAAATGAAGATCAAGTGAAGGGAATTGAATGGGCGGGACGGAGGTCGAAGAAAACCTAAATATAAGGTTTTCTAGAATATGAATCGACAAACTCCATTCCCCTAAAAGTAAATAATTCTTCGATCTGATGGCGACGAAATAATTTGGTGTTAATGAATTCGTCAAGCTCAGTCTGAAGGTTTGAAGACATTTCGCCGAGATCCGTTCGACGAAAGTTTTCTGAAGTAGATTCGTCGATCTCAGGTCGACGAAACTAACTTCACAAACAGAGATTTTGTCGATCTCAGGTCGATGAATATCTCAAGAACCTTTCCCAGTTCGTCGACCTCCGTTCGACGAAATTTGAAGAGTTCTTCGAGTGCAGACAGAAACTAAACTAAGTCTTCTCCATTGATCATTCCAAGCTGATTTACAAAGAATAAGTGATTTCTTTCATCCAGGGGCTTGGTGAAAATATCAGCTCTTTTTAAATCAGTGTAGATATAGACAAGTTTGATTTTGTTTTTGTCTACACACTCTCTAATGAAATGATGCTTAATGTCTATATGCTTAGTCCTATTGTGATGGATGGGATTTTGTGTTATAGCTATAGCACTTATGTTATCACATATGAGAGTTGAATTATTTAAGTTGAAAGCATTGTCCAGGAGTTGGTTTTGGATCCACAGCATCTGGGAACAGCAACTTCCAGCTGCAATATATTCTGCTTCAGTAGTTAATGTTGACATAGATACCTGCTTCTTACAAAACCAGGACACTAATCTCATACCAAGGAACTGGCAGTTTCTTGAGGTACTCTTTCTGTCCACTCTGCATCCAGCAAAGTCAGCATCTGAGTATCTAGTTAACTCAAATTATGACTCAGTAGGATACCAGAGTCCTATACTGGGACAACTCTTTATATATCTCAAAATTCTTTTTAGAAAAACTAGGTGAGATTCTTTAGGGTTCACCTGGAACCTAGCACAAAGACATGTGGCAAACATGATGCCAGGTCTGCTTGCTGTAAGGTATAGTAGGGACCCAACAATGCCCCTATATAATTTCTGATCCACAGATTTTCCATGTGCATCAGAGTCTATTACAACATTTGTAGTAGCCATGGGTGTTTTCTTTGCTGAGGCATCAGCCATCCCAAATTTCTTTATAAGCTCGTTATCATATTTAGCTTGGGAGATGAAGATGTCATCAGGGAGCTGCTTTACTTGGAGACCAAGAAAGTAGGAGAGCTCACCCATGCTACTCATCTCAAATTTTGAATGCATGAGATCAGAGAACCTTTTGCATAATTTGGGATCAGTAGACCCAAATATAATGTCATCAACATATATTTGTACTAACAAAGTTTGGTCCTTATGCTGTCTAGTGAATAAGGTTTTATCTACTATGCCTCTAATGAATTTATGCTCTATCAGAAAGCTAGCTAATGTCTCATACCAAGCTCTTGAAGCTTGCTTTAGACCATAGAGAGCCTTATGCAATTTTAATACATGATAGGGATGAGTTGCAGAGATAAAACCTGGAGGTTGTTCAACATAAACCTCTTTCTTTAGTACTCCATTCAAATAAGCACTCTTTACATCCATCTGATATACTTTGAACTTCTTGTAGGCAGCATAGGCATGAAAGATTCTGATTGCCTCTAATCTTGCAACTGGTGCAAATGTTTGGTCATAGTCTATCCCTTCTTCTTTCCTATAACCTTGAGCAACAAACCTAGCCTTATTTCTCATAATTATACCTTGGACATTTAGTTTTTTTTCTATATACCCATTTGGTTCCAATGACTGGGTAGTCTTGGGGTCTTGGAATCAAATCCCAAACCCTACATCTCTCAAAGCGGTTGAGTTCCTCTTGCATAGCAATGATCCAGTGAGGATCTTGCTCAGCATCTTTTATGGAATTAGGTTCAACTTGAGAGAGGAAACAGGCATGCATCAAGTCTTGGTTGAGTTGATGCCTTGTCTGCACACCTGTTGTCCTGTCTCCAATCACTTGAGATCTGGGGTGATCCCTTAGTATGACAAGATCAGTGGGTGGAGTTGGTTCAGCAATAACATTTGGATTTAATTACTCTTGTGGAATTACGTTTGTTGTTGGATGAAGTTCAGTCTCTTCAGTGCCTTCTTCTTCACTTTCTTCTTCATCTTGTGGAGAAGGATGTGTTGGAGCCTCTTGGGTGAGGCTTAGTCCATTCAAATTCTCACACAAGTGAGGTACCTGCAAAGGATTATTGGTAGAAATCTCTTTCTCCTTACAAGACATGTTAGCCTCATCAAAAGTAACATGGAATGATTCTTCAATTTTTAGAGATGATTTTTTTAATACCCAATAAGCTTTGCTTTCTTGGGAATATCCTAGAAAAATTCTCTCTTCAACCTTAGCTTCAAACTTTCTAATATATTTATTGTTTTTATTATGTATATAACATACACATCAAAATACTTTCAAATAGGTGAGTTTAGGTTTCTTCCCTTTAAGTAATTCATAGGGAGTCCTATTCTTTTGTTTATGTATCAAGCTTCTGTTCAGTACATAATTTGCTGTGCTTACAGCCTCTGCCAAAAAGGATAGGGGCATGTAAGCATCTGCAAGTAATTTTCTTGCAGCTTCAATAAGGGTCCTATTTTTCCTTTCAACTACCCCATTTTGTTGGGGAGTTCTAGGAGCTAAGAAGCAGTTCCTGATACCTTCCTTCTCACAGAACTCATGCATAAGAAGAGACTCAAACTCTATACCATGATCACTTTTGATCAATGCAACATGAGTAGAGTACTCAATCTGTATGGTTCTGAGAAAATCTGTAAGAACTTTAAAGATATCTGACTTAGATCTCAGAAAGAACACCCAAGTGAACCTTGAGAAGTCATCTACAATAACTAAATTATAGGATTTCCCTCCTAGGCTCTGTACATCAATGAGTCCAAAGAGATCCGTGTGTAGAATGTACAAGATCCTAGGTGAATCACTTTTTTTTACTGATTTAAAGTTAGATTTAGTTTGCTTGCCTAGTTGAGAGGCCCTACAGAGGCCTTCCTTCTTGTAGGGACCAGAAGGTAGACCTCTCACAAGGTTGTCTTTTGATAGTCTAGCAATATTTTTCATGTTTACATGTCCTAGCCTTTTATGTCATAATTCATTTTGATTACTAATTATATTAAGTAAGCAGATATCTGAATTGACAGTATTAAAATAAACTAAATATATATTTCCTTGCCTATTCCCAATTAAAACATTTTGTTTTTCTTTATTTGAAATAGTACAAGATGTTGAGTTAAAGTGTACCTGGTAACCTTCATCACATAATTGACTTATGAAGATGAGGTTATGCTTGAGTCCACTTACATAGGTCACCTTCTTGAATGTGACAGCTCCAATTCTTACTTGTCCATAGCCTTCAGATTGGCCACACTTTTAATCACCAAAGATTACCTTTGGTCCCAGCTTGGTCTTGTAGTTGAGTAGATTTTCCTTGTTACCAGTCATGTGTTTGGAGCAACCACTGCCCAAATACCATAGTTGATTCACAACTTGACAGCTCTTTATCTGCAAGAAAAACAGTTAGTTGTTCTTGACCCAGGTTACCTTGGGTCCTTTATATTGCTGATATGAAAAGCTAGATATTACAAAAAATCCTGGTTGAGATTTGTATCCTAATGGATGATATCTTCTAGGTGGAATTATCCAATCAGCTAATGGATTAAATGGTTTCTTAGATTTGTTAGAGTTGCTGTTATAGTTATTATTATTAGCAAGTCTTTCTGTGTTCGACGAAATGTTGTGAGTTCGTCGATCAGAGTTTGACGAATTAGGATGAGATCGTCGATCTCTTCTCAGAGGATGAACAAGTTCATTTTCTGTACCCCAAGTTCGTCGATCTCTGCTCGATGAATCATACACAATTCGTCGGTCACAGTAAGACGAATGATTATTATTAAAATTTTCGTTCAGAGATCATCGTACTAAGGTCGACGATCTGTTCATATATCGTCGATCTGAGTTCGATGATAACTGCTGAACATTGTTACTTTTATTATTCTTCTAGTTTTTTATTTTGTTCTTAGTGTTGGGTATTGTATCCACAATGTACCTGATTTGAAGAAGCCCCTAAACAAGCTAAGGTGAATAGATAATGTATTTGATGATTTTCTTCAAGATGTGCTTGCAGCTATTCCATGCTAAGTACACACCAATGTCAGGGTGCAGTTGGTCAATATACACAGGTCTGCGCAACGTAATCCCTCGTTGAGCAGATCAGTGTGTTAGATCACGTGTACTCTCTCTATTAAAGTGTACTTATTTTCAAGTATATGGTTGAGATTGATCGAGAGCTGAAGAGGAGCAAGGATGGGTCAAAGACAAGCTCTTGGGAAGGAAGACGAAGAATCGTCCAAGGAAAATTCGACGGTAATCACCAAGTTATTCTCGCCGATTCGACGGGAATCACTAGTGATTCTCGCCGAATCGTCGAGAATCACTCGCCGATTCCCGCCGTCTGCTTTCGGCTGACTCAACGCCTTCAAGAATTCTGCTAAGGCAGAATCAGCGGGAATCACCAAGTGATTCTCGCCGATTCGTCGAGAATCACCGTGCATTCCCGTCGATTCCCTCCGGATGACCAGAATTCCAACTGGAATTCTACCAAGGAAAATTCGATGGAAATCGTAAGTGATTCCCGCCGACTTCGATTGGAATCACCAGCGATTCCCGCCGAATTTGCCTTAGGTATTTTTTGTCTGCTCGCTGGACCGGTCCTGGTCGTCACGCGTTGTTTCGGCCCGTGCGTAGGGTTGACCTGGTGGGTCCCCCAACAGCTATCTTGGGATGTCTTTGGGTATAAATACTCATGTATTTTGAAACCCTAAAGAAAAGAAGAACAGAATATTCATATCTAAGAAATCGAGCCGCCGTCGACCTAGCTGATCGCGGAACTCCACTGCTCGCCGTCGCTGCTCGCAAGATCGTCGTCTTTGCAGATCTCAGATCTTATCTGATCTCCCGACGATAGAAACGAAGCTAAGCTTAGCGTCTCACGTATCTATCTTGAGATCCTTTGTCTCTTGATTTGTTGAGCGGGAATATCTTTCCCCTCCAAATTGATTGAGACGATCGATCCAAGTAAGATCGTTGGTAGACCTCGCTAGCTTCGTGAAGAAGTTTTGATCTACAAAGCATCGCCGCCGCAATCCTTTGCCGCCGCCGATCTCGGGAAGATCCTCTCCAAGAGAGTGCTTCGGTCGTGGACTCTTCGTCTTCTTCAAGAACGCTTCATCGAACGAAGAGGAACACCGAGCTCTCCATACATAGTTTGTATTTCTAGTACATTCTATTTTACTTTTGTTGTAAAGGAACTTTGTTTCCTCATTGTAAAGGTTGGGTGCAACCCGTGGTGAAGGAGTAGTGACTCCTTCGGGTGGAAGGGTTTCTTCCATAGTGAGAGGATTGGATTTCAATCCTGTTGGTGAAGTGACCGAGTCACCCTTGTTGGGAGATAGTTCGAAGGGGGAGAGTGGACATACCCAAATCGGGGAACCACTATAACTGCCTGTGTATTTCTGTGTTGTGCTTGTTTTATTTTCTTGTGCAGGTTTATTTTTAATTCCGCAAAAAGACTGCAAATCACCTATCCCCCCATAGGTGAAGGTAGTTGACACTAGATTGACTTTCAAGTGGTATCAGAGGGAGGTTACTCGTCAATAAGGTTAACACCTTGAGTAAGTTCCCGCATCTATTGTCAAGAAGAAAGAAGCTCTCTGAAATGGAAGGACTCAAGTATTCAGGGAAGATCCCAGTGTGCACCAAGCTGAACTTTCCTATCTGGAAGGAAAGGATCAGGTACTACATGGAAGCAGTCGACCCACGACTCTTCATGGTAGTGGAGGAGGGACCTTATATTCCCACTAAGGCCTCCACCATTGATCCAACCAAGAAAGTGCCCAAGAAACTTTCGGAAATGGATAAGGATGAGATGGTGCTTATTGGACTCGACAAGAAAGCTCAGAACATTCTGGTAAGCGCCGTCGATGATTCAATGATGCAGGTTTTCTGCAACTACAGGACTGCCAAGGACATTTGGCACTGTCTGATCATCTTGATGGAAAGCACTGATGAAGTAAGGGATGATCGAAGATCCCTTCTGAACCAGAAGTATGAGGCCTTCAGGCAAGGCCCCAAGGAGGAAATCGGAGTGACATTCGAGAACTTCCTGAAGATCGTCAATGCCCTGAAGGGCTATGATAGAGTGTTCACCAATGGTGAACTAAATGACAAGTTCCTTAGGTCCCTTACTAAGGAATGGGACACCAAGATCTACGCCATCAGAGAATTTGGCAGGCTGGCAGAGACAGATCCCCAGATTCTGTTTGGGAAACTTCTGTCCTATGAGCTTCAGCTGAACACCAGAAAAGCTGAAGAAGAAGCCGATAAAGCCGCTGCCAGAGAGAAGACTGTGGCCCTAAAATCCAATCACTCAAGGAAAGGCAAGGGTGCAGCCTCATCCCGCTCTCAGAAAATGGATGGAAGAAGAATCTGAGCCATGCTCTTCCGGCTCAGAGCTATCTGAAGAAGACTTCTCCCTCATCACTCGGGAGTTCAAGAAATTCCTCAAGTTGAGGAATCAAAGAAAGAGAGATGGCTCCTCCTCCAGACATCAGAAGAAGAATTATTCTTCTGACAGGTATGAATCCAAACCGAACAAACATCGCTCTAATGATATTATTTGCTTTAGATGCAATAAGCCAGGTCATGTCATCGCTGACTGCCACCAAGGCAAGAGAGATAAGGGGAAGGGAGAGGAGCACAAGTCCTCTAGAGATAAGAAGAAGGAAAGGAGCTACATCACCAAAAAGTCAAAGACACTTAGTGAGTCTGATTCCTCAGACTCCAGTGATGATGAGGAAGCCTACTTCGGGCTAGTGGGGCGCTCTGACTCAGAAGGAGACTGCCCCCCATTTACTGGGAAGGTAAAAGCTCGTACCCCCTATCTGACTTTGACTATGAGTCACATGATGATGATCTCGAGGACAGCCCATCTGCCCGTGAAGTTGAGCTCCTCTAAAAGTATGAGCTGCTGCTCAATACCTTTGAGGAATGCCGTAAGAGGTTGAGGGCTCAGAAAAAGGAAGTCAAATTCCTTAAGGCTGAGGGTGTGTTCCTAAGAGAATAGATCACTAGCTTGATCTCTCTTTGACATGAATACCTGGGCCTGACTTCTGAGCACTCAGAGTGTCTAAGGCTCCTTGACCTTAAACAGGAAGAGGTCAACAAGTTGGAAGAACAACTTGCGGCAGAAAGGAAGATTGTCAAAAGCTTCTCTATGCCAAAGACTGTTCTTCCACTGGTTTATACCTTCTCTACTCAGGCTAAGGGGGCTGGCTTGGGGCATGTGGGTGTGCCTGGTAAATCATCCAGGAGAAATAGAAAGCAGAGGAAAAATAAGGATGCTAAGAAGGCCTCTGCTGCAGAAAAGGGAAAGGCCCCACTCAACCCTGTTGAATTCAGGAAGCCTGGCTTTCCCTATAATGAACAAGACTTTGAGTCAACCTATGGCCACTTCTTCCGGCCCTCGGTTGAAAAGCCCAAGAGACGGTATGATGGTTGGGCCTTCCCCCGCAACTACGGCGAGAGTGTCTTCAAGGCATCTTATGAGGAAATCCAAGTGGAAAATTATGGCCATTTCTCTAGCGGCCATAATAGGAAGCAGGCACCAAAAGCCAAGCCTGTTATACTGAAGGAACAGGAAGTGAAGAAATCATGTGATTGCTGTCATCATGATGCTTCCACCTCCAAATCCAAGGCCCTAGCTGGACCCACCGTTCCTAGGGTAAAGCTGGAGCCTAGGAAGCGGTACAATAGGTTTGACTGTTGGTGCTGTGGCAAAGTTGGTCACTTTGCCATGGATTACTGGTTTAATCCAAGGTTCAACGAGACTCCTCATGTTAATAATACGAGGCCGACCACTCATAGGGTTAACCACCTGAGGGGGAGTATGCTAACAAGGAATCTAGGACCCAAGTTCGATCTGGTTCCTAAGGGAAACTGATTCTGTTTTGCAGGTATGTCCAAAGGCACCCAAAATGCCTATCTGGTACTTGGACAGTGGATGTTCCCGGCATATGAATGGGACTATAAGCCTTCTGCGTGAGTACTCTCCAGTCGAAAATGGACCCAAAGTCATCTTTGGAGGATCAGATCGAGGAGTCACCAGAGGTTACTGTATGATTTCCAACGGTATAATCTCTATCACCGACGTGGCCTATGTTGAAGGGTTAAATCATAACCTGATCAGTGTAAGTCAGTTGTGTGATAAAGGATATGACGTTAAGTTCTGCAAGGATAAATGCCTGATAATATCGTGTGCCTCTTCGGAGACGATATTAACCGACATTAGGAGCAGAAATATCTTTTGCTTAGATTTTCTTAGCTTAGATTCTTCTACCCCCGTGTGCCTAATAGCAAAAGGCAGTGCATCTCTTTATGAACAATGGCACAAGAGATTGGCACATATTAATTTAAAGACCATTAATATGTTATTTTATAAAAATTTAGTAAGGGATGCTCCCATTATTAAGTGCATCAAAGATAGCCCCTGTCCTGCGTGCCAGAAGGGCAAACAGACTCGGGCTACCTTTAAGGGCATTGCTGACAAAGACTCTTCCAGATGTCTCTATCTTCTGCATATGGACTTGTTTGGTCCAGTACAAGTTCATAGCTTGGGAGGTAAGTCATATACGCTAGTGATTGTTAATGATCACTCTCAGTTTACATGGGTGTTCTTCTTAAAATGAAAGTCAGATACGTTTAACTTCTTCACGAGTTTTGTCAAGCAAATTCAGAACGAACTTAACTGCTCAGTGGTCAAAATCAGAAGTGACCATGGAACAGAATTCAAATCTGGGGCTATGACAGAATTTTGTGAAGAACATGGTATCTTTCATGAGTTTTCCTCCCCGCGTACTCCTCAGCAAAATGGAGTTGCAGAGAGGAGAAATAGAACGCTCATTGAAGCTTGCACGACAATGTTGAATGACGCTTCTCTCCCAGAATACTTCTGGGCAGAGGCTGTCAATACGGCTTGTCATGTACAAAATCGAGCATTGATCAACAAGAATCATCCGGAAGAGTGTACAAAATCGAGAAGGTTAATTCCGTAGCTGATGCCTTGAGCCGGAAAACACCGGGAACGAGCACGGAATCCCACTTGATGAGGATGGAGTTAATCCAGACACTGCAAGAGATGGAAATCACTTTGGTCTTTAAGAATCAACCAGAAGAGTATACAGAATATTTGGCCGCGATGAGTATAGTTTGCAACATACGAGACCGGATCCGGACGGAACAAAAGAAGGATGCGGCTTTAACCCCGACTTTCAAGTCAATGGAGGATGGGACTACGGAAGAATACTCCCTAAAAGACGGCCTCGTCCATTTTCGTGGCCGGCTTTACATCCCCGAAGGCGACAACATTCGGGAGGATATTCTAAAGGAGGCCCATTGCTCCAAGTACTCGGTGCACCCGGGGATCGCGAAGATGTACGCCGATTTGAGAAAAACAATGTGTTGGCCGGGCATGAAGAGAGATGTCAAATACTTTGTTACTCATTGTGTGGCCTGTCAAATGGTGAAGGCGGAGTGCAGAAGCCCCGGTGGAATGCTACAGTCGTTGCCCATCCCCGAATGGAAATTTGAGGACATCTCCATGGACTTCGTCCACGGGTTACCTCGCTCGCGCTCGGGGAATGATTCTGTGTGGGTGATAGTTGACCGGCTGACCAAAGTAGCCCGATTTATCCCAATGAAGAAGGAGGCGCAGGTGGGCGTCCTAGTGCGTCTCTTTGTGGAGCAATTTGTGCGGTACCATGGTGTGCCGAAGACGATCGTCTCCGATCGGGATGGTCGGTTTACTTCAAGAGAATGGAGGGCTGTACAGGCTTATTTGGGCTCGCGCCTTACCTTTAGCACGGCCTTTCACCCTCAAACGGACGGGCAATCTGAACGAACCATCCGAACGTTGGAGGACCTTCTGCGGTTGTGTGTGCTAGATAAAGGAGAACCATGGGAGGGACTCTTACCTCTCGTGGAGTTCTCTTATAATAACAGTCATCAAGCCAGTATTGGAATGGCACCTCATGAAGCTTTGTATGGAAGGAGGTGTAGAACACCCTTGTCCTGGGTGCAAGACGAAGATCCGAAGACATTGGGAAATGAGTATATTGATGACACGGAACGCGGTGGTTAGGTTTGATCCGAGATCGAATGCTAGAGGCTCAAAGCCGACAGGCGAAATATTACAACGCAAGCACCGTATGGTGGAGTTTCAAGTAGGTGATAAGGTGTCCTGAAGATTCGACCGATGCACGGAGTGTCGTGGTACGTGGAGTTAAGAAGCTCAGCCCAAGGTATGTCGGGCCCTATGTCGTAGTGGAAAGGATTGGCCCTCTGCCTATCGATTGGAGTTACCCCGGAGCTGGAGAACCTTCACACGTGTTCCCTGTATCGTCGCTTCGGAAGGCTTTGTTTGCGGCCTGAACAATATATCCCCACGGCGGATGGTGCCGTGGCGTCTGATAGGTCTGTGCGACTGGAGCCGGTGGGATCGTTGATAACGAGACAAGAACCTTGCGCCGCAAAAGTGTTCCCTTGGTGAAAGTGCTATGGTCTAATCATGGGAAGGAGAGTTCACATGGGAGCCAAAGGACTTAATGCAAGGGCGCTACTCGGAGTTGTTTACTCCAGGTAAGAATTTTATTTGAAAGCATAGTTCCCTTTTTTGTGTTTCACTCCCATAGCCTTACCCTGATTTCGGGGACGAAATCTTTTATTTTGTTTATAGGATTTGTAACGTCCCAATTCGCGTTAGGCCCCTTGGTTGCGTATTTGAGTCAAGGGGGCTGTGGTGAGCCCAATGGGGGTGGGGGGAGCAGGTGCGAACGTACGGGAAATGAGGAAAACAAGGCAAAATGGCAATTCTGGCTGACACGGGTATGGACACGCCGTGTCCATACCCGTGTGCCTCATAAAATTAGGCTTCCAGTCAGAGAGGTACACGGTATTGGGACACGGGCGTGTCCCTAGCCGTGTGCCAAGGACACGGGTCGAGACACGGCCGTGTCTCTACACGTGTGCCGCAACCCCGACCCGGCAGAAAGTGGATCTGGGATGAAACACGGCCTTGAACACGGCAGGCAACACGGCCGTGTCACCTGCACACGGGTAGGAACACGGCCGTGTGCCTACCCGTGTCTGCGATGTATAAAAAGGAAAAAGTTGTGAAACCCTAGCATTCATTCTCCTTTCTTCTGCCCCGAAAATTCTGAGAGGGTTCTTGGCTGGAGGAGGAGGAAGAGCTTGCCGGAGCCATCCTTGGAGGAATCAAAACGCCGCCGCCGTCAAGGGAAAACAATGCCGCCGCGAAGGAGTGCGAGGCTCATGGCCGGCCATGGTGGTACCGCTGGACTTGAGGTGAGCTTCCTCCCCTCTCCCTGGTGCTAGATCTATAGCTATTTTAGGAGAGACATCGACTCCATAGAGTCTTGATGGTGAGGAGGAGAGTTCTTAGGTTAAGTCATGCCTAGGTTTTCTAGGCTTAGTCTTCCTCAACCTTCTCATCGTTCAAAGTGGAGATGAGAGGGATTTTCGTTGAGGGTTTGGCTTTGAAAGGAGAAATAAGGTTGGGTGTGATTTCTGGAGAAGTTTATGCGAGGTCGTTGCAAGGAAGAAGATGAACGGATGCCGTTCATCTCGCCTTAGATGCGTGCAGAAATCTGATTTCTGCACGCAGCGACCTTCGTGGCCAATTTCGGAGGTGTTCTGGCCAGATCTGGGTGAATGACTCAACACGAAAAGTTGTAGCCCTTGAAATTACCTTTCCAACGAGTGGTTGCTCGTTTCCATGCGATACATGTAGCCACGGAAAAGCTGGTTCGAGTCCGCTGCGTTCAGGAAAATTCCTGTACAGGAAACTGTTTCCTGTACGTGTTCGAGTTGAATTTCTGGTAGGTTGCGACCAGATGTGGGCGATCGACTCAACACGAAAGTCGTAGCCCTCGCGAATACCTTTCCAACGAGGGGTTGTGCGTTGTGATCGGATTCCTGTAGCTCCGGAATCCCAGTTTTAGTATTGGGCTATCCTATGTTAATGCACTTGTTAATTTATAATGTTAGCTCTCTTGCAATGATTGTGATTTGCTCATTTGATATCTTGCTCCCATATATCTATAATTTGTTGTTACTATAATTTAGCATGGTTATTCATTTGGTTGTGTAATAAGGTATTAACCATGTATTGGTAGAGAAATGGATTGGATGGGAAGGCTAGATATTAGGAGTTGAGATCGGTATAGGATATACGTATACAATTTGGTGTTGAATATATCTATTGTGCGTAGTGTTGAGGTGAAGTTATTGAATAGGTGGGCGTGAAAATGATGAACACTATGCGAGGAGTATTTTGTAACCGTAATCCGAGCCCAAGGGGTTTATTAATAACCGATGCCTAGAGTTGAAGTCTCCCTACGGGTAGCATCGAGTGAGTTGTTTTGGGCATGTAATGTGCGACGATTCATCGTGTCGCGATATTGAGATAATGACTGTGGCAGGTCTACGGGTTCACCAGTCGTCACACCGATGGGAGCCAATGGGTAGACCTTGGGCGGTAGGGTTAGATACTTGGTGTCCATAAACCGAGATCTCCTCCGCGCCATGAGAACGGTTGGGCTTGCACCTCGTGCGCTCCGAGGTTCCATCCGGTTCGAAATCAAAGGCCAGGTTGGGCTGTGTTCTTGGTGCACATTTACTCAAGACCCCTCTGAGCCGTAGTACGCATGTGAGCTCCGCTGTTTGTGTTCTTAGCGTTGAGGCGTACGGGGGCCTAGGATAGGTAGTGTGATACCACCTAGTAGTGGAGACGCCCGCTCCACTGTCGCCGTCTGGCCACGACGGACGACGCCTGAGAGGTTAGCTACCTGCTCAAAAGTGGGAACTTCAAGTCTGTGTCGACATAGCAACTTGTATGTGCGTGCGCATGAGTCGGTCATACCATAACATTCATATCATGTCATTTATTGCATACACAAGATCCTCATCGTATAAGTTTGTATGGGCACTCCTATACGATGAGTTACTTTACTGTTAAGCCGATCCTTAACTTATAAGTTTGTATGGGCACTCTTATAAGTCAAGTTACTATTCTGATTAATTATACCTGCTGTCATATACTATTGATATTTGTAGAACTGCTAGTTGTGTAGCGTAGTTTATACTCCACTATTTTTACAGTCACCTGCTTGTTTACTTGCTTATATATAATCATATTGTACCTGTTCCTTTCTCCCGCCCGGTGCCGAGGAGTCGCCGGGGAGCGGATGTGAAGCCACTTAGTCTTATGACTAACGGTTGCTACGTCTTCCTTTTTAGGAGGAAACCCCGCAGGTAGAGCAGCGACAGACTATGCAGCAGGACAGCCAGGCCCGGATGATAGGACCTGAGGTGGTGGTGCCATCGGCACCATCAGTGACAGTCGTGAGTGTTTTCATGTAGCCGTTTGGCAAAGCATTTCTAGACTCTTGTTCTTTTTGTACAAGCCTGTTGTGCTTGTTATCTTCCGCTACTTTTGGACTTTAACTTAGCTGTGAACTGAACTGCTTTTGCTTTTACTTTTCTGTTATGGTTGGGTTGGCATAATTGTTGTGATATGGATTGTAGCCGGCGGAATAGGCGTCTTGTGGTAAAGGCTAACCCGTGTGTTAGTGCTACCGCAAGGCGGCTATTTCGGGCATAAGACTCCCCTCGTGCCGTGTGTTGTGTTCCGGGAGGGGGGTCTTACAAATGGTATCAGACTTAGCCGATCTTCACCTACAGCAGTCAGGTAACAATGGGCCACTCCCGTTCGATTAGTCGTTTGGGGACAAACCGACTTAGCGGAAGCAGTGGTGTGCCCATATGTAATTCACACTAAGTTGTCCAACTTTGACATTAGTTTTAGCCAACCTGACCCTAATTTGTACCTTGCGTATAGGTCCCAGCGCAGGTGGAGCCGGTTGGGGGCACTCCTACCCCTTCCGTTCCTTCACAATTCCAGCAGTCGGAGCTGGGACAAACGCTGTCAGCCATATTGGATGCATTTAAAGCCCAGCAAGCTCCGGTGCAACAACAAGCGCCAAGCTCCAACTGGTTGAGCACCTTCCGTGCCTGTCCCCTCCTGCCTATCTTGGGACAGAATCGCCGGTGCGCACCGAGGAATGGCTTGATACCGTGCAGGAATTGATGGCTGGCATAAGATGTCCGAACAGCATGGCGGTGACGTTGGTAGTGACGCTGCTAGAGCTGCACGCCAAAAGGTGGTGGAAGTCCCTCCTGGGCTCCATCTTCCAAGGGCGGTTGTACACGGACATCGGTTGGAACGAGTTCACCGAGGCTTTTCTGGATCACTTCATCCCTTCTTCTGCTCGGGATGGACTTGAAGAAAAATTTCTGCAGCTGAAGCAGGGATCGAATTCGGTAACGGAGTACCAGAGGGAGTTCCAACACCTCGCTAGGTTTGCCGATTCCTATGAGTTGGACGATAGAGGCTACGCGAAGCGCTTCTACAAAGGGTTGAGGGACCCCCTGAGGCAGGCCCTTTTGTTTATAGCCGATGGAAGCCTGGCAGAAATCATTGACATGGCAAAGAGACTGGAGGCGGACCACATGGGATGTGGCAAGAGACCCGCGGAAGGAGTAATTGAAGTCGGCCCTAGTAATAGAAGGCGGAATGATCATGGCAGAGGAAGGGGAAACCACAGAGGCGGTCGGTGGGTCAACCGGAACTATCGGGTGGAGTACCCAATTCCGCAACCACTAGCTTTACCTCCACCACCGCAGCAGCAATATTATCAACAACCTGGGGGCCGACGTGAGGTGATATGTTTTGAGTGCAACCAACCGGGGCATGTCCGACGAGTTTGCCCGCGATTGATCGGGGATGCTCCTATTGCTCCCCCTCCAGTAGCTCCACGGGGGCGAGGGCACATGCGTGGCCGAGGAAGAGGACCACCAGGGAGAAATCAAGGACATGCACGGGAGCATGTATTCGCATTGGATATGACTCAGGAGAGAAATCCGCAGGAAGTCATCACCGGTACGTGCAAAAATTTATTAATATTATATGACTTGTTAGATTTATGATACAAATGATACGCGCTATTCTGAATAGTGATTACCCTTTTGGAACATAGGCACTGTCGTGGTTAGCGGGAGACCCGCCTATACGTTATTTGACACGGGTGCGTCTCACTCGTTCATTTCGGAGGACTTCGTGAAGGACTTGGAGGGAGTGCAACACTTCACGGGCATTACTCAAAGGGTGCGCCTTCCGGACGGCTCTGAGATGACGTCGTCAGCAAGTTGCGATTTCGACACCCTTATTGGAGGAAAGTTCTTTGAAACTCCGGCTACAGTGTTAAGAATCCCGGAGTTCGATCTCATCTTGGCATGAAGTGGTTGGACTGGCACCACGCCAGGATCAATTGTGCGGAGAAGCAAGTTATGTTGAGACATGGAGACTCGGAAGTCATCTTCCAAGGTATTAAATTCGCACCCCGTAAACTATTATCTTCAATCCAAGTTATGAAATCTCATATGGAAGGGGACGAGGTCTATGTAATCTGCTTTGAGTTGAAGAAATTGACATTAGAGGTCAAGGATGTGCGGGTGGTGCGAGAATTTCCCGAGGTATTTCCCGAGAAATTGCCGGGACTACCCCAGCATAGGAAGTGGACTTCCAAATCAAGCTAATTCCGGTGCCAAGCCCGTCTCGCGAGCTCCATACCGAATGGCTCTGAAGGAACTTGCAGAGTTTAGAGTCCAGCTTCAGGAATTGGTGGAAGCAGGGTTCGTTCGCCCAAGCTCGTCGCCTTGGGGAGCGCCCATTTTGTTCGTCAAAAAGAAGGATGGCACCCTGCGGTTGTGCATTGATTATCGAGAGTTGAACCGGTTAACGGTGCGGAACACCTATCCCCTACCGCGCATTGATGAGTTATTTGATCAATTGGTGGGATCGTATTGGTTCTCCAAGTTAGATCTGCGTTCGGGATATTATCAGCTGAGGATACAAGAAGATGACATTCAGAAGACGGCGTTCAGTTCGAGATATGGTTTGTATGAATTCACCGTGATGCCGTTTGGGCTCACAAACGCCCCTTCCGCCTTCATGAGCTTGATGAACAAGGTGTTCAGCCCTTATTTGGACATCTTTGTCATCGTGTTCATCGATGATATCCTAGTCTACTCCAAGACTGAAGCAGAGCACGCCGAACATCTAACTTTAGTGCTGAGGAAACTAAAGGAGCACGCTTTGTTTGCCAAGTTCAGCAAATGCGAGTTTTGGCTTCAAGAGGTCGCGTTCTTGGGCCATGTGATTAGTGGGGCGGGGCTAGCAGTAGATCCGGCCAAGGTGCGGGCCGTGAAGGAGTGGTCGCCATTGAAGTCAGCGGCCGACATACGGAGCTTTCTTGGACTTGCCGGGTACTATCGCAAGTTCGTGAAAGGCTTCTCGAAGATCGCCCTTCCCCTTACTACGCTGACCAAGAAGGGTGTGCCGTTTGAATGGACACCCCAGTGTGAAGCTGCATTCCAAGAGTTGAAGGACAGATTGACGACTGCACCCATCCTAGCTCTTCCATCTGGGAAGGAGGGCTTTCAAGTTTACACGGATGCGTCGTATCAAGGGATGGGAGCTGTGTTGATGCAGAATGGGCATGTGATCGCTTATGCTTCAAGACAGTTGAAGAAGCATGAAGCCAGCTACCCGGTGCATGATCTAGAGTTGGGAGCGGTGGTATTCGCCTTGAAGATGTGGAGGCATTATTTATATGGCGTCCACTGCGAGATCTACTCGGATCACAAAAATCTGAAGTACGTTCACACCCAAAAGGAGTTAAACTTGAGACAGCGGCGGTGGTTGGAGTTCTTGTGCGACTATGAATTCACCTTGAACTACCACCCCGGGAAGGTTAATCCGTAGCTGATGCCTTGAGCCGAAAGGCACCGGGAACGAGCACGGAATCCCACTTGATGAGGATGGAGTTAATCCGAACACTGCAAGAGATGGAAATCACTTTGGTCTTTAAGAATCAACGGAAGAGTATACAGAATATTTGGCCGCGATGAGTATAGTTTGCAACATACGAGACCGGATCCGGACGGAACAAAAGAAGGATGCGGCTTTAACCCCGGCTTTCAAGTCAATGGAGGATGGGACTACGGAAGAATACTCCCTAAAAGACGGCCTCGTCCATTTTCGTGGCCGGCTTTACATCCCCGAAGGCGACAACATTCGGGAGGATATTCTAAAAGAGGCCCATTGCTCCAAGTACTCGGTGCACCCGGGGATCGCGAAGATGTACGCCGATTTGAGAAAAACAATATGTTGGCCGGGCATGAAGAGAGATGTCAAATACTTTGTTACTCATTGTGTGGCCTGTCAAATGGTGAAGGCGGAGTGCAGAAGCCCCGGTGGAATGCTACAGTCGTTGCCCATCCCCGAATGGAAATTTGAGGACATCTCCATGGACTTCGTCCACGGGTTACCTCGCTCGCGCTCGGGGAATGATTCTGTGTGGGTGATAGTTGACCGGCTGACCAAAGTAGCCCGATTTATCCCAATGAAGAAGGAGGCGCAGGTGGGCGTCCTAGTGCGTCTCTTTGTGGAGCAATTTGTGCGGTACCATGGTGTGCCGAAGACGATCGTCTCCGATCGGGATGGTCGGTTTACTTCAAGAGAATGGAGGGCTGTACAGGCTTATTTGGGCTCGCGCCTTACCTTTAGCACGGCCTTTCACCCTCAAACGGACGGGCAATCTGAACGAACCATCCGAACGTTGGAGGACCTTCTGCGTTGTGTGTGCTAGATAAAGGAGAACCATGGGAGGGACTCTTACCTCTCGTGGAGTTCTCTTATAATAACAGTCATCAAGCCAGTATTGGAATGGCACCTCATGAAGCTTTGTATGGAAGGAGGTGTAGAACCCCCTTGTCCTGGGTGCAAGACGAAGATCCGAAGACATTGGGAAATGAGTATATTGATGATACGGACGCGGTGGTTAGGTTGATCCGAGATCGAATGCTAGAGGCTCAAAGCCGACAGGCGAAATATTACAACGCAAGGCACCGTATGGTGGAGTTTCAAGTAGGTGATAAGGTGTTCCTGAAGATTCGACCGATGCAAGGAGTGTCGCGGGTACGTGGAGTTAAGAAGCTCAGCCCAAGGTATGTCGGGCCCTATGTCGTAGTGGAAAGGATTGGCCCTCTGGCCTATCGATTGGAGTTACCACCGAGCTGGAGAACCTTCACGACGTGTTCCATGTATCGTCGCTTCGGAAGGCTTTGTTGCGGCCTGAACAATATATCCCCACGGCGGATGGTGCCGTGGCGTCTGATAGGTCTGTGCGACTGGAGCCGGTGCGGATCGTTGATAACGAGACAAGAACCTTGCGCCGCAAAAGTGTTCCCTTGGTGAAAGTGCTATGGTCTAATCATGGGAAGGAGGAGTTCACATGGGAGCCAAAGGACTTAATGCAAGGGCGCTACCCGGAGTTGTTTACTCCAGGTAAGAATTTTATTTGAAAGCATAGTTCCCTTTTTTGTGTTTCACTCCCATAGCCTTACCCTGATTTCGGGACGAAATCTTTTATTTTGTTATAGGATTTGTAACGTCCCAATTCGCGCTAGGCCCCTTGGTTGCGTATTTGAGTCTAGGGGGCTGTGGTGAGCCCAATGGGGGTGTGGGGAGCAGGTGCGAACGTACGGGAAATGAGGAAAACAAGGCAAAATGACAATTCTGGCTGACACGGGTATGGACACGGCCGTGTCCATACCCGTGTGCCTCATAAAATTAGGCTTCCAGTCAGAGAGGTACACGGGTATTGGGACACGGGCGTGTCCCTAGCCGTGTGCCAAGGACACGGGTCGAGACACGGCCGTGTCTCTACCCGTGTGCCGCAACCCCGACCCGGCAGAAAGTGGATCTGGGATGAACATGGCCTTGAACACGGCAGGCAACACGGCCGTGTCACCTGCACACGGGTAGGAACACGGCCGTGTGCCTACCCGTGTCTGCGATGTATAAAAAGGAAAAAGTTGTGAAACCCTAGCATTCATTCTCCTTTCTTCTGCCCCGAAAATTCTGAGAGGGTTCTTGGCTGGAGGAGGAGGAAGAGCTTGCCGGAGCCATCCTTGGAGGAATCAAAACGCCGCCGCCGTCAAGGGAAAAACAATGCCGCCGCGAAGGAGTGCGAGCTCATGGCCGGCCATGGTGGTACCGCTGGACTTGAGGTGAGCTTCCTCCCCTCTCCCTTGGTGCTAGATCTATAGCTTATTTTAGGAGAGACATCGACTCCATAGAGTCTTGATGGTGAGGAGGAGAGTTCTTAGGTTAAGCCATGCCTAGGTTTTCTAGGCTTAGTCTTCCTCAACCTTCTCATCGTTTAAAGTGGAGATGAGAGGGATTTTCGTTGAGGGTTTGGCTTTGAAAGGAGAAATAAGGTTGGGTGTGATTTCTGGAGAAGTTTATGCGAGGTCGTTGCAAGGAAGAAGATGAACGGATGCCGTTCATCTCGCCTTAAGATGCGTGCAGAAATCTGATTTCTGCACGCAGCGACCTTCGTGGCCAATTTCGGAGGTGTTCTGGCCAGATCTGGGTGAACGACTCAACACGAAAGTTGTAGCCCTTGAAATTACCTTTCCAACTAGTGGTTGCTCGTTTCCATGCGATACCTGTAGCCACGGGAAAGCTGGTTCGAGTCCGCTGCGTTCGGGAAAATTCCTGTACAGGAAACTGTTTCCTGTACGTGTTCGAGTTGAATTTCTGGTAGGTTGCGACCAGATCTGGGCGATCGACTCAACACGAAAGTCGTAGCCCTCACGAATACCTTTCCAACGAGGGGTTGTGCGTTGTGATCGGATTCCTGTAGCTTCGGGAATCCCAGTTTTAGTATTGGGCTATCCTATGTTAATGCACTTGTTAATTTATAATGTTAGCTCTCTTGCAATGATTGTGATTTGCTCATTTGATATCTTTCTCCCATATATCTATAATGTTGTTGTTACTATAATTTAGCATGGTTATTCATTTGGTTGTGTAATAAGGTATAACCATGTATTGGTAGAGAAATGGATTGGATGGGAAGGCTAGATATTAGGAGTTGAGATCGGTATAGGATATACGTATACAATTTGGTGTTAAATATATCTATTGTGCGTAGTGTTTGAGGTGAAGTTATTGAATATGTGGGCGTGAAAATGATGAACACTATGCGAGGAGTATTTTGTAACCGTAATCCGAGCCCAAGGGGTTATTAATAACCGATGCCTAGAGTTGAAGTCTCCCTACGGGTAGCATCGAGTGAGTTGTTTTGGGGCATGTAATGTGCGACGATTCATCGGTCGCGATATTGAGATAATGACTGTGGCAGGTCTACGGGTTCGCCAGTCGTCACACCGATGGGAGCCAATGGGTAGACCTTGGGCGGTAGGGTTAGATACTTGTGTCCATAAACCGAGATCTCCATCTCCGCGCCATGAGAACGGTTGGGCTTGCACCTCGTGCGCTTCCGAGGTTCCATCCGGTTCGAAATCAAAGGCCAGGTTGGGCTGTGTTCTTGGTGCACAATTACCCAAGACCCCTTCTGAGCCGTAGTACGCATGTGAGCTCCGCTGTTGTGTTCTTAGCGTTGAGGCGTACGGGGGCCTAGGATAGGTAGTGTGATACCACCTAGTAGTGGAGACGCCCGCTCCACTGTCCGCCGTCTGGCCACGACGACGACGCCTGAGAGGTTAGCTACCTGCTCGAAAAGTGGAACTTCAAGTCTGTGTCGACATAGCAACTTGTATGTGCGTGCGCATGAGTCGGTCATACCATAACATTCATATCATGTCATTCATTGCATACACAAGATCCTCATCGTATAAGTTTGTATGGGCACTCCTATACGATGAGTTACTTTACTGTTAAGCCGATCCTTAACTTATAAGTTTGTATGGGCACTCTTATAAGTCAAGTTACTATTCTGATTAATTATACCTGCTGTCATATACTATTGATATTTGTAGAACTGCTAGTTGTGTAGCGTAGTTTATACTCCACTATTTTTACAGTCACCTGCTTGTTTACTTGCTTATATAATCATATTGTACCTTGTTCCTTTCTCCGCCCGGTGCCGAGGAGTCGCCGGGGGAGCGGATGTGAAGCCACTTAGTCTTATGACTAACGTTGCTACGTCTTCCTTTTTAGGAGGAAACCCCGCAGGTAGAGCAGCGACGGACTATGCAGCAGGACAGCCAGGCCCGGATGATAGGACCTGAGGTGGTGGTGCCATCGGCACCGTCAGTGACAGTCGTGAGTGTTTTCATGTAGCCGTTTGGCAAAGTATTTCTAGACTCTTGTTCTTTTTGTACAAGCCTGTTGTGCTTGTTATCTTCCGCTACTTTTGGACTTTAACTTAGCTGTGAACTGAACTGCTTTTGCTTTTACTTTTCTGTTATGGTTGGGTTGGCATAATTGTTGTGATATGGATTGTAGCCGGCGGAATAGGAGTCTTGTGGTAAAGGCTAACCCGTGTGTTAGTGCTACCGCAAGGCGGCTATTTCGGGCATAAGACTCCCCTCGTGCCGTGTGTTGTGTTCCGGGAGGGGGGTCTTACACATTATGTCGCTGCAAAGCGAATTCTTAGATACCTTAAAGGTACACCTAATCTTGGCTTGTGGTACCCTAGAAACAATGATGTCGAGCTAATAGGCTTTTCAGATGCTGATTTTGTAGGAAGAAAGGATGATAGGAAAAGCACTTTCGGGACGTGTCAATTCCTCGGAAGACGGCTTATTTCATGGAAAGGTAAGAAGCAGAATTGTGTCGCAACCTCCACGGCTGAATCTGAGTACATCTAAGCAGGCAGCTATTGCACACAACTTCTATGGATCAGAAATCAGCTCAAAGATTATGACTTGCAGTTCAGGTAAGTTCCGATGTATTGTGACTCCTCGAGCGCAATAGCAATTTCGAATAATCCTGTGTCGCACAGCAGAATGAAGCATATTGAAGTGCGCTAACACTTCATTCGGGAGCATGTGGAAAACAAAGATATATCTCTCTGTTATGTCCCCACGGATAATCAGGTTGCAGATATCTTCACAAAGCCCCTAGACGAGGCCAAGTTTAGTCTCTTCAAAACTGAACTCGGCATGCTGAACTATGAAGAGTGAAGACTGTACGGCTCAAGGCTCTTGGATCAAGGGGGAGCATCTGCAAGGAAATCAAGCTCGAGCATGGATGCAAGATCTGAGGGGGTGCATGTTGCTCCAAGTGAAGTACCAGATTTGTAGAAGCCGAAAAGGGGGAGATTACCCTCTCGGCTTAGGCTAAGGTGGCTGCCAACGTTAAGTATGCTCTCAGGAAAATGGTAATGAATCTCACTCTCAACTTAATTCTTAGGTTATGATTTTCATTCCCATATGTCCTATTCACCTTAGCTTGTAGGGTTTAGGCTTCTTCAAATAGGGGGAGATTGTTGGGTATTGTATCCACAATGTACCTGATTTGAAGAAGCCCCTAAACAAGCTAAGGTGAATAGATAATGTATTTGATGATTTTCTTCAAGATGTACTTGCAGCTATTCCATGCTAAGTACACACCAATGTCAGGGTGCAGTGGGTCAATATACACGGGTCTGCGCAACGTAATCCCTCGTTGAGCAGATAAGTGTGTTGACTAACATGTACTCTCTCTATTGGAGTGTACTTATTTTCAAGTACAGGGTTGAGATTGATCAAGAGCTGAAGAGGAGCAAGGATGGGTCAAAGACCAGTTCTTGGGAAGGAATACGAAGAATCGTCCAAGGAAAATTCGACGGGAATCACCAAGTGATTCTCGCCGATTCGACGGGAATCACTAGTGATTCTCGCCGAATCGTCGAGAATCACTTGCCGATTCCCGCCGTCTGCTTCTGGCTGACTCAACGCCTTCAAGAATTCTGCTAAGGTAGAATCGGCGGGAATCACCAAGTGATTCTCGCCGATTCGTCGAGAATCACCGCGCATTCCCGTCGATTCCCTCCGGATGACCAGAATTCCAACTGGAATTCTACCAAGGAAAATTTGACGGGAATCGTAAGTGATTCCCGCCGACTTCTACGGGAATCACCAGCGATTCCCACCGAATTTTCCTTAGGTATTTTTTGTCTGCTCGCTGGACCGGTCCTGATCGTCACGCACTGTTTCGGCCCGTGCGTAGGGTTGACCTGGTGGGTCCCCCAATGACTATCTTGGTATGTTTTCGGGTATAAATACTCATGTATTTTGAAACCCTAAAGACAAGAAGAATAGAATATTCATATCTACGAAATCGAGCCATCGTCGACCTAGCTGATCGTGAACTCCACTGCTCGCCGTAGCCGCTCGCAAGATCGTCGTCGTTGCAAATCTCATATCTTCTCTGATCTCCCGACGACAGAAACGAAGCTAAGCTTAGCATCTCACGTATCTATCTTGAGATCCTTTGTCTCTTGATTTGTTGAGCGGGAATATCTTTCCCCTCCGAATCGATTGAGACGATCGATCCAAGTAAGATCGTTGGTAGACCTCGCTAGCTTCATCAATAAGTTTGGATCTACAAAGCATCGCCGCCGCAATTCTTTGCCGCCGCCGATCTCGGGAAGATACTCTCCAAGAGAGTGCTTCGGTCGTGGACTCTTCGTCTTCTTCAAGAACGCTTCTTCGAACGAAAGGAACACTGAGCTCTCCATACGTAGTTTGTATTTCTAGTACATTCTATTTTACTTTTGTTGTAAAGGAACTTTGTTTCCTCATTGTAAGGATTGGGTGTAACCCGTTGTGGAGGAGTAGTGACTCCTTCGGGTGGAAGGGTTTCTTCCATAGTGAGAGGATTGGATTTCAATCCTGTTGGTGAAGTGACCGAGTTGTCCCTTGTTGAGAGATAGGTCGAAGGGGAGAGTGGACGTACCCAAATCGGGGAACCACTATAACTGCCTGTGTGTTTCTGTATTGTGCTTGTTTTATTTTCTTGTGCAGGTTTATTTTCAATTCCGCAAAAAGACTGCAAATCACCTATCCCCCCCATAGGTGAAGGTAGTTGACACTAGATTAACTTTCACTTAGTTTCAATCTGTTTAAGAACTTCATTAACCTGTTCAGTATTTTTCTTTTCTTTATCAAAAACAAAATTTACAGGTTTAGGAAGATGATTCTTTTGGATTAGGATTGGTTCACTGGATGAAGCTCCTAACCTAATCTACAGTTATTAGTTCTAACATTTAATGTGATAGTTATATCCAACAATCTTAAACTTATGCCATTCAATGATTCTTCTAATATCTTAGCTTTGCTAAGTTCAGATTTCAGAGAGATAATTTGTTCATTTGCAGAATTTAGTTCAACCTTTAACCTATTGTTTTCAGAAATAACATTTTCTTGGTTTCCTAGTCTTTCCCGAAGTGTCTTAATTTATTTTTCTGAATTTATTAGATCTATACACATGGTTTTAAATTCAGATTGAAATGATTCAGAACTATAATCAAAAGAAGACAATACCAGATCAGCTTCAGATGCTGAGGCTTCTTCAGTGTTTGTATCTTCCTCCTCTAAATGACTCCTGGAAGCATCAATGGCCATGAGGAAAACTTCTTTGGCCCTTGCCTCCTCTTCTTCTTCACTGGAGCTGGAAGATGTGGATTCATCTTCAGTTTCACTCCAGCTTTCAGCTATAAAGCCTTTCTCCTTCTTCTTATGTTTGTTGGAGGATGTCCTGCTGCTTTGCTATCTTCTGGAGTCCTTCTCTCTTCTCTTCTCCTTCTTCTGATTCTCTGGACACTCTGAGAGGAAGTGTCCAGGTTTCCTGCAACCAAAGCAAACTCACTTCTTTAGTGGGGGTTTTATCATACCTTGGCTTGTCATCCTGCCTAGATGACTTTCTTCTGAAATCCTTCTTTGCCATTTTGTAGAATCTTTTGGCAAATAGACTCATCAACTCTTCATTAACTGTTGGTGTCTCTATCTATTCAACAGCCTTGAATGCAATGATGTGCTCCTTCCTTGCTGGTGGAGGTGTTCTTTACTCAGCTTCTTCTCTGGATTTGATAAGCTGCTTATAGGACTTCAGCTTTCCCAAAAGAGATTCAGTGGAAATCTCATTTAGGCTCCTGTCCTCCTTGATGGGCCAGATCCTTGAATCCCATGAGCTTGGAATGCACATAAGGATTTTATCATTCACCTCTGTGAGGGTGATGTCCTTATCCAAGGTTTTTAGCTCATTGATGATAGAGCTAAACCTATTGTACATGTAAGCTACAGATTCAGTTTCCTCCTTCTTTAAGTTCTCATATTGGGATATGAGATTTGATCTTCTATCCTTTCTTTCATCAGCAAATCCAGCCACCATTTGATTTAGGGAATTCCAGATGGCCTTGGCTGATGTGCATTCAACCACTTTCTGAAAAATTTCATCTGACATTGTTTGGGCCAGAATGTTCATTGCTTTGGCATAAGAAGTTTTGGCCTTCTTCTGAGCCTCAGTCCATTCAGGTGGTGGAACTGCATTAGTGCTGGTTGATGTTGTAGAGCTTGATGCCTGAGGGGGACCTGTCAAGATAGAATTGTAGATATCTTCTTCAATAGAATTCATATATAATTTTATTCTTGCCTTCTAGATGGCAAACTTGTTTAGGTTGCATACTGGAGGTCTGGTGCTCGCATAATCTTTGTTCTGTGTCATGTTGTGTATACAAATCTAATGGAAATAGAAAGACAGATGTAACTAGGATCTTTGGTTCAAGGGTAGCTTGTACAACCAAAAAAACTCCCCTCTGTTACCAATTGAAAGTTAGGGGTTAGATCTGGTATACTCTAGAGGGGGGGTGAATAGAGTATTTTTTGGGTTTTAAAACTTTTGATGTAAATAAAAATTATTCCTAAACCTATATGATTTATCACAGGCAAGCAACAAACATAAATAGTCACAACCACAACAACCTAACTAACACAACCACAACAAGAACAAAAAGAAAAGGGCATCCAGACAACACAAGAATTTTATAGTGGTTCCCCAACCTGGGTACATCCACTTTTCTACCACCCTGGTAGGAATCCACTTAGGTTTTTGATCAGGTGATTGCCACTAATGAGCTTTTGATCAGGTGCTCAAAAACCAAACCTTAAGTCTTTTGATCAGGTGAATTTCAACCAAAAATAATTTTGAAGGGAATTAAAACCCTGTATATAGTGGGGTGAGAGAATGATTTTGTCTTCTCTTTCTCAAATACAACTGAGAAGACTTTTGTGGATATTGACTTTAGCAAAGAGATCCCCTGAGATATTTAATGGTTCAGGAAGGTGGAGATTTACTGCAGGATGATAGGCCTTCAGACTTTTTGCTTTGACCAAAAGATCTCCAGAAACTTCTTGACTGATGCTGTAATATTGTCCTTTGAAGAATCCTGAGATGAGGATAGAAGAAGATTCTTGATTTTTGATGGTTGTTCTTCTTCTTCTTCAACTTAAAGTTCTTCCTCTGGTCAAGCACTTGTTTCTCTCTATCACTTTATTTTGTGTACTCTGCATCTCAGAGTGCTGTTCAGAGAGAGAGAGAGAGAGTGAGAGGAGAAGATTCTTGTTCACTATTGTTATTCTTGATGTTGTTTTGTATGTCTCTTGTTGTTCTCTGTATATTACCGGATGGAGGAAATTTCTTTTTTTATTTTTCATATAAATTTGCTTTTTGAATTTTGAATTCCTTCCTGCATTCAATGCTGATGGCCTTGAGAACGTTTGCATTGATTGATTTCCCCAACTGTCCCTTTGAAAAATGGCAAGCAATAATCCTGATGAAGACCGTAACTAATGCTCCGTCTAACGATAATATTCAGAGAATATTTTAGTATTAATTACTCAGGAATTATTGCATTATAATAGGGGACAGAAGGATGAAAATAACCAAGTCTGGATTCATCGTGCTGAGTCCATAGTTCGTCGAGCAGAGAATTGTTGTTCGTCGAGCTGAGATTCACGATCGTGGACCTGAGAACTGCTGACTGCTGCTTGATGAATCTTTCCAATTCTATGCATCAAGATCGTTGAGCTAAGAACAAGTTCGTCGACTGGAGTTTGATTCTGGACTTAGAAATATTGAGATGTTTTCTGGACTTGAGTGTTGAAGCAGATGATCCAGAAATCATCGACCTTAGAATTGAGTTCGTCGAGCTCAGCTCAGAGAATTTTTCTCTGATTTCGTCGCTGAGCACGACTTTCGTCGACCTGAGTTCGACAAACGATGAACTCTTTTTCTTAGTCTTGATATTTCTCTAAGTCTTGAATCTTTGGCAGACTGTTGATGGCTGGTCCATGCATTGTTGACTCTAAGGACTGACCTAGACTATAGGAAACAACCATGACCCTTGTTATACATGTTTGGTCATATGATCCTAACTTAGTGAACCTAGCCCAAATCACACTAGGGATCCAACATGCTGAAACTCTCGCTGGTACTCTACAACATACTTGGATCCTTGCTTCAGTTGCAGGAATCTTTCTCCAAGTTCATCTTTAGCGGTCGACGGGATGAATTGTTCCAAGAAGAGTCCAGTGAACTACATCCAACTGATCTCCGTATAAACTCGGCCTAGGAATGTGGAGCCCATGAGGGACTTTCACCACCTCTTGGCGTGCAGTTCCAAGACAGACACTGTTAATGTTACAGACATACTGGCTGGACAACGGATTCCTGCCAACAGCTCCTACACTGCATCGAGCCATTCCTCTGTACGCACGACCGACTCTGTCCTGAGGTAGGCAGGAGGGGAGAGAGACCGAAATGTGCTCAACCAGTTTGAGCCCAGAGCCTATTGTTACATTGGGGCCTGTTGAGACCTAAAGGCGTCCAGGATGGCCGTGAGCGTCTGTCCCAACTCTGATTATTGGAACTGAGTAGGTACAGAAGGGGCGGGACTGCCACCTAATGGCTCTACTTGTGCTGGAATCTACACGTAAGACACAAACCTATTGTCAGTTGGCCTAAACTTAAGGTCAAGATTGGACATACTTAGTGTGAATTACATATGGGCACACCACTGCTTCCGCTAAGTCAGTTTGTCCCCAAACTGACTAATCGAGCGGGGGTGGCTCCATTGTTCAATGACTTCTTTAGTTCAGGATCGTAGCAAGCTGATACCATTTATAGGATCCCCCTCCCATAACACAAGATACAGCTGAGGGGAGTATTATGCCCAGAATAGCCGTCTTGCGGTAGCGTTAGCATAAGGGCTAACATGTACTACAAGACGCCTATCCTGCCGGCTAAAACATATCATCTATGCCAACCCAACCAAGAATATAAAATAGAAGTCAAATCCACACATAAGTAAAATAGTCCAAAAGAAAGTACATCAAATAAAAGAAGCATCAACAAGGCTTCTACAATATCAGAGTACATGCCAAAAAGGCTACAATATGAATTCACACAGACTAACATCCGTCACAAATGATAGCGATGACAATGTCACTTCAGGACATGTCGTCCTGGCCTGACTGCCCTTCTGCGTAACATGTTGCTGCTCTATCTGCGGGGTTTCCTCCTAAAAAGGAAGATGTAGCAACCGTTAGTCATAAAGAATAAGTTGCTATCACATCCACCTCTCGACGACTCCTCGGCACCGGGCGGAGAAAGGAACAAGGGTACAATATATATACATATAATCAGTAGTACAAACAGGTGGTAAAGGATTAATCAACAATAGTGTATATCAAAGAACTACAATAATTAAGTATATCAACCTACTTAGTTGTACTACCATCAACAACAGTATATAAGTATAAATCTACGATAGTAAGTAACTTAACTTATATGAATGCCCATACAGACATATAAGTTAAGTATCAGCTCAACACTAAAGTAACTCATCGTATATGAGTGCCCATACAAACTTACACGATAAGGATCTTGTGTATGTGGTGTATGTAATGATATTAATGCAATGCAATGACTCACCCATGATAATGCACAAGAAACTGATATGTCGGCACAGACTTGTAGTTCCACTTTTCGAGCAGGTAGCTAACCTCTCAGGTGTCATTCATCGTGGCCAGACGGTGACAGTAGAGCGGGCTTCTCCACTACTAGGCTGGCATCCACACTACCTGGCCTAGGACTACGTATGCCTCAATGCTAAGAACACAACAGCGGAGATCACATGCGTACTACGGCTCAGAGGGGTCTTGGGTAGATGTGCACCAAGAACATAGCCCAAACTGGCCTATCATCAAGGCACGGAAGGTGCCTCTGTGAACATATCAGCAAAGTACCATGGACAACCGTCCACTAGCACGGAGGGTGCCTCGGGAAGTAAACACCGAGTACTAAGTCCCAACCCGTGCAAAGTTTATCTATCAACTCCCGTTAGTGTGACGACTGGCGAGCCCGTATACTTGCCACACTATCCTTAACCCAAGATTATGGCACCGCGTGTCAACTCACACCGTATGCAATTTCACATATAAGGGCTCCACTTCAAGTCATTTTTATTTAATCACACCTCGTGCTCAACAACATGCAAGGGATCCACAACGAGTCCCTTATCAGCATGTCGTTTTTAGTGCGACAACGCCCTCGCACTTCCAACCCTTCCACATGTCCTTCACAACAACATAATGGTACTTCACTTATTCATCAACCATTTGTGTTATCATAATTTAAAATAGACTATGGTCACTTAACTTAACATCAACTGGATGCAATCTCTTTAACCAAGTTCAAACCATTCGTGCACACATGGATTTATTAACTAAATGCAAATAACCATTTGTTTCATCACAATCACTACCAACAATGTACAGCAAGCTTCAAGTGTAACGACTCCACCCGTTAAATAACATATAATAGAAGGTCCGGCCAGGGACCTGCACTATATGTCACAAACAGACGGCGAGGTCACAGGTTAATACCAAAATACCATCGCACCCTAACTCAGAGCATTCTAGCGAAAGCTTATTAATTGCAAGAACTGAACCAATGAATGTCCACTACTATATAAATATCGCATTTACATAAAACACTAGGAATGTATACAAGTACACACCGCTCACATCCTTAAGTACTTACAAGTTTCTCTTTACAAAAGGTGGTTTCATACATCGGCACGCAGGCCAGCCACACATGAAATCAAATTCTTCGCATGGCCTTCAAGGACCTACAAGCAACAGCAGCAAGGGCTTCAGCCCGCTCAATCCAGTTCAGCCTACAACACCTGCAAATGGACGTCCACCCCATAGGTGATAAATAAAGCAAACGGTCAGCATTCAACTGACCAATTATAATGACCCTACCCCTTACCCAGGGCATTATTTCCTTCCTTGTATGCATTGCAATCACAATATATATATCACAATAAGTGCACTCATGCAAACAAACATCACCCATGCCGGCCTTCTTGCAGACGCTCCATGCACTCATGGCATGCTTACGGTGTACCAAATTTCCCTGGGTCCCACCACCGATCAGAGGTTCTTAACTTGTTGGCGATGGAGCATTAGTCTACTACAGCGCGCAGACTGGACCCTCTCACCCATCCCATTGAGAGGTGGTAACCTCACGACAACACTGAGCATTCCAGATCGACGAGCCATTCGGTCTTCTAATCGATCTCCTCGTTATACGCTCTGACGCGGCTATTCCAGCCTTCTCTCGGACGACATAACGCAGGTACAGGTCAGCCTTTCCCGTTGCCCAACTCTTCAATAGCACAGATCTTGATGCGGGTCGGCTTTCCCTTTCCTTTCCACACATCCATCAGAGCTCACAACTCTCTCATAGGAGTTCACAACTCCATTGCCACACAAGCTTTTGGGAGCACACCCGCTGAACAAATCACATAATCTGGCTCTCACAGCCACAACGCATTCAGCTCATATAGAGTGTACATTACAAGGAGCTCACAAGCATCTCACAACCTCCGCAACCTACTCATTACATCCATGGAGTTCTTCTCTGGTTCGCAATATGAACATCACCAATCCAAACTAACCGTCTAGATGGGCTTCACACATCATGTCTATTCATACTACTCATTTCCGATCTAGATGCAGACTCGACCATGGATATCAACTATCAACCCACTGGAATCGCTTACGCTTTCCACCTCTTGATGGAGGATTCCATGAACATGAATAAAAGAAGAATTCATTTATCCAAGAAGGAGATCGTTACCCTTGACGATCGCTTCGGAGCCATGGAGAAACTAGCCGGATGGAAATCACCGCGGCGGCCTTGACTAAACAACGCTGGCCTCGGATCTTGAGTCGGACCGCTGACGCTCCTCCGGCATCCAGATCTCTTCTCCTTCTCCTCCTCCAAGCTCTCCCTTCTCTCTAGCTTAGAAAGAGAGTGATCACAAGTATAATGTGAAATCCATCTCATTCCTTGGCCTTATCTCTCCAAGAAGAACTTGGACCACAGGATCCAAGATAAAGGAAATGGACGGCCACGATCTGCCCTCAAATATCTATTTTTGGGCTGACACGGCTTGGACACGCCGTGTCACAGGCCGTGTTCCCTAAGAGATTAAGAAACCGACTCTATCCAACCAGGACACGGGCTTAGACACGCCCGCGTCAACTCCTGACATGCCCGTGTGAGGAGCGTGTCCCTCAATCAACATAGGATCAACACTCCCGAAAAGGACACGGCTAAGGCACACGCCCGTGTCCTTCGTCGTGTGCCCAACACGCCCCTGTGACATGCCCGTATCACAGGCTGTGTGCCACACTCGACACAGCCCGGTTACCAACCCGAGCAGGACACGACCTGGGACACGCTAGTGTCCCTGGCCGTGTCGCCTCTCGACGATCGTCGACTGTACTGTGTCGATAACTCGACAACACACAGTGAAGGGCATGCCCGGGGCACACCAAATGTCCCAGGTCGTGTGCCTCACTCGAGACACACTCGAGCCCCACTCGAGTACCCAGAGCTAGACACACCCTAGGACACGCCCGTGTCCCAGGCCGTGTCACCAGCCTGAACTCCAAATTGGAATTTGGGGTGTTACAACCCCTCCCCTCCTTATAGAAATTTCATCCGAAATTAGTGCAACATAGACACCAATATAACAACTCCGTTGCAATATAAAAAAAGATCCGGTTTAGAGCTCAGAGGCCGCAGCTTGTCTCGCCCCATGACATTATACAAACACAAGTGTTTTTAAACAAACACACACATACAATATGTACATCGTACATCACAACGATAGTAAAGTGCACCCTTTTATTTATTTCGCTCATCCGCATCTTCATAAACCGTTTTACAGTCTCCTATAACTCCAGATTATGCACGTGATTATGCTGCTCTTCACCATTTGATCAACTTTGCGGTTCTTGCAACTCAAGAGTGTACATTCCGGCTGCGCCCGGGATGCAGATGACTCCGCCCCTACCTTGCGCTTTTCCTCATAGGACGCACCGATCTTTTTTCTCACACCTTTACTAGGCCACTCCAACAATCACGGGCTATATGTCCCTGCTTCCCAAAGTGAAACATGTACATGGATCAACACGTCCTTGTACATACGTTGCTCCCGAAGCAACATCCGAAGAAGTTTGTTCAGCATACCTGAACCTCTTCTTCTCCTGTTTCCTAAAACCCGATTGTTCCGATTGCGGAACTAGGAACTCCGTTTTTCCGCCGCCAAGTTCTTCTTGTCCTGCACCTGTTTCAAGTCCTTCTCCAGCGCACATGCTGTATCTACCAATGCTTGGAATCCTTGGTTCACCGAACTCAGGAGAGCCAACCTCAGCTCATCACGAAGTCTCTCATAGAACCTATTTGTCTTCCGCACTCTTCCACAAAAGTAGAACCCACGAATACCCGAGCATGGTAAATTCATGCAGGTAATCATCCACAGTTCGCTCACCCTGCACCATACGTTGAAACTCATTCTCCATTGCAATTCGCCGCGATACTGACAAATACTTTGCCCAAAACAATCTGGAGAATTCCTCCATCGAAATCTCTCTCAGGTCTCTGCCTGCCAACTGGTGCAGCTCGACTATCCCACCAAAGTATCGCTCGCCTTCCAGTAGGAAAGTGGCTAAAGTAACTTTCTGCTCCTCATCAATCCTGATCGCTATCAAGATCCTCTTCACTCTTGAGAGCCAATCCTCCGCCCGCATTGGGGACTTTACCCGACAAACGTAGGTAGATGAAAATCCAAAAACTGCTTCAGTTGCTCTCAGCTGCTTTCCATCAAGTAGAACCTCCACACGCTCTTGCCTCACACCAACCTGTACTGGCCCACTATAGCCTTGCCTGCCCAATAGGTTGTGCTTGAAAATGGAAATATCGCTTCCACAACTAAGCGTATGGTTTCCACAAAAGGGGAGGTGTGTGCACCTCAGTTGGTGCCGCACTCTCATCCGAACGCTTGGGCTCAGACTGCCCAGCTCCACTCCTTGTCAACATATACGTGAACAATACATCAATAACCTCCAACCAAGACAGCAATCATGCCTAAAATACACGCTCAAATTCCTAGTGGACATTCTTGAGTTCATTAGTGTTAAAACGGTTCGCACGTACACGTGCTCGCCACCCGACAAAAGAATTTGACCACGAATTCAAAAGAGGAAGACATAAACAAGCTGATACTAAAATGTAACGACTCCACCCATTAAATAACATATAATAGAAGGTCCGGTCGGGGCCCCACACTATATGCCACAAACAGACGACGAGGTCAAAGGTTAATACCAAAATACCATTACACCATAACCCAGAGCATTCTAGCAGAAGCTTATTAATTGCAAGAACTCAACCCATGAATGTCCACTACTATATTAATATCACATTTATATAAAACACCAAGAATATATACAAACACACACCGCTCACGGCCTTAAGGCATTACAAGTTTCTCTTTACAAAAGGTGATTTCATACATCGGCACGCAGGCCGGCCACACATGAAATCAAATTCTTCACACGGCCTTCAAGGACCTACAAGCAGCAGCAACAAGGCTTCAGCCTGCTTAATCCAGTTCAGCCTACAACACCTGCATATGGACGTCCACCCCATGAGTGATAAACAAAGCAGCAGTCAGCATTCAACTGACCAATTATAATGACCCTACCCCTTACCCGGGGTAGTGGTTCCTTCCTTGCATGCATTGCAATCACAATATATATATCACAACAAATGAACTCAAGCAAAACAACATCACCCACGCCGGCCTTCGAGCCAGACGCTCTGTGCACTCATGGCATGCTTACGATGTACCAGATTTCCCTAGGTCCCACCACCGATCAAAGGTTCTTAACTTGTTGGCGATGGAGCATTAGTCTACTACAGCGCGTAGACTGGAGACCCTCTCACCCATCCCATTCAGAGGTGGTAACCTCACGGCAACACTTGAGCATTCCAGATCGACGAGCCATTCAAGTCTTCTAATCGATCTCTCGTTATGCGCTCCGACGCGGCTATTCCAGCCTTCTCTCGGACGGACATAATGCAGGTACAAGTCAGCCTTATCCGTTGCCCAACTCGTCAATAGCGAAATTCTTGACGCGGGTCAGCTTTCCCTTTCCTGTCCACACAACCATTAGAGCTCACAGCTCTCTCATAGGAGTTCACAACTCCATTGCAACACAAGCTCTTGGGAGTACACCGCTCAACCAATCACATAATCTAGCTCTCACGGCCACATTGCATTTAGCTCATGTAGAGCGTACAACACAAGGAGCTCATAAGCATCCTCACAACCTCTGCAACCTACTCGTTAATTCGACGGAGACTTCTATGGTTCGAAATATAAACATCACCAATCAACACTAACCGTCCAGATGGGCTTCATACAACATGTCTATTTCATACTACTCATTTTCGGATATAGATGAAACTTGACCGGGGATATCAACTATCAACCTGCTGGAATCGCTTATGCTTCCACCTCTTGGTGGAGGATTCCATGCACATGCATAAAAGGGGACTTCACTTGTCCAATAAGGAGATCGTTACCCTTGACGATCGCTTCGGAGCCATAGAGAAACTAGCCGGATGAAAATCAACACGACGGCTTGCCTCAACAACGCTGGCCTCGGATCTCAAGTCGGACCGCTGACGCTCCTCCGCAGCTAGATCTCTTCTCCTTCTCCTCCTCCAAGCTCTCCCTTCTCTCTAGCTTAGAAAGAGAGTGATCATAAGTATAATGAGAAATCCATCTCATTCCTTGGCCTTATCTCTGCAGGAAGAAGCTTTGACCACAGGATTCAAGATGAAGGAAATGGACGGCCACGATCAGCCCTCAAATATCTATTTTTGGGCTGACACGGCCTATGACACACCCCGTGTCACAGGCCGGTTTCCCTAAGCAGTTAAGGAACCGACTCTATCCAGACCAGGACACGGGCATAGACACGCCCGTGTCAACTCCTGACATGCCCGTATCACAAGGTACACACCCGTATTGAGGGACGTGTCCCTCAATCAACACAGGATCAACACTCCCAAAAAGGATACGGCTAAGGCACACGCCTGTATCCTTGGTCGTGTGCCCAACACGCCCTTGTGATACGCCCGTGTCACAGGTCGTGTACCAAACTCGACACAGCCCGGTTACCAACCTGAAAGATGAGGGATAGATCTTAATTTACACTTGAATAATATATATGTTATGTAACATAAAAAGCACAACACAAACATAAAGAAAAAGAAGAGCAAGTAATCCAGACAACACAAGAAAATTTATAGTGGTTCCCCAAACTGGGTACATCCACTCTTCTACCACCCTGTTAGGAATCCACTACAGGTTTTGATAAGGTGATTGCCACCAATGAGCTTTTGATCAGGTGCCAAAAAACCAACCCTCAAGTCTTTTCGAAGGAGACTTGTGAACCAGAATAATTTTGAAGGAATTAAAACCTGTACAGAGGTGGGAATGAGAGAGTGATGTGTTCTTCTCTATTCAAGGATCTGAGAGAAGACTAGTGGATTGATTATGTCAAAGCTTCCCATGAGATGTAGAAATGGTTCAGGAGTGGAAGCTTTGCTTCAGGGTGTAGGCCTTCAGATTGATGTTGCTCTCTAGCAAGCTTCTAGATTGATATTGATTGTTATCTCTTGAAAGCATGGAGCAAATGATGAAGAACACTGTATGATAGAAAGTTGGTGTTGTGTTCTTCAGGATCTCTATCTGACTGCTGCATAGTCTTGTTATCAGTCACTTCTTCTTCTTCTTGTTATTATCTCCTGCAAACTTTCAAAACAGTATACATTCCTCCTAGCCGTAATTCAAACATTTGAATTAACTCTATCTTGAAATTACAGAGGCATTCCCGAGAGAGAGAAAGATGCCTGGGGAATTAATCACATTAACTGCTACTATTGAACGGCTATATACATTACATCTGAGAGATATTAAATGTCTTAATTTAATTCAGCCAGTTGTTAAAATCTCTGTCTTGAATACTGCACAGATTTCGTCAACCTCAGTTCAGAGATCGTCGACCTAAATAACCTTTGCGTCGAGCTGAGATTCTGTCTTGAGATCAGCGATCATCGACCGGAGCTCGGAGATCGTCGAGCTCAACTCAGAGATAGAACTCTGAGTTTCGTCGACCTGAGTTCGACTATAGTCGAGCTGAGTTCGACTATCGTCGAACTTATTTTCTGCTCTTGACAACACTGATTTCTGCAACATTTCTCTGGAGTTGTTTTTGAGGCAGACCTAGAAAAAATCCTATGACCATGACTATATATTTTGGGTCAATCTAAAAGTATACTAATAGTATTCCTTGCCCAAATCCAAACTAGGGTTCCAACAATCTCCCCCTATTTGGGTGAGGATACTATTTACATAAAAGGAATACAAAGGAAATTTAAAATGGTGCTTTGAAACATAAAATAAGCAACAACAAGGTTTTTTAAATATAAATATGAAAAACTTCTGATAGGCTCCGTAGCTGTTCTTTTGCTTGTCTATAACTGAGCTTATTTCAGATATGTTGCCCCTGTTGTATTCAACAATTTCCTTGACATCATCCCCTGATTTAATTGAAACTGCTGATGCTGTTTTCTTTAAAGCAGTCTCTCCCTATTCAACTACCCCTGTACTGAAGGATCTTTTCCTGAAATAAGGGGTTAGGAGTTTTGGACCCAGATTACCTTGGGTCCTGATTCTTTTTCATAATAATAAGAAATAAAAGAATATTCAGGTTGATCTTTGTAACTTAATGGATGAAATTTCCTAAAAGGAATGAACCACTGAGTAAAAGGATTTTTAAAGTTTTGAGTTTGATTAAACTTTTCAGAAGGATAAAAATTTCTGTTTTGAAATTCTGAGTTCGATGATTATGTTGAGATTGTCGATCTGCATTCGACGACCAGTATTGGTCTCGTCGATCTCAGTTCACAGAGTAATAATGACTACTATCTGTGTCCCGATCGTCGATCTCTGCTCGACGAAAGTGATGATATCGTCGATCCCCTTTTGCTGAGTAGTTAAACCCAACCTCTGGGTTCAGAGATCATCGATTGTCGTTCGACGAGTAATACTGAGATTGTCGATCTTGGTTCGACGATTTATCTTGAACAAAAATTTTCTGCATATTTTTAGTTTGTTTTGGTAAAAATTCATTTATTTTGTCTACATATATTATTTTTTTCTTTGTCTTTAACTGTTTCAAAGAAGCTAATTGTTCAGAAACATTTTTTAAATCTTCTTAAGATTTTTGTTATCAGAAAATAAATTATACACTTTCTTTCTGAGAAGTTTTATTTCCTTCTCTGATTGAATTAAATCATTGCATAAAATTTTAAAATCTTCTTTAAAATGTTTTGAGGAAAAATCAAAAGAAGAGATTACCTGATCCTCTTCTGATTCTGCTTCTGATTCTTCAACTTCTGATTCATCATCAGACTGCTCTGTAGGATGCATTTATTGCCATCAGGCAAAACTCTCTTGCTCTTATTTCTTCTTCATCCTCAGTTATACATGGTGAAGCTTCAGACTCACTCCAAGTATCAGCATTATGTTTTCTATTTTTAGCTGATCCAGCAGCCATTGCTGTGAGGGAGTCCCAGATTTCTTTTGCTGAAATACATTTTGCGACTCCTTTAAAAATGTCACCAGACAATAATTGAGCAAGGATGCCCATTGCTCTTGCATCAGCCATCTTTAGCAATTTTTGGGCTTCTGAGTCTACTGATAGAGTAGTGGGACCTGACAAAATAGATTTGTAAATGGCTTCATCAATAGAATTCATAAACAGCCTAATCCTTGCCTTCCATAGTGCAAGGCTTATCCAGATTGCACTTAGGAGGTCCAGTGCTTGAATATTCTTCATTTGTGCCATGATAAACTCTTAAGAAATATAAGATCTATCAGATTTGTTTTGGTTCAGGTGTTAGCCTGTACAACCAAGAATGACCATCTGATACAATTCAAAGATGAGGGATAGATCTTAATTTACACTTGAATAATATATATGTTATGTAACATAAAAGGCACAATACAAACATAAAGAAAAAGAAGAACAAGCAATCCAGACCAACACAAGGAAATTTATAGTGGTTCCCCAAACTAGGTACATCCACTCTTCTACCATCCTGGTAGAAATCCACTACAGGTTTTGATCATGTGACTGCCACCAATGAGCTTTTGATCAGGTGCCCAAAAACCAACCCTAAAGTCTTTTGGAAGGAGACTTTGTGAACTAGAATAATTTTGAAGGGAATTAAACCCTGTAGAGTGGTGGGAATGATAGAGTGATGGTGCTCTTCTCTATTCAAGAATCTGG